>JAVIWB010006509.1:582500-984004 GCA_031893035.1 Dermolepida albohirtum
GCTACAATATGAGGTCAAGCATAGTCTTTCTTTTGACGGACGGTCAAATGTGTGTGTGTCTTCTCCTGTCCTTGTGATGAAATACCATTCTTATATAACTAAAGAGCTTTTAACAGATGTGGTTAATAGATTCACTCAAACTGCCAGCTACCGACAGCACATATTTGAATTAATGTTTTTCCTCTCTTGGTAACTTGAAAAATATGGCATCTTTAAAATCGCACCACATTAAGACCATCGCCTTCCTCTGATGAATATGTCCTTTCGATTACATACAGGATGAATCTTCAGGTCGATACTATGACCGCTTTCCAATCCAATTCTCATTATCAGTTATTACTCGCTCCATATTTAAGGAGTATATCGACGTATTCTATCTTCCTTATGTGCTCGTGAACGTTTCGCTAATGGATGTTCAACATTTCCCCAATCTCTCACGTCATGTGTTTAACTTGATCATGTTTCGTCGTCAACTTCAATGGGCTTTCCTGACCTAGGAACGTTGTTAAGATTAATATCATCAGCACAAAATTACGTGAACCATCATTTGTTGCTAGCCCCATCTATTGTAAAAATGCGCCATGACAATTCAAGAAAGTAGGTAATTAATCGAAAACGAAACGATGAAAAGTACCTCTATCACAAAACAAAGGAATTGTGTATTTAGTCTTTTAGCCATTTACCTAATCTGATGAACATTTCAGTTACAACACTATAATATTTTACACAATTTTTCAATTAAGCGAAGACAAAATATTGTCTTCTAGTTTTTAATGATTATTGATTAACAATATCTGTTATTTACTAATGGATATTCAAATAACTGAAATGTGTTTTAGCGCACAAAACAAATATGGCCTCATTAATCATTCTCGATGTGTGTTATTTGTGTATTGATGACAGGATGATAGTTAAATGAAAATATTTTTTCTGGAATTTGTTTAATTAAACCTACGTATAAAGAAACAAATTTGCTAAAATCGAAAAATCTTATTACGTGCTGTTTTTATTTATATTTTCTGAATAACTTGTCAAGCTATATACAACAACAGACTCTTCTCTTAAAATAGCGAGCCAATAAAGAAGATATAAACACTAATAATATAAAGAAGAATATAGATAAAACAATGCTAGACCATATAGAAGAAAGAAGAGGAGAAGAGATGCGGAGAAGAAATGACAGTAAGAATTTCTTTTGAAAATGACTAAATTTATACTGTAACGCGTGAAGCAAAATAACAGGAAATTTTGTAAATGATTGCAAGAAGAAAGAAATATTTAATATTTCCCAAATTAATTGTCTCTACACTAAAGTATATAAAAGGAACTTAAGAAGAGTAAGTTATCATTATTAAACTTTTGAAAATATCATTTGAAAACGTTTTCTGAAGTTCATCACACTACTAAGCATTTCCCGTCGTATTTGAACCACATCATCTCATATCTGTTGTTTGAGGCCCTTGATTGTTCGACCCTATTCTTCAAATAATCCTACAGGTAGAAGTCGCAAGCTGTGAACTGCAGCGACCGGGAAAGCGCGCAATATCTGCGTGTCAAATAATTACGTGATTTGGAAACAATTTATTTACAGTATTCATGCTAACTCTCGCTGGTGGTCCCGTCTTGTTGAAAAAATATATTCTCATCGTTATTGGGGGAGTAAAAAAGCTTTCCAACATGAATACGTACTTCATCACAGTAATGGTCACAGCATGTACAACAGAATCTTCAACAAAGTAGAGCTTATAATTCCTGATGCAGATATAGCGTTACATTGAGTAATTTTTACGAAACGGGGAGATTGCTGATGGAGTTTCATAGGTTTACGTTACTTCAGAATGTGAAGTTTTACTTATTCGCATAACCGAACAAATGGAAATAGGCATCGGCTCTCAACCAAAAGTTATGTACAAAAGTTATGGACTAAAATGTGTTAACATTTTAGTCCACCAAATTAAAAAATTTCACGGAATTATCTTCGGCTACTATACTCTGCTTCATTGAGTGCTTGTAAGATTTGAGTTCTCTGTGGGCGATGGTGAAAATTATTGTGCAAAATTCGTCAGAAATTTGCAGTTCAGTTCTGTGCCGACTTGTATTTCTTCGTATCGTAACTCTTACACTTTCTCTGTTTACGGGAGTGGCACTGATTTTGGTCTTCAGAGCTTGTCGCTGGCGAAATATTCAGAATTCCTAACTCACGTTTTCATTGCATGGGCTGAGTGCTTTCCGCTCACGTATTTCAATAAATTAAAAATGAGCACGAAAAGCGCGACGCGTATGTGCGTAAGAAATACCGTTCTAACGAAACGCTAACGTACGCTACTTTTGACGGGTCCACCATTCAATTATAACTAAAAAAAGGCTATGATCTTTAAACCACAGCTGACAACTATTTAATACTCTAACTTCAGCACAGCGGAATGGCTCACCATTTTAAAATTGCCCAATATATCGTTAATATTCATAAAGCCAATAACTAACTATAAGAAGAGCTATTTTCGTCAAAAGCTGCCCATAAATTTTATGTTTTTTGGTTTTACAATAAACCTTTTTTAAAACTGTAGACCTGGCCCTAAAGGCATTTCGCTAATTTTCATATTGCTATTGAAAATCATACAAATTATAGCATCAGGAAGTTTGAATTTACATATGCTTTGACTCTAACTGTTTGCCTTTGTCCGGATCTATGGCTTGCTACTGCAAATTTTCAAAGCAACCCTCATAACTATTACAAGTTATGACATTAAGATAGTACCCATCGGTATATATTGTACACATTTAGTATACAGAAAACACTCCAACCACCACCATCATTTATCGAAATTTCTAATGAATTTTAATGTTTTTACATTTGCTGCGTTACACTCATACGTACGTAATTTGAAATTCCAAGAGTTTATCAGAGTGGAACCGACCACTGTAGCAACACACGGTTAAATTTTAAATGTTGGTACCACATTCTTACCTCGATCCTTTGCCGTATTACAGGATACTGTTGTCGACATTCCACGGGATCTAACCTCCACAGATTTCACCCAAATTCCTGGTGAAACTTTAACGACCAGTTCGCGTTAACTGAGCGCTCATACATAGTTCGGAAATGTAAAAGATGTGTGTGCCCTACTAGCTAATGAGTTGGAATTATTTAGAAATAAATTGCTAATTTTATGGAATGTATAAATACCATGCAGGATTATGTTAATTTTCGATTTTATTTTAAATGTTGAGTATTAAATAGTAATTTTGATAATTAGTCGAGAGATGAATTTAAAGTAAAGTTAATTTGGTAGAAAAGTAAGAACGAAATTATTTTTCAAATCCAATAAAAATTAATTCATTTCTGCTCCAACCTGTTTAATATATTTTTCACACTGTTTCCTAGCTATCTTATCAATCAGTAATAATACCTATACTAACCTATGGATTTCAGTGCTATGAGATATACAAGATTGAGGCACACAAACTGCGCATATTAAAAAAATAAAAGAGATCGACAGAGAATGAAATAAATTAACAGGGAATTGGAAAATATGTTTATGAGAAATACAATAGAAAAGATAGTCTAAAACAATTCCAAAAGGAGAAAAAATGTATTTAAAAAAAATATACATATATAAACTGGAGGGATTAGACGTGTAAAAAGAAAGGATGAGAAATTAATTTTGAAAACGATTATAATAAAATGCAAACCAAGATAGCGAACAGGACTACGATGGCAGGATTAAGTCGCGGAGGCGACATACGGCAGAAACATAGAACAACCTAAACAACAACAAAACAGCAGAGTGACGAGCCAAGAAAATTCATCAGTAAAACTGAAAATATAATAGTTGGAATTCCAACATTTTAATATTGGAAAATATATTATCAATTGAAAAATTGCAAGCTCTGCCAAAACTGCCCTATATTTTCAAATTAATTTTTGGAAATATTGAAAGGATTGATAAAGTTTAAACATTTTTCATGTATTACCAAGGAAATAAATTGGTTCTGAAAAATATTGCCTACAATATTGTCAGACAATGTTATAATTCTTATTTATTGAATCAATACGTTTCGAGCCATATTGTTACTGAATTTTTATTCAGTATTTAAATAGTATGTTTACAGTCAATTGGACAATTTTAGTAGTAACTAAATTTGGAAATTATGAAAGAAATTACAAGGACTACTGGTGATGTAATATTTTATTATAATTGAATAGAATTCACCGACTTGCAAACTGAAATAAAAATGTGACTTTACAAATAAACATAAAGATACTACTTATTGTACAAACAAAAATACTCATAAAATATTTACGTTCAATGATAATCAAAATCACTTTTGTAGGGCATTTCTAGCACTATGATAAAATAAATGATAAATGTTTGTCTGTTTGTGTTAAAAGGACTTATCTCGTTTTAATACGAGAAGTCTCTGTTTCGGACCTTCTTTCGTCAAATGCGTTGATTCGTGCGCTCACTAACTATTCACTCTTAAATATTACAAAACCAACAAGTCGATCGATATATACTTATAGTAACCAATGCTTGCAAGTCATTTTGCTTTGCAGAAATTGACTGCTAGGCATTACACTCCATTGAATGACCTGGTATGATCGAGATCTTACTCTGTACGTAACTCTTCTCTCTCTCTCGTTCTCTCTCCGTAACTCTTCTCTCTCTCTCTCCGTAACTCTTCTCTCTCTCTCTCTTGTTTCTGCTTGGGAATTAATTCCCCATCCATTTATATAAACACAGATTTTATTACACATCCTACACACAAAAGGATTGTCCTTTTATCCACATACTTTAGTCCCCACATGCTAATAATTGTTTTATAATATGTACGTGGGACACAATTGCAGACACCTTTTCATTACTTATAAGAGAATATATATATATTAAAGAAAAATATGTAAATATATTTACACAAAATTGTATAAATACTACAATGTATTTATATTAATTAAGGCTTCCGTTCTGACAATTAATATCATGATCGAAACTTATAAAAATATGTCAAACAGATCTGTAAATCAATGCAAAGTGTTCATTGAAAGATTACTTATAAATGCAGTGAACTGCATAGATTGGTGAGATTCAAATCCATATACCACCTTCAAGTGCAAACACTAACATTAACGTAAATATAAATGTCACTAAACACTACGAGATCTCGACATAAGCATTCAATGTTTATATGGAGGTCTAGAAAAGGGTTGCCCGCTTTGTTCTTTGTAGTTTTACTTTCAGCCCACGTTTGACAATGTTTTTATACTACTAAAGATGATAACGTTGTTGCTGAATTGCCTTCCTAGGATGCAAATATTAAGGTTCGCATATCTGTTCGACTATTAGGTTTAACAACAAAGACTCTTAAGTTATTGTTAAAAACAGAGCTTGTACCCTGATGCATGTCAATACCTTCTTAAAGACAATGACGCTTATAGTCCCTTTTGATAAAATATATAATTAAATTAATATAAAAAAGGTAACAGAAAATTTTATTTAGGAGCTTATTTCCTTTTTCCATTAAAATATTGGGTCTGGGAAAAAGTTCGTGGCGTTTTTTCAGTAAAATTCAACTGGTCCCCGCATGGCGCGTGGACGAATTCATTTAAACCGAATATACTCCATTATTATCGACAATGTTTCGCCATTTTTTTGGTAGATCCATGATCCCATCGGTGAAAAACTTCTGTGGCTTCTGGTCGAAAAACTGAATCAAGTAGTTTTCACAGGCTTCTTTTGAAACCAACTTAATTCCATTGAGAGAGTTCTGCAGAGATCGAAACAGATGATAGTCAGAGGGTGCTATATCCGGACTGTAAGGTGGGTGCATCAAAACTTCCCAACCAAACTCTCTCAATTTTTGACGGGTCATCAAAGAAGTGTGTGGTCGGGCGTTGTCATGATGGAAGACAACACCTTTCCTATTAATCAATTCGGGCCGTTTTCTTTCAATCGCCTGGCGTAATCTCTCTAGTTGTGCACAGTAGAGTTGAGAATCAATCGTCTGACCAGTTGGAAGTAGCTCGTAGTGGACGATTCCCCTCCAGTCCCACCATACACACAGCATCACTTTTTTTGGCGTCAATGTTGGCTTAGCGAACGCTTGTGACGGCTCACCATCCTTTATCCACGATCTTTTACGCTTCCGATTATCGTACGTAATCCATTTTTCATCTCCGGTTATTAAACGTTTCAGAAACGGCTCGATTTCATTCCGTTTCAGCAGCGCATCGCAGATGTTAATTCGGTCCATCATGTTTTTCACGCTCAACTCATGAGGAACCCATACGTCAAGCTTTTTTTTGTAACCAGCTTTGTGTAAATGGTTCAAAACAGTTTTGTGGTCAATGCCTAGCTCCATGCCAATATCGACACTGCTGATATGCTTATCTTGTTGGACTTTTTCAAGAATTTCATCAGATTTTTCAGTGATTGGACGACCGGAGCGTGACTCATCTTTCACATTGAAATTTCCAGAACGAAAGCGAGCGAACCATTTCCGCGCAACAGATTTCGATAAAGTACCTTCACCGTACACAGCACAAATTTTATCACAGGCCTGCGCAGCGTTCTTCCCCTTATCATAATAATATTGCAGAATATAGCGAAATTTCTCATTATTCTTCTCCATTTTCAAGTGCGAATAACTTTCCAACCACTGCACCGATTACAATGTTTCTACGCTCAAACTAACGTTCGGAAGGTCATCTAAAAAACGAGCCGTCGGTGGTGTCGCTGTGACTTGTTGTTCTTTAGTTATCGGCAACCAATGCCATCTATCGGGAAAAACGCCACGAACTTTTTCCCAGACCCAATATAATGGGAGAGTTCGTAATGCTTAAAACGTAACACCTGCATACAAATTTACATTGAAATTGCCCCAAACCGCATTATTAATTTTCATTATTGTCATTTCCATATTTATATAAATTGCATTTGTTTGTGAAACTATTATTATTATTATTATGTACATACATAACGTTAATAATAATCAATAAAATAAATATTATGGAAAGTAAATATCATTTCCGAATAAATAAATGCCATCATATCAATGAATTCGACATTTAAAGTGACATAAATGGATTTACGTAATCAAGAACATTGAATAGAAAAGTTGATGAATCGTTAAATACCTACAGTTGCTGCAAACGAGGAAATAATCATCTAGCAATGAAACAAATCGATTAGGAGAAACGATTGCTTTTAAAATTCAGCAAGGCACATTTAGATGTCAATTATGCAACGTGTTAGTTCTTTCCAATGATTAATGTTGTGCTTTTATTAAATTCAGAGCATCGTTTTATTTTAAATTGCATGTACAATTAAATAATATATAGACAAAGATAGTCAATAAAGTGTTTTTTCAAAATTCTCTAATAATTGAGACAAAGTTTTTATCTTTCATTTTATAATTATATTTCAATAATAATTAGTATATCAATAATTATAATAATAAAAAAAAATTATTATTCAAATGTTAAAAGTAAAATTTAAGGGTGTTAGGATTCGGACTCGTAAAATGTCCAGATAGAATTAAACTCCCTCAATAGACTCATCAGAACAATAGCCACAAAACATCGTACAAAACATTAACATTTTGCAAAAAAAACGGCTTACATTACCCAGCGAAGGAGGAAGAGTACTCGTAATGATATAAAAAATTGCATACCGTAAGGTAATAAACAAACTTCAGAGCATATTTTCTGATAATGAAAAACAACAAACTTCACAAAACAATAATAGAGGCGGACAAAAAATTCCATCATTATACCTCAATAATGTAAGTTTCAATTAAGAAGAATATATAATAACCAACAAGAATAAAATAAAGACTTGGATAAAAAATAATTCATTCAAGGTATCTTCCCCAAATAACACAAACACATGTGAATGAACAACCAACAAACGAATAAAATAATTTTCGCAGAAATTGAAGGTTTGTTGATTGCAATATATGATCGAGTTGCGAAAACCAGAAACCAGACAATGTTAGAAAATATTAGAAAAAATTAAGCATATCACAGGCACACGTACAAACTTATCCACTAAAATAATCCACAGAAGTCTTTTAAAGAAATACAAATTAGTAGATACAATTGGCCCATAATACAAATACGAACCACGAAAAGTTTTTAAAAATTCGGTTGTTAAATTATACTGAAACAGAAACATTCTCGCAGATTAAACAGTAACACTCATAAAAATACCCCTAATTACCATTTCTGTTCCTAATAAATTATAATTTCTATGACTGATAATATTCTGAGATAACTCCATGAAAGCTTTATAGAACCTAAATCTTGACATATATATTATAATGCGAAAAGTTGGCATTTTCAACACCTGCTCAATCGTCAGAATACACAATGAAGAAGAACCTAATTTCATCTGCGTTTTAGTATAAAAACATTAATAATTATGACGACATCATAATATTCATTCTCATAGAGATACAAAGCATCATAAAGCTTGCACTAATTTACCGTTTTATTATATATAGTAGCATCGCAATATCAGCCACGTACAGTCTAAGCTTACACCCATAGATATGCGGGTTAGGTGAAGAGCTTCCCGACCGGAGACAGAAAAATTCAAACTGTAATTACAATAGAAGTATTCGTTATTTTTAACGGACAGGAAACTTACAGGAAAAAATATAATAAAATAACAATGTTTTCATAATTTAATTTATAAAAAAGAAATTAAAGAATATTTCAACTATCTAAAAATATTCCACACCATAGCAACTAGATATATTAGGACAGAATCTGTTTTTAGTTGCCAACATGTTATAAATGGGTGCCTTCTACCAAATATTGAATATCTAGGCAAATGAAACCTTTTTATAGATCTTGGACTATATGTGTATCAGAAAAAACTATTTCTAATAGTAGAGCAGAAGAGTCGAAGGTAATAAAGTTCGTAAGAACTTAATTATAGGTTGTTTTCTTCTCGCGAGTAATAATAGTAATAATATCCTAATAATTACATACATTATCAAAACAAAACAAAGAAATGCAATCGATTTAAATGAACATAATAATAAAAATAAAGATATTAATTTGAAAAAAACAGATACCTAATTACTTGATTACTAAAAATTGAGAACAACACTTATTTTATTAATTAAATGTCACTGTAATCTAAGTTTGCTATTCGTTGCTTCGTCGTTATGAGAGAGCTATGAAGCAAAAAAATTATTTTAGTAAAAGGCAACAGTAGGAGAAAATTGAGAAGATATACGGGGAACAAAGAACTCAATACCGGAGAGCAGATATCACTTATACGAGTAAGTAAACCATGTGTGAAATAAAAATGAGATAAAGATTAAAAAAAATGCCTTTCTAGTAAGACATAATTAGTGCCACGTAGAGGATAGATGCTGTCAACCTTGAAACACAAGTACTTTAGAAAACGTTTCTGCAAGTTTTCAAATTCCATATTAGTATGGATAACCGTTTATATTTCGGGAACAGACAACACTGTGTTGCCTCCGATCTGACGATTTCATCGTGAAGTTTGTAATTTTTGACAATATACATATTTACCTTGGCAGTTTTATTATCCGGTCACTATTTCTATTGTTGACAGTAACTTGAAAATTTTATGTCAACGAAAAAATGGAATTAATTCGCGAACATTTTCGTAACCTTCGGCGTGGATTATCTCAATAAGAATGCATCGACGAGCTGAACTCTATACATGGTGATGAAGCACCACCGAAAACTACAGTATATCGTCGGTATAGTGAATTCAAACTTGGACGGCTTTCTTTGGACGATGAATTTCGCGAAGATCGTCTCACAAATGTTGTTGTGTCAGAAAACATTAATGCAGAATCTGAATTGATAATGCCAGACCATCATGTGACACCGTGAAATCGAGGCATCTCTAGATATTAGTAACACCAGCGTGCATAAGATCCTGCATGAACATTTAGCCGTTAAGAAGCTATGTTCAAGTTGAGTACCACATAATTTGAGAACCACTCAAAAAAGGACTCGCGTCGATTGGTGCCATGACAATGCAAGCTCTCACAGGTCGGTTCAAACAATTAAATATTTGACCGGGCAGAACATTGAATTGAGGAGCCATTCATAGTATAGCTCTGATCTAGTACCCTGTGTTTTCTTTTTGTTCCCATAGTGAAGAATAAACTTCGTGGTCAACGGTTTTCTACGCTGGCATTCAAAACTCATGTTTTGGAGATATCACCTTCACAGTGGCAGCAATGCTTTTCGGATTGGTTTAAACAAATGCAAAAGTGCATTGATTTTCAAGGAGAATATTTTGAAAAGCAATAATACTATTTTCGATAATAAAATTTTTTTTTGTTTGCTATTTCCGAAATATAAATGGCTGCCCTCGCATAATAGCACCGTTCTTGAACTTACCACGAACTATGCAAAATTCAAACAGTTGAGGATAAGTGTGCTATAAAATTGTTTACAGATACGTATCAAAAAGCTAGCAGCACTACATGTAACATAATGTGATTAGAAAACTGTACAACAGTAGCAAGCAAAATACTTAAATCCATAATTAATACTTTACAAGGAATTTCAACTTGGTTGATGCCCTAGGTAAACTGAGCGGGATTCGAACATGTATTACATTTATCGATATTTAACAAAATTTTGTACTCACTGCGAACCACTCAAAAAAGGACTCGCGTCGATTGGTGCCATGTGACAATTATTTCGAAGTCCTTAACAGTCTGATAAGTTAGAAATGTTCATAAAGATTTAAAGATCTACATATGTTAAAATACAAGAGTTCGATGAATTTCAAAGATACTGAAGACCAAAAGGCTCTAGTTTAGAGTCTTCAGGGACACCTGAAGTTGGAGTCTAGTGTAGAAAATGAAAACCGTAGTACGAGGGAGCGTTTTTATATTCGCGGAATGGGGGACAAGGGGTAGAAATAAAAAAAACAAATTATTTTTCTTTTTCAATATATTCAGCCGCAAGACGGATACATTTTTCACATCTTTCAATTAATTTATTTATACCCTCATAAAAAAATGATTTCATTTTATCTGCAAAATACGCCGAAACTGCCTCCTTGACTTCATCATCGGCAGTAAATTTTTTACCCCGCAGCTCTTTTTTCATTTTCGGAAACAGGTAATAATCACTCGGGGCCAGGTCTGGGCTGTAGGGTGGGTGATTCACAATTTCGAAGCCCACCTTATGCAGGGCAGCTAACGCAACGCGGCTCTTATGGACGGGCGTGTTGTCGTGCAAAAGCAGAACACCTTTTGTCAATTTTCCCAGTCTTTTCTCTTTAATGGCTTCTTTTAGTCGCTCTAATATTGAAGCGTAATATTCTCCGGTTATAGAAACACCTTTATCTTTATAATCAATCAACAATATTCCTTCCGAGTCCCAAAATACCGTTGCCATGAGTTTCCCAGCTGATTGTGACACTTTAAATTTCTTGGGAGGTGCTGTGCCCTTTTTATGCCACTGCATGGAGTCTTGTTTGGACTCAGGTTCATAATGATGAACCCAAGTTTCGTCTCCAGTAACAATTCCACTCAATACACCATCCTTGTCTTCATTACAGAGGTCCAAAAATGCACGCGAACACTCTACGCGCTGTTGTTTTTGCGGCGGCGTGAGCATTCTCGGCACCCATTTTGCGCTGACCTTAGACATGCCGAGATGATCGTGTAGGATTTTAAAAATTGTTGTATCGGATACTCCAACCATTTCTGCGAGTTGTTTCTTCTTTAGTCGAGCATCTTCGAGTACAATTTGTTCAACCTTTTGGATAAGTGCTGGCGTGGTCACCTCAATGCTCCTGCCCGGCCTCGGGTCGTCTTCAAGGGATTCCCTTCCTTGTTTAAATAAACTATGCCACTTGTACACCATGGTTTTTCCTGGACAAGAGTCGCCGTAAACCAATGACATCTCATCCATTATGGTCGCGACTGATTTTCCTTGCCTGGTAAGGAACTTTATAACGGCACGATATTCGATTTTTTCCATATTTCACTTTTCACTCCTGATTATGTTACTTGGTTGACGATAGCTCAAAGACTAACTATCTAATAACAATGAAACTTCGTATTTATACTAATCATGAGTCGCTGCACAGGCCACGCCCCCAGTGCGCCTACTCACTCCTCTACAACCCGCTCATTCCGCGAATATAAAAACGCTCCTTCGTAGCATGCGTAACAAGATTACTTACATACAAAAAATAAATTCTACTAAAAATGTGGGAAAAGCCAAAGACATTCAACTTAGTTAAAGTATAGAGTAATTAATAGAGTCGAAACCTTTAACGAAATTTGTGTAAACTAAACTTAATTTAAGCTAAGTTTGTTATAGTAGATCGTCTATTGATAAACCCGAGCTAGTAAGCAAAGATTATTTGACATAATCAAGACATCATTAACAGTACAAAAGTTTTTTGGAAGTTAAAAACGACGTACATATATTGTCTGCTTTCAAAATAAAAATAAAAGAACAATGTGAGGATTTTGTATAAACCTCGTATCTGGATGCGAATGTATGTACATTACGTATATATGAATGTTGGAATTTCATTTGAAAAAGCGAATGAGTGAGTTTGTGAACAAAACAATGTTAATGTATTTAATCAATCAGGATTTAAAAGAGGAAATAAATGTGAGACAGTTATTTTTGTTACGCATAAATGGCAAATGCGTACAAGCATAAATAAATAAATATTAATCGTATGGTAGGTACTTTAATTCTGTATTTTTAAAATTTAATTAAAAAATAGATTTGGTTTATCCAGTTGATATAGTTTATGTACCACACAAAAAAACTCTCAATTCTTTTTTCTAAATTCGAATTACTGTTATGTTAGCGTAAGTTATGTACTAAATTCAAAAAAATTATTTACACATAAAACGTTTTAGACCCCACCCTAATGTTCTAACTAAATGAGGACCTTTATAAGTATATTTCGCACAAAATATTAAGTTATTGTTCAAATACAAAAAAGAGGCTGCGTTATTAAAAGAGACAGAATTGAAAGCCATTTGTTTTCTAGCTAACATAGTAGTGTAAAAATCTCTTAGTATTACCGAGAAGATTCTAAAAGACTATAACTTTAGTAGCTTTCAGAACAGTAGGACCTGTGAGTGCCAGCAGAACTAAAATGAAAGAAATTTCAAATATTAAGTACAAAATGTTACTTAGGTTTTTAATTAGATGAATTGGAATTTTGTGAAATACAGTCAATTGGTATGGGTGATGAAATAATGGTGTTCTGCTATAATCCTTATTCAAAATGGGGAAACACCACGTAAAGCCATTATCTATTAACAGGAAAAGAAAATTATGTCATTATCTTTTGAGATTACAATATTTTGTGTAAATCTGTAATTTACGAGAGGAAATGGAAACAGTTAAGCATTAATTTCCCTTTCAATTGGTTATCTTCTTCAAAACTACGTCCCTTGAGGTGAAGAAGAAGTTGAATGGAGTCGCATCCGAACTATAGGTAGACGATGGGTAGACCAGCTCAAAGAGGTTACACTCGTGGAGCTTACGTTAAACTTTTGTTACCTTGTAAACTTATGCATTGTCATAAAGAAGAAGAACGTTGTGAAGCAAACCTTGACATTTTCAGTCAATTGCCGTACGTAATTCTGTTAACGAATTGCTCTTGGTATTTGCTGTTTTATTGCAGTTACTATATTTCTTTTTAAAATGTGACGCAGCCCGTGCAATCATTTGATTGTGAAAAATTTTAGGAGAATTCTGGTTCTTTATCAAGCAGAGTGTAAATGGATAGTGAAAGAGGACCATCGCCGCCTAGAAAAGGCCATAATATTGGTTCATTACATGAGGTTTGCATATGTACAGACCCTCTGTAGCTAGTCATCCAATTATTATAAAAAAGAACTTTTACGTTAACGAAGGGTTACAAAATGATAAGACAGTTACGTCTACGTATCAAGGACTTTAAACCTATTTTATAAATACTTAACTAGAGAAGAATTATTTTTGAGTATTTTGCTAACCTAACGTATAAACAATTCGAAATGTTTAAGCATAGAAGTCGACTTAGTAAACAGTAAGCTCAATAACTACGAAATTGTTTAACATTTTTTATTATTATCGATAGTAAATAACTTTATTTAGCACTTCCAAAGAATACTGGCTTTGAATGAATTAATACAGTCTCTCGCAGAGAAAACCGAACTTTTTTAAAATAGTAATATTATGACATTTGCATCATTAAAAGCAGAGAAAATGCGCATAAAGCAATAGGTGTATTGGTCGAAAAATGACTTTTGAACAATGAACAAATTCTATTTTAAACTCAGTAAATCGTTTACTGAAACGCTTAATTTCATGAAACAAGTATATAGTGATTCGTGTTTATCACGTACGAGTGTGTATGAGTGGTATAAATGGCCGTATGGACATAAATGACGACGAACATCTTGGTGCAAAAAAATCTGTGGTTACAGAAAATAACATTGCATTTTGACACAGCATTTGGGACTGAGAAAGATTTGTGCAAGGTTTGTACCACACAAGCTAATTTAATCCATCATTATACAGATTTAACTCTAGACTCAAAAAAGGACGAAAACGTCAGGTAATCTATTGTAACAGGCTATGAGACGTGGTGTTTTTAATATGATCCAGAGATCAAGTGATAAAGCTCTGAATGGAAGCATCCAGGCCAAGGAAGACCGAAAAAAAGTCGTTTAAAGAAGTCAAAAGTGAAGACAATGTTGATTTGTTTTCATGAGTCGAAAGGCATAGTTCACAAAGAGTTTGTACCAACTAGTCAAACAGTCAATGCTATATATTACCTTGGTAATATGAAGCGTCTTTGGCGCGTAGTCATCGCGTGCGCCTTCAATATCGTGAAAATGATAGCTGGCGTTAGTTACATAATATTGCACAATCTCATCGCACGACGCTTATTACTGTTTTTCTAAATACAAATGGTTTTTTAATCATCATTCACCGTATTTGACCCCTTGTAATTTCTATCTATTCTCCGAACTACATTTATTGATGAAACGACAGCGTTATGCAGACATCAAAGTCATTAAAAAGGCGTCGACAGCGATCTTGAAAGACATCTCTAAAGATGAACTTAAAAACTCATTCGTCATGTTAATTGACTGTGCAGAACATTGTAATGAAGCCGAGGGCGACTACTTTGAATAAAATAAATGAATTTTACCAAAATATGAAGCTTTTGTTTTTATTTTAAAAAAGTTCGGTTTTCTCTGCAACAGTCTCTATATATACTATTGTAGCATTTCAAATAAGTTAGACATAAACCAGTAAGTAAGCAATAAAATTTAATTTTTTCAACATAGTGTACGTGTAAAATATATCGAAAATGAGATTACGTCTTTTCAGTGCAAATAATATAAAAGAATTACTCTTTTTTGTTTGCAAGGAATGTTTAGTTTAAAGAGAATGGGGCATGATTGTTTATTTCAGAAGCCCTAATTCAAATGCTTGGACCGTTCAGCTCACCGGCAGTGCTACAGTTGGAAATTTACTGAATCCTTTTTAAATAGAAAAGCTGCGAGTAGCTTGTGAGTTTTAAACAACAAAGCGCACGTTTTACTTATGCCTCACGCCCGGTACTCCGTACAAAATAACATTAAGCGAACGAAAGTTTTTGCACACTTTCCTGCATAATTATTCATTTCGGATACGAGAATTCGTTATTCTTGATAAATTTATTGATTAAACGCTGTTAGAAATATAATAAGTTAGCATATTCTTATGTTATTCCGTAATTAACTCATTTTATAATCCATTTGTAATGTAATTATAATTAAATATTAATTTTGTTTGTTACACTAAAAAGGAAGTACGACTGCATTTAAATAATTAAGAAGAGTGTCAAAGCATGTGATTCCGAAGTGCAGATTCGTCTATTGGTTCTTTTGCCAAATGAAATTTTCTAAAACTATGAAGTGGAAAAAAGTGATTCAAGTCATGCAAAACATCCTAGTCTCATCGCCTGTAACGATGTTACAAAAAAATGTTACAAAAATTAATCTCGCTTCTGATCGTGCCGTATAGCACTTACAAACAATTTAAAGTTAGATAATTTATAAACTTATAAACATTCATATATACGAGGGTTGTTTTTTAAATAAAATCCGTTTGTGAATGATAGTGAGAATGACGTGCGATCGCCGTAGTAAGCATGCGCGTCTGCCCTCAGTGTGCTTTACGCACGTTTACACACCATTTGCAGTATTATCATTTGCTGAGCTTAAGAAGTTTATAATGTTTAAGAAAATTGATTTGCCCATCGTCTGTGTGATACGATGTAATTCCATTCTTAGGTGCGCGAAACTTGACAACAGCGGAAATTCACTGTTGGATTTGTAAATTGTACGGTAGTAATGCCATGAATGATAGTGAAGTTCGAAAGTGGGTAAGAATGTTGAAGGACGTACCGGTTAATGTGCATAATGAGTTACGCCCAAGCTAACCTTCTCTGATTTCTGAAGGTTTGGTTCGTAATGCTTCCAACAAAATTCGAAACGACCGAGTATTCACGATTTCAAAGTTATCAATTGATGTTCTACAGCTTTCAAGGTCAGTTCTATACACCATTATTTTGGAGAAACTGAAGTACCTAAAATTATGTTGTAGGTGATTTCCAAGACTGTTTTCTGACGATCACAAAAATTGAGCGTCGTTTCTGACTCGATACGATCAGCCAGGTAATGAATTCTTGGGTCACCTCGTTACAGGAGATGAGACTCGGCTGCCTTACATGACTCATGAATTCAAGCAATAGTTAATGGAATGGCGTCGCCCATCGCCGCCAACCAGACTTAAAGCCAAAGATACAATTTTAACACGAAAAATCATGAACTGTCTTTCGGGACAGGAAAGAGATTTTTTGAATGGATTTTATGATCAAAGACAACAATCAATTCTGGAACGTATTGTGTGACGTTGAGAAAACTCCGGAGTGCCACACAAAACAAGCGACGTGGTCTCTTTCGGTGTGATGTTGCTACATCACAATGCAAGGCAACATGTTTCAATGCAAACACAAAGTCTCATCAGGTCTTTTAGATGGAAACAACTGGATCATCCAGCTCAAAGCGCAGACCTTGCAGCCCATGATTTTCGCCTACTTCGGTACTTAAAGGAGTTTCTTGGTAGTCGACGGTTCAACGACGACGCAAATGTGAAAACTGCAGTCATGGTTTGGGCTTCGTCGCAGGTAGCAGATTTCTTTGACGTCAAGTTCAAAAACTGATTGAAAATGTTGAAATAAATGTTCGAACAAAATTGGAATTATGTAAGAAATGTAGATGAATAGAACATGGAAGTAAATATATTTTAATGACATTTACGGTATTTATATTCTAATTAAAGAAGGGAATATATAACACTCACAAACAATTTAATGTTAGACGAAATAATGGAGTACAAATAATTACTATCGTTGTCATTAAATTGGCTTTATAAGAAATATTTATATGATACTTAAATGTTACGTTTTTAAGCACTACTGCCTGAAGTAATTTAGTATTTAGTTCTTATAATATTTAAAAGAATTTTTACCCTAAGTCAGTAGCTGATAAGGTTCAACAGCATATACAAAGTAAATATTATTTTAAAAACGATAGAAGTGGCTTACTTCTTTTTACGGAAAAAATTTAAGTAAAGACTTGTTCAGACATGATGTAACTTATTCAATTTGGTTTACTCCAATGATGTTTGTAACCTTTCTAAAATTCTCGGAATATATATTATGTTCGAGAAGATTATTCATAGATTCGTTAAGGACCAGCCTGACAGCAGTTTTGTTACGTAATGGGAAACTTTACCCTTCCACTTCAGTAGTTCATGCTGCTTCTACACAGGAAATTCACGAAAATCTAAAAATTTTGTTAAAGTCATAAAGTACGAAGAATGATCCTGATATATTCGTGCGGATTTTTAATGTTTTTGCAATTATTTTGGATATGTCGTCATGTAACAGCAGGTACTGTTGATTTTTATGTCTTAAGGAAAATTGCGATACGAAAACCATTACATTAATCTGAAGTGGTCACTACAACAAAAATTTATACAAGAACTTTTCCTGGTACAAATTTGAGGCGTAATTTTAGTAGATTTTTTGCAGAAGGAGGCCACAATTATAGGTGCTTATTATCCCAACTTAATTCCCAAATTACGTGACGCGATAAAAGAAAAAGATCGGGGAAATTTCGCAGAGGTGTTCTCTTACATTAGGATAACGCACCCAGTCACAGGTCCGCAATTGCAATAACTGTAGTAGCTCAGGTAGGATTGGAATTAGTTGAACATCCACCATATTCGCTAGACTTGGCCCCCAGCCCCAGCGATTACCAACTGTTTCCACTTACGTGGTAAACGATTTCCACTAATTAATGATGTGATATGTGCGGCAAATCAGGGGTTTGCAGAGGTTAAACAATTTTTTTGTTCGGTAAGCATTATTAATACTAGAACATCGATGTGAAAATGTGTTAACTTTAATGGAGACTATGTAGAAAAATAAAAGTAAAATATTTGCAAATTTTTTATTGCGAGTTGGTCAGGGGTGGAGCAAAGGGATCCATCCTCGTATTTCATCATTAAAAGTCGACTGGTCGTTCTCTAGATATAAAAACGTTTATTCCTCACGCTAAACAATTGTTGCAAGAAAAATCTGTTGAAATATACCTAATACTGAAATATTTAATCGATCTTTTCCACTGTATGCATCTACCTACTGAAAACGCTTCTTAGAAGGATAAGTGTTCATTTATATTTACTACCTGCTAAACCTCTTGAACTTCTTCAAATGAATCAACATTTTTGCCACGTTCTGGATTTAAACGCTAAAAAAATAGTCTTTCGCAGGTAATTTTAGGCAAAAGCGGATAATTGCCCATCTTCCTTTTCTCGTCCATCTTTCTTCCCTTTTAATGTCAAAAGGTGCTTTTCGGCCCCACATGACGTGATTCCTTTAACAAAACCTTTATTCGTTTCGACAAAGTAATTTTCACTCAATATAAGATCTTACGTTTTCTTATTCATGTTCGTAGTGTGCATGTGAGCCAAGTTTACAAAATTTTGGCAGAATACAATCCCTATATATATATTTAGCGCTGTGGCGCAATCAAGACGGGAAAATTTTAGATTGTAAATGAAGGACTATTCCATGCAATTCTAAGAAATGCTTTAAAGTATGCCTGTTAAGGATTACTTCAAAGCCAGAAATGATAGTTTGCTTTATTTACAACATATCTACATAAAACTAATCCTTTTATCTGTCAAATATACACACGCTTAATGAATAGTTAGATTCTCTCTGCATTGCCCAAACAATTAATCATTCCAATTCTTTTTTAATCAATTACATTTATTTCAATTTATTGCCCAAGGGATATACTAAAATTAATGTACTTTGTCTAAACGTTCCTCTACGTTTTCTCAAGTATTTTTATCTTATAACATATGAATATTAACACAATTTTTACAAACTGATGTAAATAAAGTAGACTTCTGTTAACTCATGAATGACGATTTGTACCCTATTTGATAAAATGTCGCCATGCCCAAAAATAAAAGCTACACCGTCTAGCATAAATTACTTACAATATTTTTCCGACGAAGAGATAATCGGAAAGTAGCGCCATTTTATTTTGCGTTAAATTGAGACCGCGCCTGAAAAAATATCGTCGACAACACGACTTAAATAACGACAACTGAGACTTGGTGGGCTTTTTTAAAACGGTAATAAATAAATCGACGAGGATATCACGGCGATAATACACGCAAAATTGGATTTCGAAGGTTCTCAGGTTCGGTGGGAGTTACTGTGGCGATAGAGCAGGGAGAAACGGGCGGTAGAACAGGCAGAGCAATAAAAGAAAGGAAAAATAACACGCGCGTGAGAAAATGAATTTTTGCTATCGTAAAATCTATTTCGGTTTAATGTAGATTTAACGATTTTAGTCAATTTGTACTGTGCATGTTTACCCAAAAAGAGATCAATAATCTTTCGCTAAGTTCGAGATTTATTTTGAACTAATCCCTGTTATGACATTTACGTGTGACATTTGCAGTCATTTTTGTAACTTTTGTCTCAACGCTGTGTGAGTAAAATAATATTTATATTGAAAGTAATACAAAATAATAATCTGACCCTATGAAGTTTATTCTAAAAATGAAGTAATTTATTATAGAAGATTCTCATTTGAACACCAGTTAGAGAATCATCTTGAAATACAGTCTTTTAGGATGTTTAAAATAGACCGAAGGACTTCTGGAACCCTGCAGCAAATAAGTATGCATGTCGTGGAATTCTGTAGTGAAAATATTTCAACGAATTTTAAAACTAAAAGCTTCGTTCAGCGTCTTAAGAAGGTAATTAGTATTTCGTTTTGGATCAACACTTTTTGTGAGCTGAAGGTAAACGACCATAGGCAACGACGTGTATTCGCTGAATGGACTCTGGAACAGTTGAAAACTGACCCTAATTTTCATAAAAAAAACCATCTTCAACGATGAGGTCCATTTCTGGATGAATGAGTATGTCAGCAAACAAAATTGTCGAATTTGAGACGATACCAATTCACATGGAATCCAATGCATTCCAAAAAGCCACTTTTTGGTGTGGATTTTGGGATGGCGGCATCATTAGGCCATATTTCTTTGAGAACGATGTTGACCAGGCCGTCACCGTTAACGGCGAGCGCTATAGGTCGATGATTACTAACTTCTTTTGGCCTGAATTGGATGATATGGACATCAACGACATGTGGTTTCAATAGGACGACGCTACGCATCACACAGCTCATGTCACATTGGACATTCTGCACGAGCCATTTAAGGGCGTGGTCATCTCGCGTGAAGGTGATGTGAACTGGCCACCGAGATCGTGCGATTTGACCCCGTTAGACTTTTTCTTGTGGGGTTTTCTTAAGTCGTCCTGAAAGCCAACATAACCTATGCCATCGGTCAAATTCAGCCTGATTTATGCGCCAGTCACGAAAAATTAGACATTTCGGATGCATACCATCCAGCGAAGCCGGGGCAGACATTTGCATGATATTATACTCCATACATAATGGCACCGATAGGCCTTTCGAATGAATAAAAAGTTTCGATGATATCTCACACACTTTGTTTTATTTAATTTTAAAACTAGGAAGCGCTTAATGCAAGACTCGTTACAAGGAGAACGATCGTTCGACGGCCAAAGATCTAAAATTCGCATAAGTAAAATGATCTCTGAACTGCTTAGTGGGTCTATAGGACTATTATTAAAATAAAGGTGCGTTAATTTTGTAAAACCAAGTTTTTTCTGACTACACTATTTAATTTTTCGTCATTTAAATCGTGTCATGTAAATCTCGTGAAAGACAATGAATTATTCTGTAATTTTTTTATTGTATCCGCTGCGGACTGATGATTATTGTGAATAGCTTTCAAACTGGCATTAACGTAAACGTTTTAAAAATTTATTGGACATTCCTTGATCGATGTTGCTTTCTAGAGTCAAATTTTAATACAACGGATTATACCTTTTAGAATATTAGCTATAATAAAAAGCTGCTTCTAATAAGCTTCACTATCACTCAAAACTAACTGAGACGGTATTGAAATGTCAAAACTGTCTTCGTCAAACTTCTCATTACTTGCTTCGGCAATAATGCTCTTCTATCTTTTGGCACAAATTTGGTAAATGATTGTAAGTAGTTGCTTTACGTTGCAATTTTCATAACACAAAATATTTTCTACTAAAGTTACAAAGCAGTTTCTTTACGTTGTTGATTAATATATTACACTAGGCTATCATAATCACTGAGTCCATAATAAAATCGGCATATGACTTTTTTCTGGAATTGGAATTATTTCCCATACAATTTGCTTTGTCCATAACAACAAATTTTTGTTATACACCGCATATACCGCCCATGAGCTAGTATATTTTAAATCTGTAAACTCTTATAACTTTCTAAATGCTGTAAATGTAATTCACTTGTCATATTTATATGCATTTCCGTATTTATAAGCATCTTCTGAAACCTATTACAATACTGACCACTGATACAAAACTTATTTCATTTATTCTATCAATCGTACTTTATAAATACTCTTTAACATATAAACTAAAAGATCGATATTTTAGGCGTGGTACATAGCAATCCAAATTACTTTTTGAAATATGTAAAATCATGCATACGTTTACTACAAACTGAAACTAGCGCTTTTAGTATTATACTCGCATATTCCAGTTAGCTAACATAATCTCTCATGTAAGCAGACTTGACAAAAACGTGACTCTTTTAAAAACCAAAGTGCAAAAATAATGAATCCCTAGGACGATAGGTCACGATCTCGGAACTGACGGTGAAATGAAACGAACAAAAAACACAAAAAAGATAAAAAGAACGTGTAGTCGCACGTGAAAATTTTCAATTAGATCTACAGACCGAAATATTACAATTGTGCCGTATAATATGTGGCCGTTGCAGTATGCAGCTGGACAGATATAATTTATGACAGATGGAGATGAATATACATACATAGACATAGATGGAGGCTCCTGGAGAGAATGGGCTTGTTATTGTCATATTGCAGGTTATTATCTGGTCGTCTGTGATGAATGCAAACAAAACGGCCATAGTTTACTGGAGGTTAGTTATCTGGCACTGAGTGGTGGTTGAATTTCCGTACTTATGTGAAATGCCACATTTATATAGAAACGACTGTTTGACAGAACTAGGAAAGTCGTTACTTCACACATACATATATCAGTCTTCAGAAATTAGAATTTGAATAGTTTCTGAATAAAAACATTTATAAGTAAAGTACCAGTAATACATGTAAGAAATGAAAAATGTACAATTAAAATTTGAAGTCTAAGACTTAATTGCTTCTATTCCGAAATGCGAAATATGCAAAGTTAAATATTAATACAGTATAAATTTTAAAAAATAATATTTAAGATGAACTTCTTTAGATCTGTAATAGTCAAATGGATTTCCTAAAAATATTATGTAACAGTAAAGAATGACAGTTTTTCCCAGTAACTCAAAAACGTAATTTCTATACTACTCAATAATGAGACTGACAAAAGAAAAGTAGTGAAATTATTTAAACTGTCTGGTAACAGTGTTTTTGAAAATTTTAACTCTTCTTCTTCGAGTTTATTTTTAATTTTCAAAACTATCTTCTTGCCAAAACCATTCAGTTTTACGTTTCTAAATATATAACCTAGTTTTTAAAATTTATTGGTGATAGCCAGATTGAAAGCAATCTATTAATTAAGAAATCAAAACTACTCCGTTTGTATTAGTGATAAATGTATGACTAATTACGAATGTAATTATATGCCTGCTTCTTTTCGATAAATTGAAATTTTTAAATCTTAAAATCGTAAACTCTAATTCATATATGAATTTCGTTTATGGATATTAATTGTTTATGAATTTTAACAATTTATCAATATCGGAAGATACCGGTTCAATTGCAAAGACATCATTAAAATGTCTTGCCAAAAATTTGGGAAAAATCCCATAATTTGTTTTAACTTTCATTTCAAGGTAATTAAGGAATGGATTAGCTAAGAAAGAAAGAAAAAGAATTACCCACAGCTGTGCCGAATATTTGTTTATAGAATTAATTATTAAAAGAAAAGGTATTTTGATCTATGCACAATTTTGCAAGTTTTATTAAGTTGCGTTCCTTAATTCAGGCGAAATCAAATTTGAACCAAGAAAACCTTTAATTAATGTGGTATCTTTTCGAAGACTCGGACATAGAGCTACATGCATCAAAAGAAATACGTTTGTCACGCGGTTCTTCTTTAAATTTATTTAATTTACGAAAGTGATTGAAAGTTGACCATCATTCTATTTTTTTTTTGATCAATACTAACTACAAATTAATATTATATGTATATACATTCCTATGCATAAACTATAAACTTGTCTTAGCGCTGTTTTAACACATATTGCATGGTCGCGTCGTATACTGCCTTTTTAGCATTAAAAATTGCATCAAAAAGAAAGCATGTTACTCTTTCTTAGACTGATAAGTATATAATTATCCAGTTGTTGGACGACAATTTGTCCTAGAGAAAAATAAGTAAACGTTTAAACGTTGCCAAATCAACAAATTTATAATACAGGTCAATCAATATTGTATTGGAGGTGCTTACCAAAGAAAAATTTGGTGCATGTTGGAAAAGAACTCCAGGACGTAAGATAAATAAAGCACGGTGCGTATTCGTGCTTTACAGCTACGCAAGTGGAATTCACGAGTCGAAGTGTTGATTGTTGGCAAATCTCGGAAGCTAAGGATTCTCAAAAGTATCCAAATTCCGGTTTGCTACCTGGGCCAAAAAAGTGCGTAGGTGACAACGGAAGGTTTTAGAGAATGGTTCAATAAAGAATTTATTCCAGGTGTACTACGAAAGTTAAGGGAAAGGAATTTAGAAGAAAAATCGCGTTTACCTCCATTATCAGTCGATAATCAGACTGTCGGTATTTTCTTGCCACCATAGATTACAGCCATAGCTCAACCTATGGACCAATTTAAAATGTGAATATTGCAGAAAAAAATTGCTACAAGAAATAATTTTACAAGAAAATGATAACATCGTTCAATATATAGTATATAAAAATTTTTCGCTGATAGATACAATTTTGTCATTGATTGAGTTTTGGGCTAAAGTTTTAGTAAATATAATTAAAACGTATGGTCAAAGTTAATTAGTGTGGAAAACGACGACTGGGATGAAGAAGATGAGATGCCTTTGAAATAACAGATAAAAAACGAAAAACTGTAGAACATAGTTTAAAAAGCGGGCACAGTTAATATTCGACACATTTCTGCAAAAAGATCGTCAAACAAGTTAAAGCTTTGCATTCAATATGCGCTTAAATTTATGTAATTTTATTACATTTTTATACGTACGTATTACGTAGTTATAAACGTACCTGTTTTGCATGCATTTATTTTTCTCTATGTATTCTAGAAATTGATCAATAAAACGTTTATCTATACACTTAATAAACTTTCTATTCGAATCTATTATACAATATATTACTGTACTAGCATTAAAAATGCTTAAGTTGCCTAGTAATAATGCAATGTATGTATGTTAATAATAAAAATTATTATTTTTTGCTATGCCACTGTTAATTAAAATCACATTAATTAATTCAATTAATTAAAAATTTCTGCGCTGGAGAAGAACTCGAACCTCTGTATGCCGTTTTCTAGACGGTTATCTTACGAATTAGGCCACCAGGTAGTATAACTTCGTGTTGTTTAACACGCCATAAATCGCATTATGGAAACCGATATTAATTAATTAATTAACTAATATTATTAGCTAATTAATTAAAAATTTCTGCGCTGGAAAAGGTTTTAATTATTAAGGCAATCGTCTAGAAAACGGCAGATAGAGATTCGAGTCCTTATCTAGAGCAAAAATTTTTAATTAATTTCTGTGATTTTATTTAACGATGGCGCAAGTAAAAAACTAATAATTTTCATTAATTTCCCATCGTAGAAGACTTAATTATATAATTATTAACATCATTCGTTTAATAAATTTATTTTTAAGTAGTCGGCTTCATATTCAAACAACCCTCGTGTATACAGTTACGATGCATTAAATTAAAAACTTACAAATTGAAATATTCAACGCTAAGATCTTTCCGTGATTCTTTTAACAGTGGTAAGTATTTTATATCATTTAAGCTCACGAAAAACATTTTAATTAAATTTTTAGTTACCGCTATAACAGTTCCCATCCAATTCAAAGGAAATATGCTGCTCATAGATCTCAATACTGGCCTTTTGTGCTTCTCATTCAGCCGCAATTTTTTCCTTTCAGCTCCTAGCGTTTTAGATATTCAAGTTAAAAATGCGACCTACATTTGTAACGTCCCCGCCGCGATCTTTATGCAAAAGTCGATGCTATCCTCTATATCCGCTCATCTGTCTTTTTTCTTACTTATCGCAAACGTTCTGACCCCTTCATTTTTCATTTTTGATTTAATGGATTTCCTTGTATGATTCTGAATGCTTTTTCGCGATTGTTTTATAATTTTAAATTGCTTCACTAGATAACGCTAATTTTTGAATCAGAATTTAACTCGTTAAATAAAAACCAAGTAAATTTTTCTCGAAATTTCACATTTTATAATATGGTAAGTAATTGTTTAGATAGTGTTGATACAATTCACCAAAACAAAAACCAAGGGTTGCTTTGAAGATTGTTTTTTGACGTATAATATAGCATACGTTAGACAAGCGTGGCAACTATTAATGAAAGAATTAAGTTTTATAAAGATATAAAATTTATTTA
Source organism: Dermolepida albohirtum (assembly GCA_031893035.1). Classification (NCBI taxonomy): domain Eukaryota; kingdom Metazoa; phylum Arthropoda; class Insecta; order Coleoptera; family Scarabaeidae; genus Dermolepida; species Dermolepida albohirtum. Next base: position 608,840 of record JAVIWB010006509.1, read on the forward strand.
CTACGTGCGAGTTGTTCGGGCATAAAGAACAGAAAATGTTATTCTATATGTAATGACTGATCTTAGTATTAGCATATCTAGATATTAGCCACATACTTAGAATTCCACCATTTATACGAAACCTAATGAATGGCTAGTACCACTTCTTAGATTGTTAGATACAATCCTTTCAACCTATAGAACAAGTCAAACCGACCCACTTAAGTTGGGTTGATTTGCATGGGAGTATGTCCTTTTGTCGATCAACGTTTACGTGTTGCTTTAGTGAAGGCAAGTTCGCCATTTCGAATATTATTGGCCATTTTTAGTTGAACATTGTCATTCTAGTGAATCAAATACATATATGCATATATCCTTAAAAACGTCTACTGATCCAAAATCTTGCTTATTGACCAAAAACGCCCAGGTTTCGTTCTCCTTCAGAAGGAAGCGCAAGTTCACAAGGCAGCCAAAATTTAAGATTCTCTGCAATTGTAACTTCTTTGAGTTGGACTTTTTTTTTTGGCAACTTCAGCTTAGTTTTTGGATTGGAATTGTGGCATTTCGTCTTTATATTCAGAATATATTTATATCCCACCCATGGCAGACTTGCACCAGTTTCGTGGCAGTTAGTCCCTGAAACGACAAAATTTCACCATCAAAAGTAACGGAAATGCAGTTAAAACCTTGAAACCAAGATAAAGTAACCATGGATAACGGTGGCGGAAGTCTAAAGGTCAGATGGACTTCGTTTTAATTAAAAATATAAAAAGCACCTCAGATGACATCGTTATTAACCAATTGAAAGAGGAGATTGATTCTTATTTTGAAAATTAATAGAAATTATTTCTTTTTGATGCAATAAAGTCGTCGTCGTCGACATGTGACGCAAGTACGTTGAACTTAAAAGAGATTGGGTTGAAAAATAAAATTATTACGGAAAATCATGCGTCTTTTGGTTCATTGTGAAACAAAAAACTTTTGTCGTTTCCGTAATATGAATATTTAATTGAATACGGCAATAACCATGTAAATAATGATAATGATTTGCAATACAAAGTTATAATTTGATTAAGACACTAAAGGCTCTTTTACTTGAAATGGTCGATTACACTTTTTATCTAAAATTAAGTTAAAAATATATCATATGTGTATAAGTATGTAAGTATATATACTTAAATATTATATATATATATATATATAGTACACACATTCCATTACTGACTTTAAACCCTCATATTACTTCGTGACGTCTTTCTGATCAATAAAAATTCAATAACAACTTTTCCGATAAAGGTCTTTATGCAATACACATATTTAGGTCACTGCACCATCACAAATATAGTGCTTTAGCAACGTTGTTATTTATAGTAAAGAATGTATTAATAATATATTAGAATAGATGGTAAAAGAAGATTATATTTATCTAAAGTTGAAATGATCTGTAGCTGTTACAGTTTTCTATTTGTCTCCAAGAAGAAGTAATAAAGTAATGACAAATGTGGAAAGCAATTTTTATTTACGTACACTTTATTTTATCATGTAATGTCTTATGGGATTTCCGTGTCATGTTCAATGCCGTGATCGTGACAAGAAAAATTGTTTGCTTACAGAACAAGACCAATTTTGTGTTATGAACATACCAACGTATGTACATACGTGGCATATTTTCGTAATACAAACTGTAGCATTGTATGTACACTCTCAACGTTCTTCTGAAATCCATTTATTGATGTCAAGATGAAGAATTAATGTTGTCCTTACGAAATGGAAAATTCCCTCCCCATCTGCATGCATATGGCATATAAAAGAAAAAATATTTTTTTGAATTCACCGTTGACATATTTGAAAAAAAGTAGATATTATTGCTTAGAAGTGACATATACACATATATTGATAGAATTCATTATTTTTATAAATGGGTGAATTTATTTTGTGCTTTAGATGTTTAAATTTAGAATCAAATTAAAACGTTGGATACATATAATAAAAAAGGTTGAGAAATGCTGAAAAGCAAATAACATTTTGCGGATAATTAAGAAACTTTTATTGTACGTAGACAGATTTAAAAATTTTGCGCATGGTACGGAAAAAAATCAATTATTTTAATCAATTTTTTTCATTGTTTTTTGAAATATTCGCTTTTATGATATATGCACTTCTGCATTCGGTAGAACCAATTGTCAAAACATTGGGCCCATTGTTCTTCAGTCGCCTGAAATAAGAAATCTTCCTAGGCTTCCATAGTCGCTTCCGGAATATTAAATATCAATCCACGGATTTTGTCTTTTATGTATGGGAATTAAAAAAAATCACAAGATGTCAGGTTGGAACTATAAGGCAGATGTGTCATTAATTTCGTTCGTGAAGCTGCTAAACTCTGATGTTTGAGATGCGTTGTGTGATGGTGCATTGTGTTGTGCGCGTCTCACTGTCGTGGATTTCTCCTCATCTTTGAAGACCCATTAAACCGATTGTCATTTGCTTTTTGGCTCGACACAGAGAATTCAACGTTCGACATCTGTAATAATGACGTGCACTGATATTCCTCGATCTCGGTTGAATTTTTAAGCGTTTTTCTTGCACTAATCCATACGTACTTTTATGAGCTTCCTTAATTGTGTAATATCTATCAAGTACAAAGCTTTCTGACGGCAAGATGACAATACAGAATAGTTCTGATTTGTGTCATACCTATGCTCAATGATGCTCGGATATCTATGTATGTTCAATGGATGACATTTTAGCGTTTATTAGTTAAGAACCTTTGCCAACAAAGCCAGTACTCCCATCCTCTACACTGACCTATGCAGATCCAATGCATGTTTTGGAGTCTTTAGGTATACCAATTGTAATCAACCAAATGGTTTCCTAAGATACACTGATTTATTACTTCTGAAGTTTCACTATATCATCTTCAATTAAAGTCCCGATTGTAACTTCTAATTTTGTTTTAAAATTGTCTTACAGGCCTCTTACTTTTACAGTATCTTGTTATCATTCTAAACTGTTTTCTTTCTAATGAAGGTAATTTCCTAGCTTTTTTTTATAAAAATATGCTTTCCTCAGCCTATTTTTTCCCTCTTTCTTGAAAATCTTTAATTTTCATAGTCCCCGAGAGCACTACAACCTTACTTGACTTATTGTGTATTCCCCCTATATTATCTACTACACCCAATACTCCCGTCCTCTGTACTAATCTATACAGAATTAATATACGTTGTCGAAACTACTTAGATTGACCATTAGTAATCAACCTGATGGTATCTTCTGATCCAATGACTTACCGTTTCTGGAGCTCCACTACACAATCTTCAATTAAAGTCCAAATTATATCTACAATTTTGTTCAGGAATTCTATTACAGGCCTATGGCTTTTACGCTATCCTGTTATCATTCTAAGCTGCTTTCTTTCTAACAAAAGTAAATCTCTCTTTTTTTACGGTTTGGCTTGCTAATAAAGACTTTGCCATAGTCATATTGGGGTATATTTCGCCTGTACGTTGAATATTGGACCTTTGTCCATCTACCTATTCGTTCCCAGATAGTGCAGTTGGGCGCTGTAGGTTCTTGTCGAATATATAATGAAGCTGATTTCTATGTCATTCTCTACAACTTGAAGACTGTAAACCTATCACCTTAAACCTTTAGTGAGATAATATCTAGTAAATAATGCTCTGTCAAACGTGGATTGTTTATTACTTAATTAAATGCAACTGTTTTTCTTTTTTAATGACGATAATTACTTATTTCTAATTTTTTCAGACATATATTTTATTTTATTAAACATCTACTTGCGTATTGTTTACTGTTTTTGAAAATATTTCAATTTTAAAATTTTATTTATTTGTCTTCAATATAATTTGATAATTTACATTTGCATTTAGCTCACCCACGTCGATCTGGTAGTTTATACGTGTTTCCTCGTTTTAACAAATTAGTGTTATTTATGTAGTTGTAAATCAGTGTTATTATCAACCATTCTTCGCGCGTTCGACGGGAATACTTCCATCAATTGCCATCTAAATATTACAACAATGGTCTTGAGTAAAATTGAGACGAGCGGCCACTAAAAAAAGAACAGGCACTTTATATTCCATGGGCGCTCAAACACATAAACGAATTTTTAACTTTGTTGAAGTTATTATTGGGGCAATCTTGAAAGTGGAAAACTTTTCCTATACGCCTTTCAAAAATATTTGCGTGAATTACGGCCGAGAAAAAAGTGTTTAGAGCTTGAAAGGCACACAGGTCAAAGCTAATTTAAATTCTAGGAGTTTAAAATAAAAAAAAACTCTTTATGTTTCTATTCGCTTTTTTTGCAATGTATATAACGTTCGGTTGCTATGAAAAGAATTGTATGGAATAGCGTTTTAAGTTAGAGAGACTTTTCGGCAACAGCAGTTCTCAAAAGTACCATAAATATCATACGTTTGAAAAGTTACGATTAATAAGTAAATTGAAAGACTAACTTTTTCATATCTCCAATAAGAAATTAATATAATAATAAAGTGTTGCTCTTAATATTTTAGTGTAAACTTTGTTTTTGTTAACAGAAGGGTTGTATCAAAGATTTTATTTTAAAATTAAAACGGTCCATTCTTAAAGGATTATGTAAGACTGTAAATGCAAAAAAGTAGATTGGATTATCTTTTCAATGAGAAAGCTCCTTTCTCTTTGATGTTCTTCGAGATAAACTTTAGCCAATTGTCCCCTAAAACGTGATAATCCCACTTAAATAGGTCTTGAGCGTTTGTGCCGGAACGTTAAGAAAGAAAACTATCCGACATTTGGCCATTTCACGCGGAGCTTAAGGACACACTTAATTGCCATCCGGCTCATTTAATAATTTAATTAAGAATTATAAAGGGTCGAAGACAACAGTGCGGTTTTAGGAAAGGAGTAGAGGACGACAGGGCGGCTTTTGCTAAGATCTCTCTCCCGATCCGCTTCCTTTTGCGAAACTGAAAATTCAAAGAGTTAACTTAATTTCGTATAATATCTAGGCGATCCGGTCGTGCAATATAATTCTCAATTAGTGAACATAAAGGACCGCTAATTGTCGTCCTAATTAAAAATAAACCCCAACTATGTGCACCATAGTTCCAACGAAAAGTTCCACATTCTCAGTTTATTCTTTTATATTTTAATTACTCTGAAAGTTTTCTATAGTAACCGTTCATTTGTTTTGACGGTAAGTGAAAATCTATTTTATTTTTATATATTTTTCACCACAATCAGATTGATGATCATAATTTCCGCAGTATTCATAGGCAATTATTTATCAATCTTATATCGTATCATCCAACAGAATAAGAGCCACCACATAAATGTCAATTTTTATAATGATATATATATATAATATAATATAATAATATATATATATATAGTATATATATATATATATATATATATATATATATATATATACTATATACAGGACTTTAATTAATATTTAATTAATCCACCCTTCCCCTTAATTACGGTAGTAATTCTTTTCGACGTGCTTCAGATACATGTTACTTCTTGCAAATCTGGATCATTTCTCTAGATATTCTTCACATTTTGCCTTAGTATGTTGATTTTCTTGAGGAATAAAGAATCCGTTTTAGACTACCCCAGATGTTTTCCATTGTATTTAGGTCTCAAGAATTACCTAGACACGACGAGACCTTCAAACATTTTTAGAAAAATAAGCTTTTGATGGCTTTTACCCTGTGGCATAGTGATCCACCTTACATAAATCTATAACATCTCCAGAATCTAAAAAATTGATGTATAGAATCAAAACTGATTCCTTCGCTTCTTTATATCGAACTTCGTTCGTTGTTCCAGTAACTAAATAGGCAAGGCCAAGCCCCTTTCCTAATATGCAGGCAAATCATTACAGCTGAGGGATGTTTGACGATCTTGACGACGAACACATTCAGACGATCCCCTCCTAATGAAACAAACCAGATCCTTTATCGTCTCCAGCCAAAATTCATCACTGAACACGACCTTTAAAAAAGATATATTTACTTATGTATATTCAGAATTTAAGTACTTAAATGAAATTAATGATGCATATTTTTTATATTGCTGCGCCTACTATAACCCCGTTTTCTACTTTCTTCTATCAATTTTGTGTTCTTTCGCAGACTGTCGACTATGATTGCAATTTTTTTTTCATTCGAAATGTTTTTACGCTTTCCCATTGTTCAAAGGACTATACCCACAACACACATTTTTGTTTGGAAATGTTATAAAACATATTAAAGAATTAAACGTTTGACGAATGTCAGAAATTGTTACAAAACATTTACTTGACACACAACAATAAACCTAAAGTGACTGACGAGAAGCAGGTAACAGTACCTCTTATTACTCGTAAATCATCTCAATATATAATTCTTATAATTCGAAACAGTAACACATACTAAAATACTTGAGATTTTACTAACAATTCTAGTAACAGAAATACTTATAACAATGTAAGTAATTTTACTGCAGCGAAGTTTGATTTTTTAAATATGCATTTTAATAAAATTCATTTTCCGTAAGAAAGGCAAAAAGTATTCATGCTTCTTTAACTCTTGCCAAAACTACGTCCCCATACATACATCATTTACAAGCTTCAAAATATCACTTAATAGTCTATTCCTCGCTGTATAAAACTAATGTAACTACTTTTTAGGCAATATACTAGAAATCCCTAATCAGCCATTTTTCTTAGAATTTTATACAACTTAGTTCACTGATTAAAGACACTAAATGGAAACCTATTTACTATACACATATTAGGACTTGTAACTAATTATTTGTAAGTACTCGTAGTCCAACAAACTTGTTCTAATTTAAAGCCTAGTGATGAAATTTTATTTCTCGAAACTGTCTTAAAATGCCAAACTGGCTCATCGCTTATTTTTTATGTGGTTTTTTAATTGGTCAGAAGTCTATTCGACTTGTCACGGCTACAGGCGCAACAGTGTGTATTTGGTATATGTAAAGTATTCCCTCCATGACTTTGCTACTAAATCCTCCACGCCATAAGAAGAAAAGCAGTACTGATTACATTTCCTCAACACTAAAGGGTTCTAGAGGAGGAATCGACTGCATCTGACACGAGAAACGGTTCAAAGGTCACAGTCCCGGAAAGAGGTTAAAATATTTGTCCAGCGCTCTTATCATATCCAATCTCCAAACGATGTCATAAATATTGAAAAATCTACAGCTTTGAGTATTTTTAGGACTTAAAGAATAGTATTTTCGATGTAATATAACATGAAATTCATCATAAATGACAAACATCCTCTGAGCATGTATTTTGTAGTCAGGAATTTTAATGATTATTAAAACAATCTTTAGTAATAAAAATTGTTCATGAGGAACTTAAATAATATATAAATGTTTCGATTTCTACTTTGTTAAAATCTAAAACTTCTTTGGACAATATTCAACAGATTTACTTTTCAAGTAAGCAACCAACCTTTGAGAATCTTTTTATATTAATATTCAATGTGCTTTTTAATTTTTGACAAATGTAAGGGGTTTTCCTTTGAAGATCTTGTATTCCAAATAAGACAGTAACACATTTTCAGAAGTGTTAGTTTTCATCACCATACACCATTTTTTGAAGTCATAAGCTATTTAATTCATTTTGTAGATTTTTGAGGAATAAGTTGCGATATTACAGTTTTTGCTAGCTGTGACGACTTATTGCTCTTAATGGTTCCTGTTGCTCTCAATGCTTCGACCCATTTAAGAATCACATTGTGGAAAACTGATATCTAAATGACAACAAAAAATCCGCTTTGCAGTGATGATAGACTCGCTATAACGAACGCAGGTATTGTATTCACACATGTGGCGCTCATCGGTCTATTGCAACTCAAACTGTACGTCAATCTGTCCTGAAGCTCTACTAACACTACCGGCTGCCGTTCGAAAAACATTCGTTTCCTACAAGTCACTTGTAGAATGCTTTATTCTATTGAAAATTCTTATTGTGTTCACCGTATATAACTTACTCGATTCAAAAATTTGGTTTGATACCGTTTCTCCGTCGCTTCCTTTAAAGAAGAAAAAAGGGTAATATCATTATTTGCAAAGAATTGACATAAATCTTTGTCAGTAAAAAGCGAAATGTAAGTATTAATACTAAATAATTGTTACTTCTGTTCCATTTATGGATTAGTCCCATGGGTACAGTTCAAATTAATAAACCTTCCGAAGTATTTGAAATTTTTACAATTTTTTCATTTAAGCAGAACTTGAAATTAAAAGAAACGGCAGAGAATTAAAAAGCATTTTCTGTCGTTTCCCCTAAAGAAAAAAATAAGACAAATGTACACAATATACACCACCAGAAAAGCGAGCAAAGTTTAATGGATGAAAATCTTAATTTTGCTTGTAAACATGGCGTCACCGACGAAATTATTACACGCTCTCTCGGAAATTCAATGAAATTTTAAATAACTACACAAGATTTTCCAGTCACGAAATTGCCTCATCCAAATCTATTTTATCAACAATTTATAAAGTTTCCACTCTAAACTCGGTTATTATATTGTATAAAGTTAAATAGAGAAGGTTGGTAGTAAAGAAAAAAAAAAGAATGAAAAAAAAAGGAAAAGAAAATTATTATATTTGGATGCCTTGAACTTCTGTGCACGGTCTGCAATTGAATACGGAAGATTGAAAAGTGCCTCGCTGTAAATTAAATATTGTTGCCTAACGTTATGAAGTGAAGGAAAATCCGTCTTAAATAACTACGAGGGGATGCTATTGTGTTGCCTATCGCGAGCGTGACTGAATTGAGCTACATCCGTTTATTGATTTATGATACATTTCTGCTGATTTATCGAAGTTCTTGTTTCGTATTTCTGTATAATCAGCACGTTCAGGTTTTGAATTGTAAATAATGCTAAATTATGAAACCACATATATGGAATGAAAGTGTAAGCAAATAATATTTTCACTGATCAAACAAAAAATTTCCGAATTGTTTTAAGCGTAGAATACTTATCCTTCAGAGGCGGGATATTTTAAGATTTTAGATTATGTACATATTGCTTCGAATCCTTACTTATCTTCTTGCTTGTTAGGAAAGTATGAATATATATTGAGAATAAAGTATATACGAGGGTAGCCGTTTACATTTCGTGAACTGGCAACACTGTTAGTGTTGCCTCCGATCTGTTAATTGCATCGTGAAATTTGTCATTTTTGACAATATATTGACCTTGACAGTTCTATTATCCGGTCGCTAGTTCTATTGTGGAGAGTAACTTGAACATTTTATGTCAGCGAAAAAATGAAACTAACTCGCGAACATTTTCATGCAATTATTTTTCATAACTTTCACTACGGATTATCTATACAAGAATGCATCGACGCCCAATTCTTTATATGGTGATGAAGCACCATCGAAAACTACTGTATGTCGTTGGTATAGTGAATTCAAACTTGGACAGCGTTCTTCGGACGCTGAATGTCGTGAAGACCGTCCCACAAATGTCGTTGTGTCAGAAAACATTAATGCAGTGTCTGAATTGATAATGCAAGACCTTCATGTGACATACCGTGAGATCGAGACATCTCTAGGTATTAGTAAAACCAGTGTGCATAAGATCCTGCATGAACATTTAACCATTAAGAAGCTGTGTTCGCATTGAGTACCACATAATTTGACAACCGCTCAAAAAAGGACTCGCGTCGATTGGTGCCAAGAAATGCACATAAAAAATAATGGCGGTGCTTCAAAGAACATTTATAAAGTCGTCGCATGTGATGAATCTTGGATCTATACGTATGAGCGCGATAGTAAACAGCAGTCGACTGTGTGGGTATTCCAAGATGAGCCAAAACTAACAAAAGTTGTTCGCGCTCGAAGCACGTCAAAGCGAATGGTCGCCAGTTTTTTTGGAAAAACCGGTCACGTTGCAACCGTGCCTTTAGAAAGTTGTAGAACGGTTAATCCGAATGGTACATAATTATTTGTGTAGTGCATGCTTCAATGAACAAATTACAAATGTAAACTAAATTATGCAATTTTTCAGATAAGGAATAGATATATTTTCCTCCTAGCAAAGATAGTGAGTCCATCAAATATTATATTTACACATTTACGTTCGCGCACGTGCGTAGGCAAAAAAACTGGGCGTTGAGAGCGCTCGGTCAGCAACGCGTACTTCGAAAAATGGCAAGGCATTTAGCAGGAAATAAACAGTTACTTTTTGCAAAGTAGATAAAGTCGGTTAAACATTTGCTGCATCAGGTATTTGAAGAGTTTCTTTATATAACCGCGTTCGCTGTAAGAAGTAGAAATTCTTATATGCAGAAAACGACTCTCATCTAATGAGGAAATGCTTGCATAATTAAAACAATCTTTATTAATACTTATTTATTGTTATTAGCTAGTATTAGTAATATATCAGTTCACTTATACACTTATACTATATTTATCTTATATCTACCAAGGTGCCTTTTAGTTTTTAATTTAGTTATTAAATTATTTCATGTTAGTGTATATATACGTATATGGTTATGTTATGAAGAAATACGGAATATGTATTTTTGCAATTTCTACAAACAAAATTGTCCAAATCTACGGCATAAATACTTATAAAAAGAATGAAATATAATTACTAGAGAGTACAAGTACCAAAACATCCACATTTTTGAATAATTTTGATTGTATTGTTTACTAAATTGATACATAACTTGGTTATTTGTAAATAAGGTTGAGGAGTCCTCCGGGTACCCAGAAATAGCAACCAATAGGGGGGAGGAGGGGTAAACCTGTGTAGTTTCTTTCGATAGCGCGCGTCATGTCAACGACGCGAAGATGTCTTGCAACAATCCATTGTAAAATCATTTTCCTACGTTAGAATATGTATATTCACATCTATCCAGCCGTCTTGTCAAGATTGTTCGTTACTGTTTTTAGCATTATTTACAAACAATGGTAAATAAAAATATTGGTTCTATGTTAAATCTCGAGTAAAATTAATTTTTGTTTACAAAACAAAGAAAAGAATTAGTTAAAACACACTACATACTATTCGAAATATCGAAAGTAATACTTTATTTTAAATATTATTCATTTTGGTGTTTTCACTTTTAAAATATTTGGGATACGAAAGAACCCCCCACTCATACCTAATCCTACTTTATTTCAATTACGTAAAACGGAATCAGTAACTTAAATTGTATTTCATTATTCACAACTTTCATACCGTAAATAAGCAGAAATCACAACCTACTGTATCTTCATTTATCATTCTTGGGGTATCTGTGCTACGATAGGCGACATTTCTGCATGCGGATGACCTATATTAGCACAAATATTGTGGCGTAATACCGCATATCATCCCCCTAAGGTTTCATAATTTGTAACGGTCCGCACTGGACTGCTAAGTCCTTAATTTGCTGAATCAAGTAAAGACCCTCTCCAATTCATGTCCAAAACCTTTACCTTTTAATCTGATATTATTTTTGCCGGTTTTGTTTTTCTGTAGAATGGGAACTCGGGGACAGTTTTATTTAATTTTTCCAGGCTATTAATATTCATGTTTAGGCGAATACCATAATTGTATCCAAGAAACAATTTTAATTAACAATTTTTAACTGTTAGCAAAAATATTTGTATTTCGATGTTATTATTTTGAATAAAAATTTAAAACTTGACTGATCACTCAATACCTGAATCATCGAAAACTTTCAGTCGTCATAATAAAATTTAGAAACAATTTTTGTACTTAAGAGTATAATTTTTTCGAGTTGTTCTGAGGAAAGCGCCTTTTCTAAACTAAATATGGCCAACTAGTAGCAATTTATTTCTTATACCTTTCTTCAGTTAATCTTTAAAAACTATTTTGACGCACTTTTTTGATTTATTATTACATAACCGAAATTATATAGCAAGACTTACTAAACCATTTTCTTTTACATAATAAAACCTAAATCGATAATATAAAGGTGACTTTTACGATCCAAAGTAGCAGCAATAACGCCACAGTAACTAAAGTATTTAGCTTGAATGTCTTCGTATCAAAACCCAATGTGTACCTTGTACTTGAGATTAGCTGACACTAATAAGAACTAAGTAACTAACACATTCAGGAATATGGTTTTTCGAAGTTCCCTTCTCCTCTTTAAGTGCATGTTCGCAATCAAAGTTCTAAAGTCACACCGTGAACATGTAATAATAACTCCTAGTCTGCCTATACCTCCTGCAATTGATATTAAACTGTTGGGAAATACGAAAGCATATTAATTATTGTTATATCCTGGAAGAATAAACATATACATACATGGCTTATTTTTTTGGCTCATGATCTCAAGTAGTTTATGAATACGGGAACTAGTCTCCCAAGGACGCCGAGCTAAACCAAAATTAAAGTTATAATAATGTGCTAGGAGTTAGGAAGTACAATAGTTAACATTCTCGTGTAGCACCAGGCGTAATTCCTTTGTATTGTACCTTGGTAGACTAATTTTCTTTGCTGCTAGCTGAAAAAATATGGAAAAAGTGCATAGCAAAACCTAAAAATAAAAAGTAAAAAGGAACAGGTGAACGTTTCAAAACCTGCAGGGCAAGATTTCTCCATGAGAGAAACAATTCAGGAAGGTGGATGAATCAGGATCCTCTACACAGGGAAAGATAAATAAACCTGTAAGTTTGTAGAGGAAATGGATCTCATGTCAGGTTGGAAGAACCTATAAACTAAGCCTTCTTAAATTTCTGAAGTAAAAGCGCAAAAATTAGTGAAACCGAACCAAGATTACATAGAGGCTAAAAGAATTGTAATCAAGCCTAACCTCAACAGACATATGCTAAGAAGAGGTTCTGGAGAGGGATAGGATTTAAAATCACCACAGATAATCTTAAATATATGCATGGCCTTATTCATTGAATATAAAAACGTAAATGTAAACAATTGAAATATATCGAAGAAGTATTCTAAAAGTAATGTAAAACATAGGACAATAATAAAAGTACTAGAAGACAAGAATAAATTATTCCATTATTTGACTACGTCCATACTTATCTTCGGTAAGGTAATGCCTGGTTTTAATTTTAAAAGTACTAGAACTTATTGAAAGGACCATTTGATAAGATATAAAAAATCTAAATTCTTTATTTGAAAATTGTATACTACAATATAACATCGACTTTCAAATAGTCTTATATACAATAAAATATACAACTGGAAAGACTCTCGAAAGAATATGTACATATTTTAGTTAATTGTATGAAACATAAACGGCTGCACTATGTTACATATAATTAGAAAAACCATTAGAATAGAAAAAATGCCGGATAGCATCAACAAGAGAGATGTTTGGTAGCGATTATCAACTACATGGAAAAGCATATTATTCAGCCGTAAGATTACGCAAGGCAAACTAAAAGGAAATCAGACCATAGATATCACTTAGCAACATTCATTTCACGCTACAGAAACTGAAATACCAATAGTGGTCGTCATACATATATGCTGAAGATCGTTAAGCCTGACGCATTCGCTCTACAATAAAAAAGAACAACGGACCATCTCAAGATGAAGCAGCGAGCTGTCGAAAGCTTGCACAGACTACATTCCTCCGGAGGATATTGGAAGAATATGAGAAATAATATATATTATATATTCATCCTGATGTTTTCACGGTCATCATATAAATCGCTGTCTCTTCGAATATCACACCGTGTATTTTGCTGATCCTTAGAAAGACAATTTTGACGATGTTTCAATGAGATCCCACTCATCTTCTTCTCTTGATCCTCGTGAAGCGAGGGGACGAATTTATCTGTTTTAAGCCGAACGAGAGTCAAGAGAACAAGATAAGTGGTATTTCATTGAAAGATCGCCAAAACAATTCTTTTAAGGACTGAAAAGACATACGGTACGATACCTGAAAAGCATATTATTAACTGACTAAAGAACGCGCAGTTAAACACCTGTCCGAAGATGCTTTACGTGCGGGCTTTCGGAACTTTGTACGTATTGATCGTTATTTTAAACGCGAAATCAATGGTAAAATTGTACCTGAAAGAACTTCCAAGATGCATGGTGGTTTAAAAGTAATATTGTACAGTCTGTGTCTTTATGAAGCAGAAACTTCGGAGGAAAAGTTTTTATACAATTTTCCAATCATCTCGCAATATAAAACAGCTATTACCATTAGCATTACCTATGAATTACGCCGAATATCTATTTATTATATTGCTTTAAGACTATTCTTAAAAGTAATGGAGATTGAAACTCATGTTAAATATTAGCGAATTAGCATCTAAGATGTTCTTGTAACAATATACTTATTTTTCAACTATCCTTTTTTTTGTATAAAAATAGTAATCGCGTAATACCCAGACATTTTTAATGCACCATGAAATAATTTACTGTTGAAGATAACAACGAAAGATAACCATTTTTTAATTCATAAATCTTAAATAATTTTATCTCGTCGTAGTGGTAATGATAAAGACAACTGTTATTAAGTGTTATTGTTAGAATACTCTACCATTATTTAATTAATATAAATGCTATTATTTCACTTTTTTGACTAATGATTTGTAACACTAATTATAACAAAAAAAATTAACAACAATCAAATAATTACATTAATTCTATTAGCAATTTAGTTTTTGTTTCGTATAAGATAGAATGATTTTGCTATTCCCGTCTTCAATATAGTACGTCCTTTTCATCGGTTAATGATAATGTTCGTTCTTTCATTTAAAACAGAGCCACCAATTTATTATCGAACCGCTGACATATCTTTTTAATCAATCTATTAATAATGGCATATTTCCATCGGTACTAAAAAAATTCTTTTGTTGGGAAAATGATGTCAATGAACTGAATAATTACAGGCCAATTAACTTCTTATTCGTATTTTTCAAAAATACTTAGATCTATAGAGAAAAAATTTGATTTATTGCGCAAAGGGGAACTTTTTACTTTGTCAAACCATAAAAATTGCTGATTATTGTGGTAAGTTATGATTATTACGGGCACTTCAAAATTCTGTCTCCATCACCCTCCCACCTTTTCAGGAATATATTAAAAATTTTAAGCAAAATTCATATGATATTACTTATTACTAAGGAAGGGGCATCAAAAGGTAACAGATATATAATCTAAACACAGATAACGTGATCATTTTTTATTGAATAAGTAAATTATATATTTGGAAATTTTATTTAACTTCTAGGGAACAAGAAGGTAATATATTTGGTTGCCAATTTATACAATAAGCAATTTAAAAGTAACAAAATGCATAACATTTAAGAAAATTGAGGGTTGTACATTCGAGTACTAAGGGGTAAATATCATCGAACAAGAAAATGAATAAAAGTAAACACAAGCAAGCTTGGCAAATAAAACTAGATGTGCTCGTGCACTAAATAGAATAATGAAGGAATATCTAAAAAGGCCAAGCTATTCCTATACAAGATAGTTGTACGAGGGAGCATTTTTATATTCGCGGAATGAGCGGGTTGTAGAGGGGTGAGTAGGCGCATTGGGGGCGTGGCCTGTGCAGCGACTCATGATTAGTATAAATACGAAGTTTTATTGTTATTAGACAGTTAGTCTTTGAGCTATCGTCAACCAAGTAACATAATCAGGAGTGAAAAGTGAAATATGGAAAAAATCGAATATCGTGCGTTATAAAGTTCTTTACCAGGCAAGGAAAATCAGTCGCGACCATAATGAATGAGATGTCATTGGTTTACGGCGACTCTTGTCCAGGAAAAACCATGGTGTACAAGTGGCATAGTTTATTTAAACAAGGAAGGGAATCCCTTGAAGACGACCCGAGGCCGGGCAGGAGCATTGAGGTGACCACGTCAGCACTTATCCAAAAAGTTGAACAAATTGTACTCGAAGATGCTCGACTCGGAAGGAATATTGTTGATTGATTATAAAGACAAAGGTGTTTCTATAACCGGAGAATATTACGCTTCAATATTAGAGCGACTAAAAGAAGCCATTAAAGAGAAAAGACGGGGAAAATTGACAAAAGGTGTTCTGCTTTTGCAAGACAACGCGCCCGTCCACAAGAGCCGCGTTGCGTTAGCTGCCCTGCATAAGGTGGGCTTCGAAATTGTGAATCACCCACCCTACAGCCCAGACCTGGCCCCGAGTGATTATTACCTATTTCCGAAAATGCAAAAAGAGCTGCGGGGTAAAAAATTTACTGCCGATGATGAAGTCAAGGAGGCAGTTTCGGCGTATTTTGCAGATAAAGAGAAATCATTTTTTTATGAGGGTATAAATAAATTAATTGAAAGATGTGAAAAATGTATCCGTCTTGCAGGTGAATATATTGAAAAAGAACAATAATTTGGTTTTTTTATTTCCACCCCTTGTCCCCCATTCCGCGAATATAAAAACGCTCCCTCGTATGTTCATTATTAATATATGAAAACGATGTTTGGATCCTCAACCAGAAAGGAACAAACAATAGATTTATGGAAAGGAAAAATCCTGAGAAGAATTTTTGGACGGAACCGGTAAGGATAGATTTCGATATGGAGAACAAATCAAGGAGTGTAAACTATGTGTAGAACCAGATATAAAGCGCGCAAGTAAAAACAGCTAGGTTGATATGGTCGAGCTACGTGGAAAGAATATGTAGTGATTGACAGAGTGCCAAAGGTACTAATAGATGTAAGTCTATGGGCAAACGAAGAAAGGAAGATCCAAGAAGAGATTGTATGACGTATTTTAAAGGGGTCTCGTCGTTAAGGAAGCCCAAAATCGAAGTTCAAAACCAGAAGACATGGAGGGACAATATCAAGTTACAGGCCTAAAAGGCCTGCGTGGAACAACATATACATATATTATTACATTAGCTAATTCATGAACAATTTTGTTCTTCAATTTGATAATTTTCCAATTGAAACTATATATACGTTGTCCACAAAAGTCGAAAGTTATACCTACAACACATTTTGAACAAAAATAAAAATTGCTAGAGTAGTTAAGTTCTGTAAAAGATGAGCATTGCAAAAGTAAATAATATTCCTAGTCGAGTAATACTAAAAGTTTGACAATGTCAATAGAAAATCACACCGAATTTGAAATCCACATTGTTATTTGATTTCTGAATGCATAGAACCTTCAGTCTATTGAGATTTCTAGTTTTTGCTGAAAGTGCAATGAATGAGTGTTGTATTTGATAATGGTGTATTATGAAGGAAGGATAAATGAACACGGCAAAAATGGAAGTGATCGGGCATCATTCGTTACCTGAAAACTGAAAGGGACAGTGGAAAAAAAATTTGTGCAAACAAGTTTTTCTTTACTACTTCAGGATGTCTCTTAAATAGAGTGATCATACTTGATTGACTTTAACAAAATGTGCACCCGTTGGGTTCCCAAATTTCTAATAGAAGACCAATAAAAGAAAATTCAAATCTGTTCATCAAGAAACTACTTGTTGAACTCGTACCAAGAGAGGACACAATAACATCAGCAGGCTACTGTGAAAATCTTCGACGACCTCGACGCACTAAAATAAGAAACTTGAAAAGTCGTCTTCCAAGATTATATATTGAATCATCACAACATTCGGTCTCATATAACTGTAGCAATAAAATAAGAAAGGCAGTGCTCCAAGTGAGTGATTTTCGAGTATAATCCCTATAGCCTTCGTACTTAGCGATAAATGAGTTTCATCCTTTCTGAAAATGAAGGCGTTTTTGGGGGCGAATATGACGAACTTACAGAAGTTTAATATCGAAGAGATATTAGGCCCCCGAAGAAATTATACTCAATGTATAATATTAATTCATCCTTTCGTAATTAATATACTGATAATGAAATAGGCTGAATTATTATTAAAATAATATAAAATATGAAGGAATTTAAAATTATTTTCTATTTACCATACAACATTTGAAAAATGCTTTCATATTTTTTACTTGGCACATTAATATTAAAAACTATTGCTTGATATGGAATTAGAAATAGTAATGAAAAATTCATACACAAGTAAAATGTAGCAAATTTAATCCTTAATTTAGACTCTATAAATGTAAGTCTTAATTTAACGTCGAAAATCATGAATATTCGAATATTGACGCAAGAAATGTAATTACTTACCATGTTCGACCGAGTAGTTATTAAATATTCAGCGACACGACACCACTGACCATAAAATTAAGCGTTAAATATCAATTCTTTCAATTATAGAAGAGCCAAATTTCCATTGGTAAAAGTTTATTTTTGATTGTCGGCATCTGAATCGCGTTTGCAATTTAACTGGATTTTGGGATAATGTAAAAAGAACACGGTAACAATTTCCACTTAATTTTTCGTACGCTGCTTTCAATACGTATGTTTATTTAAGGAATTCCTTATCGAAAGTTGGTAGAATTCGAAGAATTGGGACATTCGTCTTCTTTCGAATCGAAACTTTATGTCTTACAATTACGTTTTATCGTTATTTTTTATTCTTTTGGTATAATCGGTAACTGTATGCATAAAAATTTATTATATTCCTAATGACAAGACGAAATGGAAATATAAATAGAGTAGTCGTTTGGTATCGTGAATACAAATAGAACAGAGCGTGTTTACACTAACGACTAGTTTATGTTAGTAGACGATTAATTTAAAGCTTTAAAATGATATAGTATTTGAAAAAATGTTTACCGATGTAAATATTTCCCCATTATCATCTGGTCAGTGCAATAACAGTTACAATTAAGGGTACGTACAAGAAAAATATTTACAAAATAATCAAATATCAGAATTGCATGAGAACATGATTCTAAAATTGTGGAGTAAGATACTGGGTTTGGCACATTCAGGGTATTTAAAAGAATTTATTTTCTGTAATTATGATCTGTTAGCATATGATTTGCCAATTACCATTCATTGAAATACACCCCAACTAAAATAAAAATTGAGGCATAATTAACTCTCGGCAATGATGCTTCATCTTCCTCAGCAATCAATAATAAACAAAGTGGACAATAAAACTTAAACATGATCACTTTTTATAAAAAAAAAGCACTTAGTTTACCTGCTTTAACTATTTATAAAAAAATATTCAAAACTTTTCTCATATAATCTCTATCAGTTCTTGCGCTGGTCTATAAACGTTAGATTTGAATCTAATACTAGATATTGGGTAGAATTTGGCAGAAACAATGGTAGAAGATTGAGTAAATTGTACAAGCGAACCAAGAGTAACCACCATCGGGAGTAGAGAATTTGTTTTTACATTAAATGAGACAACTTTTGACTTGAAATTGTACCACCCACCACATCTTACAATACAGTGATTTTCACTGAGAACATAGATTACTTATGCTAACAGGCAGATCTTCTATTGGATCAACAACATATATCGATTTTCTTCGTCTTTGCAATATGCATAAAAGTAAACCTGATAAAAACAAAAATAATCAATGCTGCCTTATTATGGATTAATTAATTAAACCTATTTAATTTGTCATAGTTTTCTAATGGGAAAATGCTGATCAAAGAATGACGGATCAGAACATTTCTCAACTGGCCACTAATTGCAAATGTTGCAGATTTTAGTTAAGAAATTGGATCAACTTTATATCAGTATGAGAAATAATAGAAACGCTCAGTGTATATATCGACTTTCTGTCTTTTAGGACATTTATAGAAGTAGACCTCATTTTAACTAAATCAAACACGGACAATGTTAATCACTGAAGGTTGATATATAACCCCTTACCACATTAATTTTCGAATTCTGTATACGTATTTCGACAACTAAATTGTCATCATCAGCAGATAATTAAAAAGTGTCGCACCTGGTAAACTACGGCGAAAAACACCCGTACGCGATCCGCGCCGATGTTGACTCGTCTTAGATTAATACTTAGGTTTCTCTACACTTTTTAAGGATGTTGGACTTTGGCTGGAGCTTTACATTCTCTGACTCTTTTTCGTTCTTGTTTCATATGTTTGACGTATTATGTTGTTTTCTTTCGTCGTTTTTTCGTGTCTAAACCACTTGAATAGTTTCACTTCTATTATTTGCGCTGTAGATTTTATTTGCACATTTTGGTGAAAAGTTTCATTCCCTATTTGATGCATTAACACTTTGGCCTCTATTTGTCGAATTAACATATTTTCTGTCTATTTTTGTATTATATTTTTTCTGCGTTTTTCTTAAACCATTCATAATTCTGGTTCATAGATAAAGTAGAGACGACTTTATTTTTAATAAATTGGTATTATTCAAATATATAAATGCATACATGTTCATGTACTTGTATGTATTTACATATTGCCCCCAACAGAAAAAATTAATTTGAAACAAAACTCATATCAAATGCCATAAGCCTTCAATGAGATATTTGTTACAAAAAAGGGAGTTATTCGTTGTATGGAAAAAATTAAATCACGATTTATGTGGACTTTTCTTTCGAAAATGTGAAATATTGTTCTTAGAAATGTTTATGATAACTAAATTAAATATTCTTAAAAATTCATACCATTAACATGATACTAGAAGTAAGGATATCTTCGGGCGGCCTACAATTAGATTATACATTACACATTGTATCTTGGAATATCGATTTGACTCAATCAATTGGAATTTTCAGAGAGATATTATTTGAGGTTTTGCCGAGACCTTTTTTTTTTCTTTATTTTGACTTTCTCTATTAAGACTTGTTTACAATTTTTACATTTTTATTGTAATAATATTTTTACTACCGTTTTTAATGTGAATTTAGTATCGTACAAAATCCAATAAACTATCTATTTATCGACCTATCTATCTATTTATACGAGGTGTCGCTATTAAATAACGAGACTGACGCTGTAAATCATTTTATTTTGATTTCATATACATGTACTAATTATCACCTTTAATATACATGCCTCCTCTATCCCCACAACGCTCCACGCGAATCTTCCATTGTTCGAAACAGTGCTGGAAGTCTTCTACTGTCAGCTCCTTCAGGATGCGTGTCGTTTTCGCTTTCACAACTTCAACGGATACAAATTTTGTTCCCTTTCATTCAGATTTCACCTTAGGAAACAGATAGAAGTCGCACGACGCAAGATCCGGCGAATAAGTCCGATGGTCTAACATTGGGAGCTGTACTTGGCTAGAAACCTCCAGATTGACAATGCGGAATGAGCCGGTGCATTGTCTTAGTGGAGAACCCATGACTTGTTCTACCGCAATTCGGGTTTTTTTCCTTATTCTTTCACGGAGTTGAGCAATAACGTGAAGGTAGTAATGTTGATTAATAGTTACTTAACATTTTTCCGTCGAAACAAAAAAAAACAACTCTAATGCGAACGAAGGCTACGGCAATGTTTAGCGCATGCGCACTTCTTCTGTACCGTCAGTCTCGTTATTTAATAGCCACACCTCGTATACCTCCATTAGATGAGTTTAATTTTTATACCGATTAAAATCTTTAGTATTGTACCAAGATTGCATATGTTATTTGATGTGTTATTCACTTAATATTATTTTAATATCTACATATATTCGGAGGAAGGATTAAACTTATGCAAAGTTCGATGTCCAGTGTAATGCGATAAAGTCAAATTTCAGGATCAAAAACACATCCTGTATAACATAGTATTAACCCTTGCTACAAAACTTTACATGTGAGAAGCAAATAATCCTCTTAAGTTATAAAGACTCAGCTCTCAATTCACAGCGCACATATACATGTAGGTTATAATGAAGCAGCAACCCGAGGTCACTGACTACTTCGCAAATATTCTCGGACCCGTTCTAACGGTTCGAACAATTGACCTAGCTGACCAATTATCTGGACAGCCAATGCACATCAAACAATTGCTAGGATAGAAGACACACAGAGACTCTCTCAAAGAGCATTTACACTGGTCTCGTTCACGTCGTTGGATAATACGATAGCGCATTTACCTTAATTTACACTAATCCTTAATACGGCGGCTACTTCTGTTCGTTTTATCAACCCAAGCAGTTTTTCTTGTAATTTCGTTACCGCATAATATTATGTAGTTTCGTAAAGTTCTTTGTTCTATTAGCAATTAAATTATATAAAAATGGTGTTCACTTCTTATTAAATGCTTCCAGATCCAGAACTGTAATTTTCCTCATATCCTCAGAACAAAAGAATTTGTATGAACTAGCCTTGACTGCAATGATACTTGGTTTCATTTCTATTCAGTATGTACGAGGTGATATCCAAATATTTGGACCACGCGCATGAACGGATACAATAGCAATCAAACGTCACTACGTGGATTTGTGTATACCCTTTGTGAGTCAATGTGCCAAATGACATCATTGTAGACTGAAACGTTTTTTGCTGGTGAACAGCTTTTCATTTTTGTGTCTGCTTATATTCGCAATTTTTCCATAGTCAATTTGTTGATATAGCGTATCCGTTTTAAACGCGGTAAGACTGGCCCAGAACCTTGTTAAATGTTAGAGGAAGCGTTTGAAGATGACTTTTTAAGTAAAATACAAACAGAAATTCTAATTAAAACGACTGGTCAAACATCAGTCGATAACGATGAACGTTTCAGACACCAGAAGATGTCGTTGCTTTTTGCGCTGCAGTTATGAATTATTATAAACACCATCTAAGACATCCAGAGAAGTGGCAAGTTCTCCATAAATATAATGCTAGAAAACGTGTCGCTTTGGTTAGGTGAAAAATAACTTGGTCGTTGTTTTTCTTCCAGCATACTCGCTCAAATGACTCTCTTGGCAGCTTTTTCTTCTTTCCAGCGATGACAGCCAAGTTGTATAGGGAAAGATTTGTTATGTTACAGGAGATTAAGCTGAATCACAAACGCTGCTGAACACCATAACAAAACTTCTGGACTTCCAAAATGCACTCCTTTCATAACAGAGGTGCTGCAATCGGGGTTTACAGTCCATCAAGGGTCTACTTTGAAAGTAGAAGGGGTAAATGAATCCTAGTTTTCTGCAAATTTATTTATTGCATTCCATTTCGAGAACTTTTTAGTACCTTCTCATATTCGTATTTGTATAAGGCTTTATAAAAAAATTACTATAAGAGAATTAATCTTCCGGTCAATTTAGAAATTAGACTATCTCCTATTAGAAATAAATTATTCTGTAATTAATTATTCGATTGTAATAAGATGATAGTCGCGCAACTTAAACAAATGTTTAATAATCTATAATAATATATAGTAATAATCTTGGTTTGGAAAGTAATTGTCTGTAATTATCACATAAAAACAATTCTTGTATGTAATAGAATATTTTTATTCAATAATGTAAGTATTAGTACTTTTTATCCATAATCCTATGTCATTTCCAAAGTAGGATTACAATTCCATGTTTATAAGGTTTTATTTTGGTCGACAGAAGGTTGAACCAAATCATCATTATTTAAATTTTTGCCATCCAAATAGTTTCCCAAAGTACAAAATAAGTGTTGATGGTAGGGCAAGACATCCCAATCAAACTCAGTCACACAGCAATGGATTTACTAAGTAACACTGTCGTTGTAGAACACACTAATCTTCGCCCCAGTCACCATTACTATATGCAGCATATAACTCTTTGCGAGCCTATAAAGCGTTTTTTGCTTTATGGAAATAATAAAAGAAAAGAGTATAGCGAAAATGCGTGTTTTGGTTTTAAAAACCAATGACAAATGAAAGCTATACAGCTTACCGTTACCTGTTTATTCTAATCAAACTTTGTAATGCTGAAATTCAAATACATTCTCATGGCGCTTATATTCGTTTTTTAGGGAATAGATCTATCTGTTGCTTTCAAAAAGGCAATTCTTTTCTATCAAAATTTCTCAAGTCGTGCAATGAATGAATTCCTTTTGTGATCACCATTGTAGAGCTTTTATCTGATATATGTATATACAGTAGAAATCACTGGGATACGTAAGCTTGTTTAATATGTAACCGGTAAACTTATACTCGTTGGCGAACAGAGTATGAGGCAAACTCAAGCGTGTTCAAAATTTATTACAAATACAATCCATAAGCTTTAACGTATGAACGTAATCTATAATATTACCGATATAAAATTTATATTGGTTGTATACATTTATAAGATTTTTATTTTGCTTATTTATAGTATATGTCTATTATTGTTTGGCAAACAAGATTATTTGCACTATTTTACATTAAGATTTTTATCTATAATATTTTAACTATTGTCACATTAACATAAAGCATATACAAGTATTATGTTAAAATAAAGCATAAAAGAAAAATTATGATTGTTTTGTTACTTAATTAATTCATGTGTTTCTTCTTAACGAAGTATTAAGAAAATTCAAGTGAATTCTACACTAATTAATATCTTTCGCAGTCAAATCAACATCATCTAAAGTTTACACCAAAGAAAGCTGTCGGAATACATTTTGCCTTCAGCTATACGATTTAATAAATAAAGACGTTCGTGGTAGATATAGTTAATAGCATTAATCAACTTTCTATTTAATTATCCACAGACCTGACTGTAATTATATGAAGCATTTACTTCACACTGGTTCAATATGAAAATGTTATAGGCACATGTTTCAATCAATATTCAGATTAAATATTTTATTTGGGAATTACTCTACTAAACGTCCACACAAACATAAGTTGACGTTGGCGTTTAGCAGAGAATTTCGCGTTTTCTGTGCGTATTGAAGATAATACCGTGTTTTAATTACTACTGAAGATGACAACTTATTTGTCGAAACCTTGTCTAGTAGGATACAAAATGTTAATGTCATAAATGTTTTTTCCTTATTTTCGATTACTATTTTCTCATTTAGAAATTTCTTGATACAGAATCTTCTTCAAAAATATTAAATATTTTATATAACAATTATAGATAATTATTTTTATTTGTATTTTAGTGCTTCATGTATTTTGCTATATATCGAAATATATATTTGCTAAATTCTTGGAAATTGTTTTCTCTTGCGTTCGTTCTTCGTTGATAACCCAATTTAGGAAATTTTATTGTTTCTTCCCTAATAATATCACTTGAAATTAATTAAAAATACAACCCACATTACTATGAAGAACTGCCAAAAAAATATTATGAAAATCAAGAAGAATTTCTTACAACGATAGATAAATATATGGTTTTTGCTGACCTCTTACAAACGATATTTGATCATCAACAGGCAAAATTCATCCTTTCAAATATTATAATAAATTATGTAGAAAGGCACATATTACTAGTTGACAAAGATACAAACCACGCATTTCTAAAAGAGTCGCTAACTATAAGGGTAATTCAAATTAGACCCTCATTTTATATTTTTCTGAACATTAATTGAAGAGATACTGGAAAGCGATTTTGGTAGGCATATTAACAAACGCCATAAACTTGATTATATCAACACTCAGTTGTATTAACAATGTTGTGCAACAATGTGTTACAACGTGTAGTTATTCAATTCCTTTAGAATGAAGTATCAGTAATGTAAATCCTTATAAGATGGTCGTGAACGCGGAATGAACTTCCCGCATACTTTTTATTTAGAAGAAACTTAAATAATTGACAATAATTGTCCTACTATCCGGTGCTCCGTCTGTGGTACTACACCGGATGTAACCTAACCTTAATCTTGACTTACTACAAAACTAACTATCTAAGTTCAAACTAGTCTTATCTAAAACTCTAAATGGGGCCTAGCCCGCGTCCTGCCCGTCCAACGTCTGTTGTGCATTTTAGAAACATTCGACGCAATAGGCAATATTTGTGAACGATATTACTGAGATTGTAAACATTAATGTTGGTAGCTTTTTGTCACGTATTATAACAACTGATGATACCTAGGTACCACATTGTATAGCAGAAGACAAGAAAGTGAGCATGGAAAGGCGTCACTCAAACTCATTTCCGCCTAAAAAAATTCATAAGACAACCATCAGCTGGCAATAGCGATGGCGACTGTATGCTGGGATGCTATTGAACTAATTTACGTGAATTCTTCTCGAAAAAAAAGCCATTAATTCAGTGACTTTCTTGAAAAGGTTAAGCCGGCTATGCAAACTAAAAGGTTCTCTATGCGGTCTCTTAAAGAAGGACGTTATTCTCCTACCACGATAATGCTCGTCCACATACAGCCCACCTATTGAACAATACATTGTTATTTACGACCGTCGCAGTTAACAATTTACCTTCGCCAAGCCTCTTCGTGTCACTGACATGTTGTGATTAGTTATCGGCAATATCTGCACCCTTTTGCCTCTCATCAGTAGCTGTCGCTGATTACGCAAATGATTGTTTACCCTTGTAGTAAGTTACAAGGAGGAATACGTTAATCTGCCTTTACATCATTTAGAATGCGAAAACATGTTGCTCACAATATATTCTTAAAATAAATGTTAAACAAAACTAAGAATTTTTGTCATCGTACAGTGGATAATGTAAAAATGTAAAGATTGATTTAATAATTTACGTCACACACTTGTCTAAACATAAAACATTTAAAGCATTGCCTTATGAATTTTATGGTTGCTATAAACGTGCCACTATCTCCGCATTATAAATCACTTAAAACGTATCCGAGTGCAGAACAACTTGTTTTATTCGTATCACGTAGTTTTTCCTTTATGTGCTGCAGAGTAACAAAGAAAAAGTAAAACTAACATCTATTGATCGTTTCTGAATACATATTCTCTTTGTTTAAAAATTACTGTATTATTCTGCTTTTAAAGTGTAGCACTTTTATTAGAAAACTAGTGTTGTCATTACAAATATATTAACACAATATTATCAACAGGAAATAGGAAGAAATTAAAAAAACCAGTCAGACATTATATTATTTAAGATTTAAAATTATTTCAGGTGGTTATGAAACCTATTTCACTATGACCTCTCAAGATCTACTTTGGTCCACTTATCTCTCTGAAGTCTTGGCTTCTTTCGATATGTCTATTGAAACTTGCCTTGTCTGATTTTAGCCTTGTTCTCCATCTTGTCGTTCTAACCCTAGAAATTCCAGATTACTTCGATAATGGGCGTCTCTCCATCAGAAATCAGACCCACTTCCCCACAGCCTTATGTACTTTTTATTTGTGTAGATGACACTGGTTCATCATTGTCTCCTGCTTTATTTATGCTCATGCATGGTTCTTGTCTTACAGCATTAGAACTCTTTACACGTCTACACGAACGGCAAGCTTAACTGAATAAGGCTAATTATATAGAGATTGCACTTAGTGGTCTCAGGGGAACTTAACTGCGGCATTTTTCTTCGGTACATTACTTTACACGTTAGTTTGAATTTAACAAGCAACGTACTACAACCTGGTAAACTTCCACTTAGGATATTCCAGAAACAACGGAAAGGTTCATAATTAAGGAGAGTGAATAGTCAATTATGCTCCATTAGCATAAAAGTAAATCAAAATAAAATTTAGATCTTGGGCTTAGGTCTCTTTTTTATATTTGTATCGCATACTAAGTTTGTAAATTCCGCGTCTTTTATTTCAACTTACATTCGACATAATTACTAATTTGCGTCACAAAAATACTGGCAATCTAAATACATACTGCACAACTAACAAATGTTTAACAACTGCTGTGAGCGGAGTCTGATTCGGCATTCCTCGCCAGCATGTATTGGAATAGAGTCCGCCAAGAAGAAGAAATATGGTGTCTCTAGTATCTATATTCACGTTATTTATGCGTAGTAAAGATTGTAAGTGACACATTTATGCGCCATCTATTGTCAATATTTTAAAAATACTTTGCCTGAATAAAATGTTTTCGAGTAAAAAGACTCAAATGTATTATTTCTGCAACATAAAGAAAAATCAATATAATTTCAATATTTTCCTTGTAAAGCTAAACCAACAAAATTATTCAAAAGCGTTCAATAAATGCTCATTGGACAGCAAATGCCAAAATTGTGCCAAATAAAATTTTCATGAAACGTTTTCGAGCACAAATGCCATAAAAAATTGTTCATCATTTACCGTAGTTAATATACCTCAGTATTTTATACATTATATAAATGTACATTATATTTTATACATTATTTAATTCAAAATGGTTTTTAGTTCACGTTTCTCATTACTTTCATTAGTTAAAAGTGCGGTAAATAAGAATAAACTAATGAACACATTGAGTACTGCCGTGTCAAAAAAGTCAGTGTTGTATATCAAGAGGAAACTAAATGAGTCACTGATTTTAGGGAATTATGTTTCAAGAAGGACGCAGCCCGTAATTTCAGTTAAATAGAGTTTGAAAAGTTCACGGAGGGAGTTGTTTTGGAAAGGCAAAATAGAGAGTAAAACAATTGTAAGTTAACGATTTCAATTTCGCCGTGTAAAGGAGTCTAATTAACGACGAAATTAGACATCGGGGTGCGAAAATTGTACCTTGACGAGGTATATTCGACCTTCTCTCTTATTATTTAATATAAATATTTAGTCTCGCATCGTCATGTTTATAATATTTGTTAATTTTCATTAAATTAGTAACCGTCTGAAAATGTGGCGACGTTCTAAAGAAGCATTTCAAAAATTATAATTGCCTTTATTTTTATTTTAGTCTAATTTAAAGTTAATTGGAAACTTTCGCCCTTTATTAAGTTTATCTCCCTTCTCTTCTTTGGAGACTGTTCGACCATGATTGTCCCCAAAAGCTCTACAACATTAATTTTGGTTATTGTGCTTTTCCCCAATATTACCCAACCTAATACTCCCGTCCCCTGCGCAAATCTGAACAAATCCAGGGAAGATCGCTTGCTCTATATTGTCGGGTCTCCTTTGGATGATCCTCAAATGGCTTATCTTGTGTGATCTAACGCCTCACATTCTTGCAAAATATTATTGACTGTTTTTGGAGCTTTATTGCACAATCAACAATTAAGAACTCTATTATATATGATATTTATATTCAGGAATTGTCTCACAGGCGTATAGCCTGTACTCTGGTATTATTTTCAGCTGATCTCTTCCAACGAAAGAAATTTTCTAAC
Organism: Dermolepida albohirtum; assembly: GCA_031893035.1. NCBI lineage: Eukaryota > Metazoa > Arthropoda > Insecta > Coleoptera > Scarabaeidae > Dermolepida > Dermolepida albohirtum. The sequence goes on from JAVIWB010006509.1 coordinate 637,749, forward strand.
CATTTTACAATTTGGCGTCCTTGGTTCGTTCCCAAAGTATATTCTATATTGAGCTGCGGTCCTGATCATTCCCGGATAGTGCAATTAGGCACTCCATTACAGATTCTGATAACCACTGACTAACTTGTTTGTACTTTCGAAGCTTAATTTTACCAATCTTGTATAAAATTAAACCATGATTTTTCTTGTAATACATGGTTCAAATAGGGACTAATCTGAAGCCGCTACCTCCAGAGAGACAACCTTCTATTAAGAAATATATATATTAGGTTTGTTGACTTCCACGGTCATTGTCCTTAATCTTGGCTTTCGGATTGGAACCGCATTTTCGATACTTGTGCTGCTGACGTTTACTATCCACTTACATGAAACGTGTTCAGGGCTTAACTGCAGCTACTACTTCATTGTTGCAATGAAACTGGTGTTTTTAAATATTCCATTATTTAAAAACATTCTAAGCCAATGGGATAAATTTAAATATGTTAAATATATACAAATAAAGGTTTAAAAACAGTGTTGCAAATAATACTTATTTTATTTATACCATCGATCGCTGCTATCGCGGAAGTAAAGATTTTACTACAACAACCGGTGTAAAATGACTTTAAGAAGTTTTTGGTCAATTTTTAAAAAGGAAATTTATTTTCGAAGTGTTATTTACATTAATCTATGTTAAACAATATAGGACTTTTACATAATTTAGACTATCATTGATAAAATCTATATGGTTGTTGCTTTTTCAGCGAAGTTAAAAAGAAATTTTTTCCAGTGGAGATCTTCCTCAGATGCAATAATAAGTAAAACTAATGATAATTATTGCCTAGGTAACAAGCATGACGGAATATGGGTAACGGATAGACACTATTTGTGACCCACAAAGATAGGTTTATTTTGGGATGCGACCCTGCCTACGCTAGCCATGTTCTTTCTCCAACCTCTCTTATCAGGGGAGATCATGTCCCTATTTTAAATTTCCTTCAAAATCATTTTCTTCTACATTTTCCCTTCCATCTTCCAACACGTTAGCCATCATAGAGGAAAACGACTAATAAACATTTCAAGAATTTGGGAGAAGGTTTTATCTAGCAGTGGATAGAATAAGTTTGTGATGATGGCGAATGACAGAATTGTTATTAAAAATTTTGTTTCAATAATATAACATTTTCTTCGCTTTATATCATATGATGTACAGAGCGACGTTATTAATGGTAAAGAATATAGCAGTGATATAGTAAAAAATGTTGGAGCATGACTGGTCTATTCTACCTCATCCGCATACTTACCTGACGTTGAATATTGTGATTCTCACTTTTTTCAATAGTTGCAGAATATTTGGATAGAAAAGAGCTTCTGTAATAAGAACCAGATTTATTTTACATCAAAACAAAACAAGTTTTGCTCTAAGGGAAACTTTCTTAATAAATGGCAACAAATTGCAACGGCTAATATATCATAGACTACTATATAGATTCTGCTTACTTTATTGATAAATAAAATTATTTTAACAAACCGGAAGTTATTTATGTCTCATCCTGATACTGATATTGGTTTCAAACGAGACATTCCAATACTTAAGTTAGTATTGGAATTGGTACTTTTATCTAAAGTTCTGCTTCAGAAAGTTTTCAAATTATATTGCAGATTTCATAGATGCTCCAGCACATCAATAGTAGAGCAGAAATATTTTGGGTCACCTAACATGCTTCAAGATACAGTATGTTATTTATAGACCATAAAAGCTTACTTTGCGAGTACTTATTCTACATACAAATGTAAGACTTCGAATAACCTGACTGTATCTTTCATTTTATGGATTGGAGAGTAATTTAAGTCAATTTATTACAGTCCATTACTAAACGTTTATCCACCACCGCTTGTGGGGATGAATATTAAATTAGATTCAATGCGCGCAAATCGATTCACATTTGAATTCGCCACAGTGTAATTCTATTTGACATTTTCGCATTGAATTTACTTGATAGGCCATTCTAAACTGTTATTGACACAACTACGTGGATGAACATAACCGCTCACACATACGTACACACGTGCACACGTACATGTATCCAGAACTGAAGCAAACGACCCCTATGTTGACCGCTTCGCCCCTCAATATAGTGGACAATATTACCGCAGACTACGTCAAGTTGTTTTTATCTCCCTTTTAGTGGCAGTCAGGACCGTCCTTGCCCAGTTTTGGACCATGCTAAGGGAATAATGCCAAGACTTATTTGACTCGGTGGTAGTACGCTGTATTCAGGAAAATATAAATAACACGCATGTTTGTCGTTTTCCAGTTTCTCTATTTTAATTTGGTTTTGTTAGCCTTTACAGTTTCTTGGAGAATAGTATCATAGCCATTCTCTAAGAAATTGTAGACCTAATACAATGTAAACAATCGTAAATTGTGGACTATTCAGTATTAGGTATTCCGTGTCTTATTTATATAAACATTCTGTTAATTTGATATATTGCAAAATATGCTCTAAAAGTACAGTGAGATTTTTACTCACCCTAAACCTACTTAGTTGTAGACTCAATCTCCTGAGGATTTATGGTTAGTATTACAACATTAATAACGCAATTCCTATATTTATTTATGTCATAGAGGAAGATAAAAAAAAGGTACAGTTGGTCAAAAAAGTGTTGGTACACCCCATGAATCTTGCGTATCATCAAATGTGTACATACAGCTATGATAAAGCATATTTATTTTCATTTAAATATTTTAAAAAACTAAAAACCTCTAGTAATAATAAGACTACTTATAGCATTCACAACTTCAAAAGAATTTGCTAAATATTGTAACATCGAATGTCAAATTTTCGTAACTCCGTTTTCAAGATATTTCTCTATTGTTTGCAATAAATTTCAAACGAATTCGGTCTAACACTAAACATAGAGGAAAAAACCTTTAGCGAAGTAGTTAAATTTATCGAAGAAGCATGTCTACAATGCAGATTGAAATAAAATAAAATATTCAAAATATCCTGAACTGTTGAAATAGTACCGAGAAATAGGCGTTCGCAAATTCTAAACGTAAAACGTTACTACTGTGAGGAAAATGCTCGGCGAGGACAAGCGAGTGACCTACCAACAGATAGAGGGTACTTCAGGCCTAAATGCCTAAATTTGTTCGATTACGCATGATCATTTGACTCAGCTCAAAACAAGGTTTGGTTTTTGGTGATGAGGACACATCCGTAGTTGTCAGAAAATTCCGATCTGTAAAGAAGAAAATGATAGGCTGTATTTTTCAAATCGAGTAGAATTGGGGAGCACGTTGTTTTGGACACACAGAGGACAGTCACAGCTAAGTGGTATATTGAACAGTACCTGCCTAAAGTCATTGAATCTATGAAGAACCTGCGGCCAAAGTCAAGAACCTGGTTCCTCCATCACAATAATGCTCCAGCTCAGCGCGCCAAAGCCTGCACCGAATATTTGACCACGACAGGATGGAAATTTCTCGAGCACCGCCCTACAGTCCAGATCTTGCTCCCTGCGACTTTGCATTGTTCCCGCATGTGAAAATGAAGCTAAAAGGGAGGCGGTTTTCCAGTGATAAGGACCTTCTGCGAGCTTGGGATAAAGAGTGTGCTTTACTCGTTAGTGAAACTTGGCAGAACTGGTTCAAAGGTTGATTTCGGAGGACGGAGAGGTGTATTGAGTGTAGAGGAAATTACTTTGAAAAAATTATTATTGTATTGCAAAACTTTCCTAGTACTCTTTGTATGTAAATTCCGCAATGCATTTATATTAATTAGGACCTCCATTCTGAGAAATAATATCTACATTTGAAAAATACAAATTATGAAACATGAAATTAAAATAAAAATATATGGAAATTAGAATGAAAATATACAGAAAAGTAAATATTCTTTTCAAAATTAAGCGTACCATTGCAAGATAGAGGTGACATACGCACTAGAGAACTTAGTCGGCATAAAGAAAATGTAAACAGAAACATTATGAAATTGCCTATCGAACCGTCTTTATAATGTTATGATTTCTGTTTCTCAGTCCAATTTCAATTTGAAGTCAAAATTACTACCATGATAAGCTGATTATACTCGTCCAAACCGGAACCCTCTATCTCTTTTCGTTCCCGAGATATTCGCAAGCTCTTTGTCAAAAATAATCGAGTTTGTGCCATACCAGCGGAATCTACTTCAAAAAGTGGTCATTTTTTTGTGTTTATTTATACATCATGACACGCTAGTTACGTTCGTTTATTATTTATTCATTGTTATTATTTGTTCTTAATTTCAAGGTCGAATTTTCGACCATTTTCGGGTTTAAATACGGTTCTGGTAGTTATATTTGCATGTGAATGTGTATGTGTGTGTGTGTATTATATACGCATATGCAAGTGTATGCATTTGCGATTTGAATGTAATGCGTAACGAGCAATTTACAGCGGCAGGGAATGGTCGTTTATGAAAAATGATCAGAAACTTTTATTGATATTACTGAAATAGTATGTTATTTAACTGGTCGGTTATATCCGAATACGTAATATACATACTCGAGTGCGGAATATATAAAAAATTCAAACGGTATAATATCCACTAATTGCCCCATTAACTGTCTGAATAATAATTCGTAACAGGCAAAAAATACAGATCATGTTAAATGTAAATAACATGGTAAACATGTACACGGCACATAGTACAAATTGATGTGGGTAACCGCGCATACATGAGCATATGCAGAGGCTTATTACGTTTTCGATTAGTTAATATGCTACAATAACGTATGTTTCATATACTAAAGGAAGATAATTGACTCTAACATTATTATTAATTAGCATACAATGAATGTGGAAGGATAATGATTTGATAATGGAAATGATCGTACTTAGAAAAATCAGTTAACAAAACTAATACAAGAGCTGTTTTCTTTATATTGTTTTCTTTTAATTTAAATAATTTTTCCTACTCAAATAACTAAATGGAAATCATCCAGCCCGTTAGCCTCTAAAAATGATTTAATTCGTGTACGCAAACTGGTGAAATCTGAAACCGACCATGCTTATGAGATATATCAAGCCGGTCTCAAGAAGAAAATTCCTACAAACCACAAAATAATTTGGCAATTCACTAGACAGGGAAAAAGAAATTCCAGAATCCCCGGCAGCTTGTAATTTGGTGTGCTGAGTTGACACATCCAAACAAAACAGTTAAAGCCTATGCTAAAACTTTTTCAGAGGTATATCAGCAACGAGCACCTTCACTCGCATTTATTTTTTAAATAAATTGAATTAGCAATTGACAAATTTTCTGGTTTTTCAATCAAATTTTTGTATTCATTCACTAAGCATTTTGACATCAGATAAATCGGTGAGTTAATCCCTAAAACAATTACGCCCATCGTATTACCTGGTTTGTGCATCTTAGGTAAGCAGTACAATCTCGGAATCATATTACTTACACTTAATTTGTAATTTTAGTTAAAGGTTATTAACTTTGGAAATTTTTTATCGCGTCTTTGGTGCCTCTAATCATTTTAGGTAACAGATTTTTCTTAAATTCAACATATGAACATTCTGAATTTAGGTTTTTCACTCTTTAGAAGTAACCGAATCCAAAATTGCTAACTTGTCCCTTTATCTGGTTTTATTTAGAAACAGTTTTTTGGTCTAACAATTTTAATTTATTTCCATTCATTATTAATTGACTTTTGTTGTTACGCTGCTGTAAATTCTCCTTAATTTGGATTTAATAAGCCTTTCTAATGAAGTTTTCTTAACATTATTCAAAATTCTTAGTCGAGGCTTCAATGTTTGCAATGACCTTCTCTGTAATGATTCACGACTAATGTTTATTTTATAGGAATTATATCAATATTCTTTTATAGTGGGGGCAAAACTTTTTAAATACCTTATTTAAACTCCATACTTTTGCCTCAAATTTATAGGTTGTTATTTCTATAATTCTCCTATAAAAATTACACCAGTCTTCAAATTCAGCATTATTTTAGGTGTATTATGAACAACAATGTGTGTTTGGTTTTAGCTGGATGATTGTGCTAAATCTTTTCTGTGTGAACGTTACCGTGGATCCAGGTGTGACGCGATCAATAATCTGCTGATGATGACAACTTAACGAGGCCTTTCGACTGTTAAGGATTATAAAGATAATATATTATTTGCGTTTATACATTTTCGTTTTTTATAATGTAGAATTTAATTTCTCATATTATAATATCGTTTTGATTTCCATAAGTTTCTCTTATAAATAGAAGCGTTTTCTTATAAAAACCTTTTGTTTATTAGTTGGCTTCACTGAACTGGGGCTGGCGAAAGTGCTTATTGGGATGACAAGTACATACTGTACTTTTATCTAGCACTTTTTTACAATAATATATTAATTTTAGATTTAGGTTTTTAAGCAGTAGCTACAAACGATTGGTATTGCAAAGAAAATAATAAAAACGAAACGAAATCGGTCTGATATTCGTTCACAATGAACGCTTCTAGACATATTATGCAGACATAACCGCTATTAAATATAATAAATCGTTCTTTTCGGAAAAGAAATAGATCATAGGGATGTCTGGCAGTCTGTGAATATAAAAGAGGCACGTCATAACATGCTTTCGTTATAATGGTAGTCCCAGGGTAATAATTCATTTTTGCACCGTCGGAATCACTTGTTTTATTGCAAGTCGAAAAAGGAAAAAATTGTAGAAAATTGAAGAATTCCATGACCTTTTTTAGGTATACCTGCAGAAACGTATAAGAAATAAGTTAATGCCATTTATTGGATTACTAAAACGATGGAAATTTAATTTGCGGGGAGAATACTTCTTTAAAAAAGAAGAGATTTAGTGTTAAAAAGGAATCATTCTATTATTAATAACACCCTATCAACTACATATGTTTCACCGATATCACGGATCGTCAGGTTGATTTGTGTTATTAATGAACAATTCCTTCAGAGTGTATTATCATATCTTTCGATACAGAAAATAATGAATAATATCATATCTCCCTCTCTCGACCAATACATAAATGTATTGACCGACAAAGCAAGAACGCTTCTATCTTACAGATCGGAGACTATGTTTCCAGTGTATAATAGACAGAAACTTACATCTAGGCTTTATGCCAATTAAAGAATGTTAAAAAGGAATCATTCTATTATTAATAACACCCTATCAACTACATATGTTTCACCGATATCACGGATCGTCAGGTTGATTTGTGTTATTAATGAACAATTCCTTCAGAGTGTATTATCATATCTTTCGATACAGAAAATAATGAATAATATCATATCTCCCTCTCTCGACCAATACATAAATGTATTGACCGACAAAGCAAGAACGCTTCTATCTTACAGATCGGAGACTATGTTTCCAGTGTATAATAGACAGAAACTTACATCTAGGCTTTATGCCAATTAAAGAATGTTAAAAAGGAATCATTCTATTATTAATAACACCCTATCAACTACATATGTTTCACCGATATCACGGATCGTCAGGTTGATTTGTGTTATTAATGAACGATTCCTTCAGAGTGTATTATCATATCTTTCGATACAGAAAATAATGAATAATATCATATCTCCCTCTCTCGACCAATACATAAATGTATTGACCGACAAAGCAAGAACGCTTCTATCTTACAGATCGGAGACTATGTTTCCAGTGTATAATAGACAGAAACTTACATCTAGGCTTTATGCCAATTAAAGAATGTTAAAAAGGAATCATTCTATTATTAATAACACCCTATCAACTACATATGTTTCACCGATATCACGGATCGTCAGGTTGATTTGTGTTATTAATGAACAATTCCTTCAGAGTGTATTATCATATCTTTCGATACAGAAAATAATGAATAATATCATATCTCCCTCTCTCGACCAATACATAAATGTATTGACCGACAAAGCAAGAACGTTTCTATCTTACATATCGGAGACTATGTTTCCAGTGTATAATACACAGAAACTTACATCTAGGCTTTATGCCAATTAAAGAATGTTAAAAAGGAATCATTCTATTATTAATAACACCCTATCAACTACATATGTTTCACCGATATCACGGATCGTCAGGTTGATTTGTGTTATTAATGAACGATTCCTTCAGAGTGAGACGATCCGTGATATCGGTGAAACATATGTAGTTGATAGGGTGTTATTAATAATAGAATGATTCCTTTTTAACATTCTTTAATTGGCATAAAGCCTAGATGTAAGTTTCTGTCTATTATACACTGGAAACATAGTCTCCGATCTGTAAGATAGAAGCGTTCTTGCTTTGTCGGTCAATACATTTATGTATTGGTCGAGAGAGGGCGATATGATATTATTCATTATTTTCTGTATCGAAAGATATGATAATACACTCTGAAGGAATCGTTCATTAATAACACAAATCAACCTGACGATCCGTGATATCGGTGGAACATATGTAGTTGATAGGGTGTTATTAATAATAGAATGATTCCTTTTTAACATTCTTTAATTGGCATAAAGCCTAGATGTAAGTTTCTGTCTATTATACACTGGAAACATAGTCTCCGATCTGTAAGATAGAAGCGTTCTTGCTTTGTCGGTCAATACATTTATGTATTGGTCGAGAGAGGGAGATATGATATTATTCATTATTTTCTGTATCGAAAGATATGATAAACACTCTGAAGGAATCGTTCATTAATAACACAAATCAACCTGACGATCCGTGATATCGGTGAAACATATGTAGTTGATAGGGTGTTATTAATAATAGAATGATTCCTTTTTAACATTCTTTAATTGGCATAAAGCCTAGATGTAAGTTTCTGTCTATTATACACTGGAAACATAGTCTCCGATCTGTAAGATAGAAGCGTTCTTGCTTTGTCGGTCAATACATTTATGTATTGGTAGAGAGGGAGATATGATATTATTCATTATTTTCTGTATCGAAAGATATGATAATACACTCTGAAGGAATTGTTCATTAATAACACAAATCAACCTGACGATCCGTGATATCGGTGAAACATATGTAGTTGATAGGGTGTTATTAATAATAGAATGATTCCTTTTTAACATTCTTTAATTGGCATAAAGCCTAGATGTAAGTTTCTGTCTATTATACACTGGAAACATAGTCTCCGATCTGTAAGATAGAAGCGTTCTTGCTTTGTCGGTCAATACATTTATGTATTGGTCGAGAGAGGGAGATATGATATTATTCAAGAGATTTAGTGAAAAACATTCTTTAAAGCTTAGAAAAGTAATATTAATATCCCGTAGATAAGGGTGCAATATGGAAAGGGAGTATAAAATCCAAGTATGGAAATTGTTTGTAAAATATAGAACATATTAATTTAAAACGCAGTATAAAAGTTGTTAGACAGATACTTGCTAATTATATAATAATATTTACTTATAACTGTAGCAGTTTCTCCGGGCGTATCTAAAAATTTTTGAATTTAGCAATATAACATTATTTTACTATACTACGCACGGCCTAAAGCATTTATATCCTCATCATAATCCGTTGCTACGTCAGCGTGGAGCATACTAATCTTGTATGAAATTGTATAACGAATTGCTCAGGGAATTAAAATCTACAAAAATGATGTGCAACGAAAAATAAATTATATAAATTACGTGTACTTCGCAACATACTCTTTAGGAAAATATCAAACTATTTAGTAGTAGATTTAGAAATATTTTGTAACTTTGTTCTTGACCTACTTTCATGTATTGGCTTTATAATTTAGAAGATTGCATTATTGGTCCACTGAATATGTATAAATAACTATGACTATATCTCTCCAAAGTCATAAATTCAATATTCATGTCATGTAACAGTATCATACTACAAATTGCTTCTGGTGTAGACTTGCAACAAGCAAAATTTTTTTTGAATTCCCTGGACATATGTATAATAAAGAAGAGAGACTTATAAACAATGTTACTATGAACACGGAAATTATAGGAAAACTGTAGACAGTAACCGGAAAGAATGCTATATTAACTACTTACAACTTAAATGAGATTGTGGAACACATTCTGGCATTTTTTGCATTTATTTCGTGTTTATTATATAAATTGCGTACTCGTCATCAGAAAGAATAGGAACTTACAAGCGACGTTTCTACTACCACGTGAATTGTGGGCAAACTATTGACTGCAAACGGAAGAAATCTTACGTTGCCTGCTTACAACGTAAATGATATTATCGAACGCTCTGGTATTTTTGTTAGAAATTTTGTTTTCCTTACACAAACTACATACTCGTCAGACACCATGTAATAAGAAAAACGTAATGTGTGTAGAACATTGGATGTCGTAAAAAAGTGTCTAGAGTGACAACCATTGAAACAAGCATAATAACTCGAGTGAATACTAAATTCTGAAATTTGAACTTCGAGTGTAGCAGCGGCAGTTCAATAAAGTTCGAAGCCTCCCACAAAATCTATGTAAATAATATCGATCCGAACATGAATACGAACATTTATAACTCGTCTAATAAACTAACTAATCTCAGTGAATATACGGGAACAATCGCTACAATCTTCTAAAGCATATGAAAGGTAATCTAATTAAAGGTGTCTGTTAACGGTTCAGCTGAAACAGTCTCGCAATTTCTAATCTGAAAACTTGGAAACCGTTGCGTCGAGACTAAATGCTGGAATAGGTCTGAATCAATGAATGGAGAATAATACTTCTCCTAAAGTTAGAGGGCATAACGGACTGAGATTTGTGCTAATATAGGCTGTATAATATATAACTCCGTCGTTATATTATTATAATAAATTTATATTTATTTATATTTGAATAATAAAATATGAATACAAAATATCTGGAGATGTTTATGATAGTGTGGTAACAAGAAACATGATCGTCAAAATATCTGAGATATTATCTTATACAGGGTTTTTCTTAATTTTCTCTATGGGGACCTCTGAAACTACAACAGATATAGATTTGATTAAATAGAGAAAGAAGTGTAGTTTATACGAACTTGACTTAGTGCTGCTGTTATATTCCAGTAAAAGCAGCTTACTAAATATTTATACAAAATAAATTGATTCATTTTACCTCGTGTAACTACTTTATTATTGAATTTAAAGACAAGTTAAAAAGAAGAAGTTCTAAGGCAGCCGTACCCTCTCTAAATTGCTGTTAACTAATTTTTTTTGGACTTGCCCTTTTCGAGTTATGACTCAAAATTTTTTATTTTATAAATGGTATTCATACGAGGGAGCGTTCTTATATTCGCGGAATGGGGGACAAGGGGTGGAAATAAAAAAACCAAATTATTTTTATTTTTCAATATATTCACCTGCAAGACGGATACATTTTTCACATCTTTCAATTAATTTATTTATACCCTCATAAGAAAATTATTTCTCTTTATATGCAAAATACGCCGAAACTGCCTCCTTGACTTCATCATCGGCAGTAAATTTTTTACCCCGCAGCTCTTTTTTCATTTTCGGAAACAGGTAATAATCACTCGGGGCCAGGTCTGGGCTGTAGGGTGGGTGATTCACAATTTCGAAGCCCACCTTATGCAGGGCAGCTAACGCAACGCGGCTCTTGTGGACGGGCGCGTTGTCGTGCAAAAACAGAACACCTTTTGTCAATTTTCCCCGTCTTTTCTCTTTAATGGCTTCTTTTAGTCGCTATAATATTGAAGCGTAATATTCTCCGATTATAGAAACACCTTTATCTTTATAATCAATCAACAATATTCCTTCCGAGTCCCAAAATACCGTTGCCATGAGTTTCCCAGCTGATTGTGACACTTTAAATTTCTTGGGAGGTGCTGTGCCCTTTTTATGCCACTGCATGGAGTCTTGTTTGGACTCAGGTTCATAATGATGAACCCAAGTTTCGTCTCCAGTAACAATTCCACTCAATACACCATCCTTGTCTTCATTACAGAGGTCCAAAAATGCACGCGAACACTCTACGCGCTGTTGTTTTTGCGGCGGCGTGAGCATTCTCGGCATCCATCTTGCGCTGATCTTAGACATGCCGAGATGATCGTGTAGGATTTTAAAAATTGTTGTATCGGATACTCCAACCATTTCTGCGAGTTGTTTCTTCTTTAGTCGAGCATCTTCGAGTACAATTTGTTCAACTTTTTGGATAAGTGCTGGCGTGGCCACCTCAATGCTCCTGCCCGGCCTCGGGTCGTCTTCAAGGGATTCCCTTCCTTGTTTAAATAAACTATGCCACTTGTACACCATGGTTTTTCCTGGACAAGAGTCGCCGTAAACCAATGACATCTCAATCATTATGGTCGCGACTGATTTTTCTTGCCTGGTAAGGAACTTTATAACGGCACGATATTCGATTTTTTCCATATTTCACTTTTCACTCCTGATTATCTTACTTGGTTGACGATAGCTCAAAGACTAACTGTCTAATAACAATGAAACTTCGTATTTATACTAATCATGAGTCGCTGCACAGGCCACGCTCCCAATGCGCCTACTCACCTCTCTACAACCCGCTCATTCCGCGAATATAGCCCGTGCAACAAATTATGGGATGTTCAACAGTCACAATAAGCACCTATGAATACAACAAGATCCCCATAATCTTGACTCAAGAAAACTTGGTTCAAGATTATGGGACCAGAAACTGAGTTCTAGGATATATAGATGAGATTTGAGACCAGAACCATGTTAAAATGGTTTCAACATGCTTGACGAACTTGTGAATAGGATGAGATGCACTTGATCAGTGAACTCCCTCCTTGTTCGTCAATTCTAAACAATTTTCGATTTTTTCTTGTACAGTACGGCGGAAAACAAACTATACAGAAGAACCTACTACATGGCAAGTAATCTGAAACAAGGAGTACTATAGGAGTAATATAGTGGAGTTTTGAAAATATAGTTGTGTAAAATGAATATCCCCATGAAGAGTCATGAACTATAATAAATTTTTTTCTACAATTTTAAATATAACATTTAAAGGTATGGAAATTATAATCGCTCGGTATATCATAATTGATCATAAACTCAAAATACAGGTACTGCCGCAAGTTTTACTAGCCAGTGTTTTTACGTGGCTGATACTGTCTCCAAGAGAAATTTTATTTATTCTAATGATTCTAAATCAAACAGCAGTAGTGTGTCTTCTTTATTATTCCTTAAGCAGGGTACTAATGAATTGGAGTTGATCTTTTGGCCCCGTTATAATACCCATTGTCTAGTTTAACCGGATGTCTTGGAGACATGTAAGCCATTTAGCCAGACGTGCGCGAAGTATTCTGTCACCGAGCATACTAAGCCTTCTGCCGTGGTTCGTAAAATAACTGCATTAGTGTTCCAGCATGTGGAGGTAAGCTTTATCACTATATTGTTCCTTGCTTACCTGCCAAGTTTGTAAAATGATGTTTAAATGTTAAGCTGCAGTCAAGTGTCACTCTTAAATATTTGAGATAATTATTATGTTTGAGAGGTATGCCATTAAAAGTTATCTCTAGCTCGTTGATTTATTAGGTAGAAGTAGCATGCTTCTGTTTTATTAGTGTAATAATACTAGTATAGTATAAACTCGCTCAACTTAATTAGGTCTTCTTTCATAGTTTGTTCTAAATATTCTTTGGAGCTACTTTGACATATAAGAGCCAGATCATCAGCATATCCAAATTTTCGAGATTTACTTAATTTATATTATACATGTAAAGTTTATCTAGACTTACTTAAATAAATCAATTTTCTATAAATATATATATTTATTTCTTGTGCAATATGCGACTTTCTATCTCCTTCTGTATCACAAATGAATCCTAATTAAAAGTTTGCCTTATTCGTTAGTATAGTATATTGTTGTATGAAAATTCGAATACCATGACAGTGCTGTTAATAACAGCAAATTCAAATATATTGTGTCAGCTTCATTTCAAGACTCTCAATTAGTGGCTTATTTTCTATACTAGAGAAAATTAGGTAGTTATATAGCGGAATCGTGAACTAGGAAATGTTAATCTACAATCTGACCAAACGTATTTCAGTTCCTGTAGTAATTATAACTTTCGTAATTTGCACATTACGAACTTAACACGTTAGTTCTAATATCTGAAGTTTCGTTTCAGCCACTGTTCCGTCCGCTATCGGGTTCATATATTTTTTCCTTTTCCTGTCTTTGTTACTTTCTCTTTTCCGTATATGGATCTCCAGCGACGTTCGGATCGCAATCATAGAAACAAGCGGGTTTCATGAAATCAATTTAACTTCAGGAATTGTATCGCCAAGGGGCTAAAACATATGGAGTCACGTACTGCGGTGGTTTTCCGTTCTGTCTCTTGGTATATATTCGAAAGACTATATAGGCGACACAAAGTCGGAAATAACGTACAACTTATATTAAGATAAAGTCCGATGACAGCAGAACAACGATAGGGTATGGTAGTGGATGGAATTTCTAGGTTTACAGCGAGTTAGTTTCGAAAAAGAAGAGAAATTTTGGAAACCTTCTTCATTTATTTTTATTACACCAGTATATGATACCATAAGACACCAGCAAAATGTTTAGGATAACTGCGTTAGTATGAAATATTTTATTTATTTGGGTACATGAACCGTTTTTCTAAATTTTAAATTAAAGTTTTATACAGTAACTGTACCATTAAAAAAGAAAATAAATTCTAAACATAAATAAATAGAAAATACCCAAAAAAAGAACCAAAAATAAGACCACAACAGAATTCTAAATTTATATTTCACTAAATAATTTCCTAGAGCAAACCAGCAATATCCTAAGCTATCGTAAAAGCTTCTTTAAACATTTATAACTATATTGTTTCTCTTTGCATATTTCCCATACAATTAGTAATAGATTTATCGGCCGGTGGGTCATTGCCGTCCGCATCGTAGTAAATAATTGATAACAGGTTGTACTTAATAATTGGAACATTGGTTTAAATCTCGTAAAATATTTGGGCATTTCAGTGAACATTTGAATCGCGTATAATGCATACATTACTTTATTAGTTATTTACCAAATGAAAAGGTATCAATAGCCCGCATTCATATTGCTGTGATATGTACTATAAAATATTGCATACAATTTTGAGTATCGAAAGAAATATTCTCTCACAGCACAATATTTAATTATGAGTCAATTTATTGTTGGGATTCTTTTGTAGAATGTTAATAGGGTTGAGTTTTTGGAATCAAACAAGCCCAGCATTCAAGCAACACAATATCTTTATTCCTGTGAGTAAGATTATGCTAACTAATTCTTTGGTCAAAGAAAAAAAAACATCCTTAATTAAATATAATAGCAGTAAATTCATAAGAAATAAATATTCAAAAATTGGAAAATTAAGAAATTACTTAATATTCAACATAAAAAGTAAATAGATTGTTGAACAGAAAAGAGCTATTTCAAAAACTAAATAAAACTCAGTTGGAAAAACAACTAAACCTCTAACCTATCCGTTGGAGTAAAGCATCTATATAGTGAGAGAACATCTCAACTTCATTTCTTGCGAATACATTGTTCTTGATCATATGGACGTTGTTTTTATTGTTTGCAGAGTATAAACGATATACCCCGACGTACAGATCGGGAATTGCTCTTCATAAATCCGTCTACCAGCTCTAATATTTCTACCTTTTGTTACATGCCCGTTTTGACCTCCGTCCCAGATTTCGTGAACCTCACGGTGTGAAGTAATTTAACATCTCATGCGAATGTAATAACCCTTTCAATTTTCAATTATCTATCGATTCTCGGAATTTCTTAAGAGCATAACTTCCATCAGATTTAGTTTGACCCGTTATGGTTCTGAACTATCGAGTTTCTAACGCCAGCGGCACTTTGTTTTTAAATTAGCGAATAAAAATTGACTTAAGTCATTCTTGTCCCTTTGTGATATTACTACTGCCCTCTGGACAGCAATACCGTAAATCTAGTTTCTAAAATAGTTAAGGTAATGATGGTCCCTTCTTCGTTGCAATTTCATTTAATTATGTGTTAATTAGGGATTTGGATGTCGTTGTACCTTGTCCAAGAGCTCGAAATACCTTCTGTAGAACTTTACAAGTGAATTGTCTTTTGAAAAAGGAGATACATGGGACCGGATGTACATCATTTTATCGTGTGTTTTCTTAATTTTTCTTCGCTAAGCTAGAGGAATATTTGAGAACGACACTTCCGAACGAGCTGTCGTGGTATGCGAAAGCGGTTGTAGCCACTCTTCTGCATGGTGAGTTAGTTTGGGTTTACTGATGGGAAACGTTTTTTACCTCGACTGTTGGCAGATTTTGATACTGTTATTCTACTTGATTTATTTGCTATCGTTGCCTGTGTTATTTCTAGGGCTCTCTTTTGGTAATCGCTCTGTAGTTGTGTTTTTTGTTTGGAGTTAAATAGAACACCATAACAAGCAGCCGCTAGTTTGAGAAGCTGTTTTCTTTTTCCTTGCTAACACCACAAAATCAGGTAATCGCCCTACTGCATTGTATATTAGTTATTTGCTGGTAAATTTTACTAGTAATTCTGAGATCTCGTATACCAAGGTTGACCATTTAATCTTGAGGTAATTATGAGAGTAATTATTTCAGTATTCATGGAATCTTAAATATGCTTCGAGTATTTAAACCTATATTCATGTTAATAAATTGAAAATTTGTTTGGAGTTTTCTTTCAATTTCACCTTTGGCGGCCTATTATGTATTGCACCATTTTTGTCTATATTTTGCTATTGGTGCGTATAAGGGGCTCTATGTGCTTCAGCATTAGCAGTGATATTTTTATGCATAAATGCTGGGGCGCCCCTTAAAAACTTTTGTACAGATCCTCCCTTCCTCTACTTTCCGAATTAACTGGCTAGTTCCTCCCTAAGAGTAACAAAGGATTGTAACGTTTTTCCTTAAGGTAAGCAATACGGACGTAACACTGTTTCACTGTACCGTAAGATGATATCCGTTGGTCGGTGATACGAATAAATCATACTTCACACAAGTTGTTAAGAGACCTACTTCTAACTTACAGTATGCATCATCCTACCTCCTATCATTAAGCTTCAGCAGAGGCATCGCTACAGTTATAAAGGAAAACTAAATTTACCGGGTCGAATCGAGCCATGCGTATTTATTAAACATTTTTTTTCTTTGATATCGTTCGAGGTAGAACTTATGTGTGTTAGCATTTTATGCTTAATATTATTATAACCATTACATATTAATATATCGACATATTTCGCTTACACCCTCTATGTATACATTTATATTATTAGTTTCTTTGGCATATTACAAGCGATATACGTGTACAGAGTACGAGCATTGATGTGATAAGGCTTTTTTGCCTTTTTTGATTAAAAAGAAGCTGATGAAGATATTATGAGACGCGAGACTTTATGACTAAAACTGATATATGTAGAAGTAAATCGAGTCACAAAAAGCAGTCGCCGTATAAACAGCGTCTATCGCATTGTTCCGTACCCTTTTCCTGTTATTCCTTATCGTCACAGACGTGCCACATTCGAGAAAAGAGAAAAACGCAAATCATACGCCATCAAACCTCGACACGTTCGAGTCAAATGATAAGAGGGTCTTGTCACCGGACGCTATATCGGGCAAACTACCTGCAAAGGACGACTTCTTTTACGTTTATCGAGAGGAGACACGACAAAGTTAGAAGATAAGCTCACGCATGATTTGAACGCTGCTCGTTTGTGGGATCCCCTTTTAAATATTTTACAGTACACAAACTCGATAAGTCTGTTTTACACGAGAACTGGCTAACAAAATGTATACACCCTTTTTTATTGAACATTATGCACATGCAGCTGCAATGCAGTGTATTGTATGTACATGTAAACGCATGCATGCATTCATCCTGCAACAAATGACCCTGTAATTTAACTGAATACATGTTTTGCACTTGATAATCAATAACGTATTGTCTTTATTAACAGTTACGTGAAAATATCCTTAGCATTTACACAAAGCCTTAATAACTGTAAATTAAAATTTCATGCAATTAAATTATTCTATTGGCGAAAACAACTTACATGGGAAACACAATAACACTTTTTTCATAAAAGTAATTGGAATGGTTTTAAGAAACAAAATGTGCAAAAATCTTCACAGAAATCATTTAGTTATTCGACAAATTCTTCTTTGGAGCAAAAGTACAACAATTTGCATGTTCAGAAAGTTCACCAAATGACTTTCGTGTTGGTGATTGGTCTTGAGACTGCTATCATCGACTGTATGTAGCTTGTCTTCAGTTGGTACAAAGCAAATACAACTACGGGAATAAAATATTATCTTATAAAAGTAATCCAGATGAATATACCTACTATAATTTTCAGCAGTAATCCTTGTACCAATTGGCACAAAATCTCTGTGGATAATCTCCTTGCAAACGCAAAAAGTTTGAATTTAGTACCCGAAGATCAAGCTTTTAGATTAGTTCCATAATACAAGCTAATCAAAGTTTAATTTCTGTTTAGTTGATTTGAGAACTCTCGAACACTAATTGTACGTAATTATGATTGACTTGAACAACTTAGGTGGACCGTTGAATAAAGTGCTTCATTTTTATTACTACCACCATTTAATGTATCCCAAAATGTTCGAAAGCTGTTACACACTTATCTAACAAATGCCTTAATAAAAATACCTTCACAATAATGTTATCAATGCTTTGTAATAAAGAAAGAGTAATTAAAGTTCTGCGTTTAATGCAAATATACTGTACACTGTTATAAAAGTTAATTATAGAGGTACTACTTATTTTTAGTACTTCCATTCGAACTTCGAAATTAATTTGATAAGCATTCTTCCTATGCTGACATCTGTTGTGATATAAATTTATGCCATATACCTTAATAATTAAATTTATTTCTTTCATAATAGAATGTATTTACATATGCCCACCTATTTCTGTACAAGCCTCGAAATTTTTTTCCTCTTTTCATGCATTTCCTGAGCAAACACGAACGGTGTTTGACTTGAACAGTTTAATAAAGTTTATGTGGTACGTGTTCACGTAAATATTATGTAAATAATATTCCAAATATTTATTCAGCAGGGAAAAGGCCAGCTGATGTGGTTAGATATTGTGTTGAAAATAAAAGGTTCTCTTTATGTGTACATGGTGGTTCAGATACGTACATATATCTATAAGACAGCCCTTGAATGGCCAATAAAAAAATACCGTAAGACATATTTTATAATATCGTAGGTTGAAGAAAAGAAATAATATATCAGGTGGTTAGTTTTTCTTGGATAACCATGTATGTTATGCTGTCTATCTACTATTACTAAATATACACTACCGGCCATAAGTGTTTGTCCACCCAAAAAATAAAAGAAAGACAAATGTAATACTTCCAGCAAAATTTAAATTTAAAATATTAAAAAGTATTATTTCAAATAATTGTAACAAATATTCTGTTAAATATTTTTCAATTTTCATTTTTTTACGTCACCATCTATAACTTCTCTTCTTTTTCCTTCTCCCACAATTTCTGTTTCCGTTTTTAACTAGGCATCCTGTAGTTGAGTCCATGGTGTTTTTGTGAATGTCGGAGGTGATTTCCGTACTTGTCTATTTAGCTCACCCCGTACCAGCTCTAAGATTTAAGTCAGGGTTCTAAAGAGATCGTTTCATAATAACAATTATTCCTTTCCGTTCTAATATCTTTAGATACACCTGAAAAATTTGAACGCGTTTTTGGGATCGTTGTTCTACTAGAACGCAAAGTTTTTTCTAATTAGTTATGTTCCAGAGGAAGCAGAAATCTGTTCTAAAATTTCTTTGTACCGTTCTTTTCTTAGAATACAGTCTATTTCAATAAGATCACCTACAGATATTTCAGCAAAACAACCCCAAACCATTACTTTCTCTATGCTTGGGTTTGGAAACAATGTATTATTCGAGAACTCGTTCTCCAGGTAATCTTCGGGCAAACGTTCTTCTTTTTTAAATAAATATCTTAAATTTCGATTCATCTGTCCAAAACACTTTTTTCCACACTCCCGTTTAAGTTTATGTTGCTAGCACAATAGCAGGTTCCGCACAGCAACTCTCCCGAGCAATTTTTCTTTTCGTAAACGCCTTTTCACCGTTGTGATGCCAACTGGTTTATTCCGATTAATGTTTGTCTCTGCTGCATTTTCCAGTGCAGTTTTTCATCTATTTTTTTTTTCCTTTACAAAACTATTGCTCGATTCTCTGCTGATTTTATTATTTTTGGTCGGCTTTGTCGCCTTTTATTCAAAAACTACCAGTTTATTCACACTTTTTATTATAGTTCACGGTTTTGTGAATTGAGTTCAATAATTTCGCGATTGGTTTACTTTTGCTAATATTATAACTAGACATTATAAGAGCGCACGTTCGAAACGATAGTCCTTTTCGACGCGGCATTATTCAAAAAATCAATTTTATTTAAAAATATTAGATTAACACTATAACACGTGCTCTTTACACTTCGAAAGTTGAATGTCAACTATAGCTTTTATACAAATACGACACCTTTTGTTACTATATTTATAAACAAATGTAATTCGTATTTAAAATTTCCGAAAAAAGATATTTTTAATCGCCTTACCTATATAAATACCGAAGAATATGCACGTATTATGTTTTCCTTTTAATTATAAGTTAATAAAGTACTTGTTATAGTTAGGTCATAATATTGTTTATTTGAATAATATGAAAATATAACCGTGGACTTATAGTATGTAGTGTACTGGAATTTATGGTTATAGAGAGTTAAATCCAACATGAGGGCTCTTGTAACTAATTGCCTATCAAAGATTCCGTTGTTACAGTTATACTGCAAGCATTATAATACAACTAATACAGCTTTGTGCAAGCAATACATAATTTTATTGTTCAAGAATATCCGCTTGTTTAATGCCAGTCGATATAAATGAGTCATGGTTTTAATATTTTCGTTACTTATACAAATGTTGCATTGTATTTGTATATATTAATAATTTCAAAATACCTACGTACATACTATTGTGTTTTATTAAAAAATGTATCATATTATCATATATGCTTGTTTCTATTTTCATAATACACCCGTTAGCAAACAAAATTCTCATTCTAAAGAACCATAACATTAAATAAAATAAATATATCTATCTAATTCATTCTTCAGAAAATTCTACCTGCCTTCCCGAATTATAAACAACGAAAATTCTTGTTATGTATTATATTTGGTTCAAACCAAAGACCCAAAGGTTTGGAATATTTAATTCAGTGGAATTATAAATAGATATCAACGTTATTTATACGCGATTATGGACTAAAATTATACAACGCATTTATTAAATATATTAATTATAAAGTGCATTTTATTATAAAGACCAGTACATTAATTATTGACCTCGCATTTAATATTTTTGTCATAGTATATATAATATAAGATACATAGGGATGTACAAAGAAGGATAGATCGAAAACTCTCTAGAATGAGACAGGAAAAAGTAACAACTTTTTAGAAAAAATCTTATTTAAATTTCTACATAGTTTTCTCTTAGCTCCATACATTTAGTCCAATGCTTTTCAACTTTGCAACCCTTTAGAAAAAAAGCTATTTTAATATCTATTTACAGCTTCTATGAATTTAGTATTCGATTGGTATTTCTTCCCAACCAATAATCCTTCAGATTTAAGAACAAAAAGAAATCCGGCGGAGCCACATCTGGTGCATATTCGATTAACTGGAATCGTAATTCGTGCAATTTCACTATCGCAATTGCCGACTTGTGAAACGGAACATTGTCTTGGTGGTATGAGACTTTTCTTCTTGCCAAATAAAACCTCTTGATTTCTTCTTTCAGTCTGTTTAATAACGACGAACAATAATCGTCTGCTTCTCCATGTTGTAAGTAATCAATAAATATTATTCCTCGGAAATCCCTAAAGACATGTCCCTCTTTGGAATTGGTTCACCACATTTTGTCCACGGCTTTGGTGACTCTTTGATCTCCATAGTATGGAGGATTTCACTGATAATTATAAGAAGTCGCGAGAAATCGTCGCGTAGACATTGTTGCGAAATAGTCATTCTTACTCGCTTTTGGTAAATTGTCAGCAGATACGACATCTATATAACATAAAACTTTATCATGTCCAATGTATGCAGCCGTATAAAATGCCTACTTTCTCCGTCATCCCTCTCAATTTTACTTGGTTCACGCTCTTAATGACTCTTTCATTTGTTTCTTCATCGGTAGATCTTTTGGACTCTCAGAACGTTTCTTCTGCTTGTTACATCTCGTTTATATTCAGCCACACAGTTTCCAAATATCGATTTTATATTTTAATATTTGAAAAAGAAATGTCTTATCGCCGTATCACTGCTCGAAAGTCCATGAAAATTTGACAGTTGTATAAACAATGGTATGCGATTAACATGCGCGCGTAGCCTTGTCTACTAGATCGTTTTAGAAATATTTGGACCTATATATGTCATTCACGTTTTTTACATATTTCATTCACAAACAAGTTCATTTGCAGCGTTAATTTGGTCAAATTTTCCCGTATTCAAATAGTCAACTACTTCCAAATTTTTTCGATATCAATTAATGTTATTTTTGTCTACACATCCTCACTGATCGCTGTATTCTATTTACTTTAACTTGTTTGCAACAATAATAGCAATATGGAGTACGTTCATGTTCGAAAATGCCCTAAGCTTTTTCTAGTTAATTGCACCACAAAGTTAGGAAAGTCTTCCTTCGCACGTACAGAATTTTCGAGTCGACGCTATAACTCCACAACCACCGAGAACACTGTGGGTGTCTCTCTGTTCCATTGTGAAATCGCTGTTTCACTTGAATGACTGCAGAGACTGTTCTTGCGGTGTAGTGCCATATGCGTAGCACCGGACTCTAGGACAATTATTGTCAATTATTTAAGTTTTTCTAAATAAAGGGAGACTGTCCTCCATCAGAAAACCGCCAAAAACCACCTCTGGCAGTTAAATCGAATTAGTAGAAAGCATAAGACAGTAGCTCACTATTATTATTGGGAAGAAACTCAGAGTTAGAACAGCTCACTAAGCAGGAAAATTGTTCGAACAAAAGAATAGAAGAGCACACAGTGCTCGAAGGAAGTTTGTCCTCAATACATGTTCGTAAAATACAGTTGTCACTGTAGCGCTCTTTAGAAAAAACTGAGTAAAAATTACACTTTCGTCTCAGTATTAGCAGTAAAGAGAAATTTCTCCGGTAACACTGAGTAGGTGTATTGCACTATCTGCCGCTTCGTTTCGAATGGAAAATAGCATCTACGTCATCCATTATCACAACTGATAAAAAAAACTATATATGGTGCCACGTGCTAACATCGCGTTATAAATTTCCTACGAAATTTGAAGAAACTTTCCCCATTTTTAGGTCTTCATACAGGATGGCGTGCACAGTTCCCACGTAAATCTATAAAACCTAATCGGCAATTCTTCAAAACTTATTCGACACGCTCAATTATGTTGTTAGTTCTACTAGTTCTTGGACAAAGCTTCTTCGGTTCATTTTCGCTCGTGTTTCGGCCTTCTTAGAACTATCGCACATCGAGCGTAAGTTTTTTACATCCGTAATAACATTATTACATGTCTCGTTTAATCATGATGATTACCAATGCTGCTTGTGCACTGAACGTTGCCATTTTAAATATTGAAAAAGTTAGTAATTCTAACGACAACTGTATGAACTCTGCACATTGTACGGTACTACCGACTGTACCTATTCGCAATGAGTGTTTTTTTTCTATCTACATATTCCCAGTCCGAAAATAAAAGTGATCCCACAATTTGAATGCACTTCGTATATTGCAGTATTACAGCAGTTAGTCTGTTAAACATTCACACGTAAAACTTTATAAGTGTTTTGCACAATAAATTACAAGATGTCTCACTCTTAGAAAATATACGAATTCGTAGTGATAAAATTATTAAGAGCTTCGAACGGTAATTATTTTGCAGAGTACATTAATAACAACTACGATAAAAACAGTCTCCTTTGGTCATTTGTTTATTATCATAACATGATTTCATACAATCCACCTCAATCTATACGTGGTGTATAATTCCCAGTTGTTCATTATTCACCGTCATAGTAATGGTGTACATTATATTATCTTGTGCACTGCATTATGTCACGAATTTCTAACTTTCTGTCCTTGCTATAAATAAGGCCGTCGAATAATGCAATTCGACACCGCGTCGGTAATCTATTCACATGAATTCTTGGCTCTGACGCTGGTCGTTTCCGACGCGTCGAATATGTAAATTTGCAATTTTAATGTCGGAAACCAAGTCGCTGGGTAAATTGTAACACGAAACGTAGTATGTGCAAGATATACTAGAAGAAGAGAATGGAATAACTAAAAAACCTCGGTACCTAACAAAAATAGTCCAATTTGTTTCTTGAAATATACATACATGTATAATACAATATATATATATATATACATATATATATAGATTATACAACTATGCAACTATAACATGTCATAAAATGGAAGGAGGTTGTTTTGTTATATTAACAACAGGGACAGACAACTAAAAAAACTGAATAACATAATTTGTTTCAATTTAAAATAAAAAATGTTTAGATACCAATCTGTCGATCTTCTAAAAAATTATATAATACTACATAAATAGTATACTGTAAGTTATATTGCATCGAAAAGAATACACCTGGTCCCACGAGAACGTCTGAGTAGCTTCTTGAAAGGCGAAAAACGGTTAAAAACCACCCTACACCTAGTGTAGGGTGGTTTAATAACAATAATTCTCTCTGTGGTCATTAATAGAGTTAATGCAAATAATGAACATTGTATATGCATTCAACGATGCAAGGAATATTAGTTTTATTACTAAAGTAGATAGTAGGTTTTACCAGATTAAAAAAGATTTTCGGTGGCAGTAAGTCTCGAAATTCATTAAGCATTAACAAAGATTGCTTTGATTATGCAAGTACATATATCATCTTCAGATGTCGAAGATTTGTTCTCTGCATATAAGAACATTTATTCCTCAAGGTGACCGCAGTTTCACAAAGAAACTTGGAACAATCCTGATGCTGCAAATATCTAATCGATCTTATCTACTTTGTGCATCTACATACCGAAAACGTTGCTTAAAAGAGTAATTGTATATTTACTTCTATTATCTGCCAAACCCCTTGCACTTCTTTGAAATACACGCTGCTAACCGAATGCTCTGTGTGCCAACTCTAGTTATGACTACTATTTGCCACTTACTTATCTTGCCTACTGCTGGAAACACAGATATTTCGCATTTTATGTTAACGCATTACAGAAAAGGTTGCTATTGCTAAACTTTATAGTTGCATTTTTATTCTGGGTTTGAAATCGAAAATACCAACTAAAAATAAAAATAAAAATGTATGTAAAATATCTGTTAAAATACGTGTACTGTGTAATTATGCACGAGTGCTCTAATATTAATATATATTCTTCATTTCAGGATATTCCATTAAGACTAACATCAAAATCCCATCAAACGGTGAGTACCTTTTCATGTTTTTGTCTTTTTCTCCGTATAAATATTTCACCCACGTGCTTATGAAAATGTATAGAAACAACTTGTTACATTGAACAATAAAACCACACACTGAAGTAAAATAAACTACTGGAAATAAAAGAAAAGTTAAACTGTTACATCTACATATTGCTAAGTATGCGCGGCCTATTGAGGATGTAAGTGAAATAAAGGAGTAAAATATCTAAACTAATGAAAAACAAACTCTTTCTGATATACATATAGGAGTTGCTTGCAGGTCTAAAGCGATTATAGACATAATATTACTAACTTTATTTACTCTTCAAGTAAGATAGAATGAAATAAGAGTTTTTTTTTATAAAAGGGAAATAAAAGAAGTAATTTTTTTCATCAACCTACGGCGTTTCAAAAAATATTTATTCCTTTCCTTCCTTGGAGTATATATATGTATATATAGGAGTATGGTATATATATATATATATATATATATATATATATATATATATATAGGAGTATAGAGTATACATATGTTATATATATATATATATATATATATATATACTCCATGTGTGTGTATATATAATATATAACTGATATCATTTAAGACTTACTATTTATTCAATGAAAAACACATTATTGTTTTTTTCTTGGCCTGAGGAACCCACGCCAATTTCCCAGCTGTAGTTTCAAACGAACTAAATTACTTGGAAATCACATACTTTACATGTCGGCGCCTACCGGCTTGACTTGTACACAAGAGTTTATCAACGGAACATGGGTAAATTGCATAGGTTGCAGGGGTTAAGAGCTTAATTCTAATTAATAGCCTCTAAAAATATGTTTTATATATGTTTTGTTTTTATCAACAATTTAATTATTTGATCCGCTATTTTTTGCTATTGAAATTTAGTAATAAAGTTTGTGGGTACTAAAATAGCCTTTTCTATTATAAACTTGAAAAATTCAATAATACTATTCTTGTGTAATTAACATACTAGAAATATATGGTTTAAACCTGATTCTTCATCACCACATGAACATACTGAAGATCTCAATCAGCTTTATTTTATACATATGGGCTAGATATTTTCCATGACCAAATTATAGTTTGCATGGAAGGTTATAAAGTCCATATACCAAGGATTGGTGTTGATGTTAGAATGGATATAGGTATGTTGAATCATTCTTGCTATTCATATTTCTTTCCAATGTGCATTGTACTCTTGTTTTAATATGATAGTCTATGATAGGTGTATTACTATTGTTTCATAAAAAACGGAACTGTAAACTTTGCAATTATTAATGCTTTCTTTAGCTAGATTATTTACAATCTTGGTACAATGTTTGTGTTGTGCAACGACTTTTAACCCAAAACAGTTCTGTGATTACTAAATTCTTCAGCAGATTTGTTAAAATAATAGACAACCTCACACTAGCTAGGTCTAATATGGTAATCAGATGTTTAGACTTTGCTAAGCTTCCAGGTTTAAGTTCCAGGTTTAAGTTTTAGTGTAAATGGATTGTCCATGTCATGTACACTCATGGCGCATTTATATCCATTCGTATATATAACTAATGCATCCTTGAAATTGCCCATAATAGCTGCCTATACTTTTCTATCCTGATTTGGCTGACCAGTATAGTTAGGATAGGTTATATTGAAAGATGTTAAGGCAGAGGATATGCTATATTGATATTTAGGCATAAATCTAAAGGCAATATTAAAATTTTCAAGCCTTTTTTCGTTTACTATCTGTTTAGTATATCCTCTATTGACAGGAAGCGTACTTTATTTAAAATTGCTGGCATTTTTACGTGGTTATCTTATGTTATTGTTTATATCTAATTCATATCATATTCATATTATATTAGAAACGAAACGAATCTGCTCTCACTGTTTTTTGTATAAAATTAAATATTAACTTTATTATTATTAAAATAAATTGAAATCTCAGATTTCATAAATTCTTATTTTTTTATTTTGATTAAAAAGTACTAAATAAATACATCCAACCATCTCGCATAAGATGGGCTATCTTCTGGTTCCAAGTATGTGTCGGCAGTATGATGTGCTAACCTAAATATAATTTTTATGATCGCCGAAAATTTTAAATACAAACTTGACACACTATAATTACGGGCCATTTATTGCCACCATGCTTTGATGCATAGGCCTATTTGCTAATGTAAAATTTCAAGATTTTTATTTTAACTAATCAAATTATAAATCAAATATAACAATACCTTTCATTGGCATATAATAATTCAAATTCATGTTCGTATATATTATTATAATAACTAATAACAATTCAGATACTATATTTTTCGAAAGTACGTCTGGTTAATTTGAAACTTTAAAATCATCTTCTTTTCCCTTGTCTTTGCGATTTTATTCAAAATTTTCGGTCTAGTTTCGAGAAAAACCGATCATTTTGGACATGAGAAAGCTGTGTGCAAGATGGGTGCCGCGTTTGCTCACACTCGAGCAAAAACAGTGTCGTGAAGATGTTTCAATTGTGTATTTGGTGAAGTTTCACAGCAACAGAGCAGAATTTTTGCGCCGTTCCATAGCCATGGATGGAACGTGGGTCCATCACTTCACACCCGAGATAAAAGAACAATCAAAACAATGGACTCAAAAGGGAGAACCGGCCCCAAAGAAAGCGAAGAGCATTTCATCTGCAGGCATCGGTTTTTTGGGATGCGCGTGGAATAATTTTCATTGACTATCTTGAAAAACGAAAAACTATCAACGGCGAGTATTATGCGAACTTATTGCAACCTTTGAGCGAAGAAATCAAGCAAAAGCATCAGCATTTGGCTAAGAAGAAAGTGTTGTTTCATTAAAACAATGCACTAGCTCACAAATCCGTTACTGCAATGGCCAAAATTAATGAATTAAAGTTTGAATTGCTATCTTAGGCACCCTATTCGCCAAATTTAGCCAACTCAGATCATTTTCTGTTCCCAAACTTAAAGAAATGTGATGTCGGCAGTTAATGGTTATTTTGAGGAGCAAAACAGTTCTTATTATAAAAAGGGTATCGAACTTATTGAACATCGCTGAGAAAAGTATAGAGCTGAAATAAGATTATGTTGAAAAATAAATATATTTCTATCAAAAATTTTTGTGTTTTCTTTGTTGGGTTGGGTACTTCTGGGACCACTCTCGTATATTCGTCGAAACTCCTAATAAAAAAAATGAAGTTTACAATTAGAACAAAATTACCAATATATTAAAAAAGAAAAGAATACGGTAAGTTTTAATCTAACTTTTTTAGAGCAATACTTAAAATATGTGTATATGTACATTAAATGATATCGTAAATGAACACTACCTCCACATATTATATTTCATTCTTGCATTCTTACCTGTATACTTGAGAATTCTAGCAATGTGTCATAAAATCGATTCATTTTTTAAAATAAGCTCGTATGTATCTACGTTGTATATATGTATTTCTTTTTCAAGTGCACAACAAGCTGTACGTTTGCAGTGAGTAAACTTGAACTCGCTCTATTTGTAATGATTCTTATGTTCATTATAAACGAATTTTTTAATTTCCCATTTATAGGTTGTTAAATTATCTTAGTAAATATTAATAGTAAATGAATTTCCTCCAGAATAAGCACATCTTCAAATTAACAGTCGATGAATAAATGATAGCTAATTTACTTCCTTTCCTCTGCGTAATTATAAAGCGGCTAAGCTTTGGCTCCAGATGAAGACTGTTGCGCTTGAGTAAACAGAAATTTATTTAATATAATCATTATAATACGTAATATAGGACACAGGAAATAAAGTGGTGTTTACTTCTGCGATTACCTATTTATGAAAATGTTCTGATTTAGCTACTGTTAGTGTTTTCCCATTTTGATTATTCCACAAGGCTAATTTTATTGTCCTAAGTACACCGAATAAACCAGGCTCAATACAGCTGCCCGAAAACTCTGTTTTGTAAATATTTCACTGTTATGACTCAAGTGGTACTCGTTTTTATAAATTTTATATTCTTCCATCAACAGAGGGAAAACGCTATTCTCCCGGAATGGTGTCATTTCACTTTTCCGGCCTTCGCTTCCGGAATGTGTTCTTTGAACCGTCACCGGTAAGGGAAAGTAGCGGTCAGACAAAGCCGCTTTAACTATACCGTACGCGCCGTTCCAAAATTTCTAGCCAAGCGTTGGGACCATTCAAAATCACGCCATTCACTTGCTAATGCAATTACGCTAATGCATAGTCTCGCATTTTTCCCAACTTTCACGGAAAACGTGTGAGGATCGATAGACATGAAAAAGCTTATGTAGTCTCATCCTGTTCATCCGTACCGTTGGAAAAAATAAAAGCGTTAATATTTATGTGAATTGTTCTTGTACAATATAAAGGAACAATTCTCTTGGTTACGGTATAGGTCGTTTTCGCGGGCAACAAAATTTAATAGCGGCGGTTCAGTTACGACTGTGTCAGTCGAGCTTTACTATTTCCGAGTAGGGAGTGTAAGAAAGAAACTTTCATCCGCTAAAAGCACGCAAAAATGTCCGAGGGAGAAGACAGTTAATGGAACGACAATTTCATGCGTTACGATTTGTGATTACCGTCATGGTTTTATTAAACAGTGCGTAAAAAGATTAGGAGGATTTAATTGTGTATGTGAAATAGGGAAATGAGGTAAAATTATTTGACAACAAAAGTAAAGTATGTTAGTTGCAAACGTTTACGTTGGTAGTAACTCAAGAAACGGTCTGATTATGTTTATACTTTCGCAGTTTTACTTATAAATTACAGCAGAAACTTTCTACATTTCTAGAATCAAAAGCGCAAAAGCTTTTTACAAATTATTTAAATTTAAGCAATTGGAATGGTGAACTACAGACCTTGGCTTTCCTTTATATACTAAAAATGACGTATTTGATGCGTTATAGGACTGTTACTTCCTTTAGTGTATAGTCAATATGTCATATGTGATATCGCGTTTTATATAATCGATAACATGCATATCATTCGTTATCGTATTCTACGTCTCTCACTTCTTTTCTTGGAATTCGTTTGTTTACCATTTCCTTCTGTATGTAATCATTTAGATTTCTGTCCCATTTTGCCAGATTAAATCGTAAATAATTTCATATTGGTTTATCAATAAGACAAACAAAGATTTTATACTAATCCATATCAGATAACTTGTTGACACCATT
Organism: Dermolepida albohirtum; assembly: GCA_031893035.1. Taxonomy (NCBI): domain Eukaryota; kingdom Metazoa; phylum Arthropoda; class Insecta; order Coleoptera; family Scarabaeidae; genus Dermolepida; species Dermolepida albohirtum. Next base: position 668,424 of record JAVIWB010006509.1, read on the forward strand.
GATAGGTAAATACGTTAGGTGAAGTATAATGACCCAATTAAATTCTAAAATATTTCCTGCACTTCTCCTGCTGTATGTGATCTTATATTTTCATGTAGGAGAACAACATTCTTTTTTATGGGTTAATGCAGAACGTTTTCAATCAAACTTTCATTAACACGCTGCAGATGATGGAAGTATAAGTTTGTGCTGCTTTTCATTACGATTTAAAAACTTGTAGTGAACGTGCCATGATTCGCAATAATCCCATCACATACACAGTATTTTTTTTCCATTAAACTCAGCTTTTTGAGATCGTCTGTGGAGATTTATCTTCAAGTCACTAGGTTAAAATTCGTATGTGACCTATGTTTCATCAACTGTTATATTCTTAGTCCAATAACCAATTTGCTGACTTTTCTGTTTTCTAAATGGGTTAATTTTATTGACTATTCTCGAGTACTTTGACGTGGATAACTTTCCACCAACTATTCTGAAGCGTCATCTTCCAAGAATGTATTCCCATTTAATATATCATATAGTAGACATTTTTCGTACGATGTATAGGGCCATACCATCTCAACTGCCCTGTACTTGTTCATTAATGGACTTCATATATAATTCTCTTCTCTGGATTTTATATCAAATTCTTCTTTGTAGCCCTCAACATCCAAACTTCACAAACATATGCTATTGGCTCTAACTATTTTCTTCACAAATTTTGTTTTAATGATTTTAGGTATTCTACCAAATAAAAGTATTTCTTTATATTGAATATTATCGTTACATTTTCCGTTCGTTAATTTACCACTTTTTTATCTTCCCGCTTTATTTTACTATCTTTCCCTAAAAATTTGGAGCTCGTTACTCGACTGCGAATTGTCTTTGTTAAACTCTGAATCTTGTTTATTGGAGATGTGACTATACATTTTGTCTTTTTAGTCTTTTTCTCCACCTTCATTTTATTCAAATTTCTAGTCAAAATGTATAGATAATCTTGCATATTTTCTTTGGATTCTGTCACTATAAAAATATCATCAGCTCTTACTTAATTTATTTATTATTTTTGCTTCAACTACCGCTATTAAGAATAACAAATAACACACAAGGCCTTCTTATTCTACTTCTACATATTTCTGTGATGAATTCATCACATCTTGTCCCTCAGCTTTGTTCCGTTTATAGTTTCCTTACCTAGTATAATCTTTTCTAGTATTTTTCAATTTTTCATTTTTTATTTTATCATCTTTTCAAGATCAATATAATAAACATCTATTCCTCTAGTTTTATTAGATTTTCACAAATTTAATTATTTTAGACACCAAACTTCGTATTAGATGAACTGCACAAATTCGACTTCTAAAACTTCCTTCTATTATGTCTGTTTGTTTCACTATAACGTATATACTGTCTTGCTTCATACATATTCAGAGGTTCACTATTTGAGGACTTTTTAGTTGTTTTATTATTTCGCTCAATATATTAACTAGTTATTTTGTTTTTTTTTCACTTTGTATTTTACGATATTACCTATGATATTGCCTACTCCTGGTACTCTACTTATTTGTAATTTACATGTGACTCTCCTCACTCCTTAATATTTAGTTAGCAGTTTTCCTGGTTACCTATATATTTTATTCTATAGTTATTTTAAAGTGTTGCATCAATATTTTATTTTCATCTTAATATTCTTCGTTTATCATTTTATCATTTTATCATTTTAGCTGGCTGAAAACTAAATGAAAAGTTATTGTATTATCACATGGTATTTGTTAATGTGTCGGGTGTGAATGCAGAAAGGCTTTTTGTGATTTTTGTTTTCATTTTAGCTAAATGCCTATAACTAAAGATCTTAAATCGCTCCACGAGTAAGGGCAAAGTAATTAGTCAATGCATCTCCTATCGATGTTAAGATGGAGGATCCGAGGACATGGATTACTATTATTATCGTGTTTATTGTACATGCAAAATCAAGATTCCTTATAATACTAGCTTTTGGTTATCAATACTTTTTTATTCTTTCCGTTTTACTTTTTTAACAGCGACTTTCATTTACTAGAGTGAGATAAAAATCAGCGGTATGAAATGTATGGCGGTTCAAGACTGTAGTGCGCCAGCAAGTTGACCTTATAACAACATCAAATGTCAAGTTTCAGATCACCACGTTTATTCGTTTCCGTGTAACAATAATAGTTAAGAGTGTCTCGGGATTTTGACGTTACAAATGGTTTAAAACCCGTGCTGTCGATATGTACTTCTTCTTGACAGGATTATCAATAACAAATAATTCACGAAGAGATGAAAAATGGTCTGCAGAACTCAACTCCTTCATTTTCCACTACTATTAAAAGGATTTGTGAATTCGAATATACTTATACAACAATGCTGTTGAAAAAATGCATTCTTTGATGTTAAAAGACCGTTGTTTGAGCACGTATGAAATACGAGAGGCTGTAAGCATCTCCAAAAAACACACAACATGAACTTTGAACTAAGCGCTTGTTATGAAGGAGTTATTTGAGAGATGGGTATCGCGACTGCCCACTGTTTGGGGAATTTTAGAAAAGCACAAAGTAGATTTTATGTGCTAATTTATTATCACAGAACTGACTTGTTTCATTATTATACACCCAAAATTTGAAACAAAAAATCTAAACAGTGGTAGCACAATGATTCTCCTCTCCCAAAGATGGTTGTGTTATCTACAAGAAAGGTAATGTCTTCTATACATATACAGATTTGAGATATAAAACTATTACGTGAGTATTTGAAGGAAATTATAGCAAAAAATTAATGGAAAGCATTCTTGTCCAGCCAAGAAGAAAAGCACTGTCCATCAAAACAATGCACACCTCCACACAAGTGTTATCGCTATGACGAAAACTAACGAATGAGACCTTGATTTATTGTTATACTCGCCTTCTTCGCCTGATGTAGCAGCTTCAGATTACCATCGTCTTACACATTAATTAAATACCTTGCACGTCAGAAATTTCAACAGATATTAAGACGGTTTTAATTTTATCCAAGAATAAAGAGTTTGGATCATCATTGGTTAAAAGGGATCGACATGGCACCGTATTGTGGTGTGAAATAAATACAAAACCGAATCGCAAATCTTTATTTTTTTCAACCCATCCTTGTGCTTTCTTCTTGATACTTTTCATAATAGCTTGGTATAATTCTACTTGATTTCGTTTCATTCGTCAAAAATTATTCGATATGCTAATTAAATTCTGTAATTGATTCCTTAATATTTCTTTTTTTGCCAAAAATTAACGATTTTATTATTTCCTTAAAATAATATAAAAGCTGTTATTTATAAAATATAAGTCGTGTAGTAAAATTTTATTTAAAGGAAATATTAGAAAAATAATTTTTTTCGTAATCTATTCTCATCTACTGACTACCCGAAGATCTAATATTAGTACATGGGTGTAATTTAGTTCAAAGAAAGTATATTTTTATATTTTTCGAGTCTCTCTAATAATTTATTTCAATTAACTGCACTTCCCGAACAATCTTCATGCTTGTTTCCCGCATTTACAAAAAGAAATATTACGAAGCTTCTGTGGGATAACGCTAGTCTACACCATGTGTCATATTACCGGCACCCAAAGCGTCCAATTAAAGCTGTGACGTCAGGGCGACGCCCATTATCCCTCGACATTGTCGTTTCCTATCCTTCATCTTGTCCTTTTAACGGTCTCTGGATTTACTATTAACAAGCTCGTATACTGTAAAGGATAATATGACACATTCCTTCACATTATTTCATGGTATTACACCAAAAAAACATACAAAATAAAATAATGAGTACCGAATTAAATTTAACATAATACTGCGGGGGTTCAAAGTAAAATATGGACCTTTATGCAGAAAAAATTCAATTTTATGAAAAAATTAAAATTAAAAAATATTTTAAGAGAAAAATATTTTAGATTTCGATATGTTAAGAAAGACAATTTCATAACTATCCTTCAATATTTCAGTAGACCTTCATAGCTGGTAACAATAATTGAATTTTCTTTGTCATTTTCCACCTTCCACTATCCAATCTGAAAACATATATAGCTAGTACGATATTTTTTGAGCCATAATTACTAAAAGACCGCTATTTCTTGGAATAAACCGCACTTGCACAAGAGTCTGCCGCGATTAGATATTTGCAAGCAGTGTAATATACACGTTACAGAAATCGACTGCAAATGAGGCTTTGCAAAGACTAACTACAGCCTCCTATGATAAACGCCGCGCCATCAATGTGTATCCTACTCATGTATCGTGTGCGATTTATTCCAAGAAAGTGACTAGAAATTTTGGCTAACAAGTATTGTACTGGCTAGATTAATGAAGCTGTACAACATCTATCACATGCCGAAATTGGAACTAATAAAATGGTAGGTTAGAAACTAAAAAAAGGACCTAAACTAACATTTTAAATGTACTAACACTATAATTCAGAAAACTTTGTATTCCTTACTTTATGTCGCGCAGACAATGACTGAAAAGCTAGAAGTTGCAAACGTTCAAAGTATGCATAGCCAGATTTGTCAATATTTAACTTAAACAAAAAATAATTGACGAATTTTTACTGAATTTATTTTATTCTATTAGCATTATTCGCTATGTGGATTCCAAACAGTACAACAATATTCAAGCATAGACCTCATCAAACTCTGACACAGGGCGATGATTCAGTAACATTTGTGAAACCTCGTCTAACGTTGCAAAAAACAATGCATAGAATTTTAGACCGTCTATAAGGAGGAGAAAGTTAGAAAGTTATCCAGTGCTTTATACCATTGGTAAAATGTAAGAATAATATTTAACAGAAATAAATACCCTGCGGAACACCCGAGGTAGTTAGTAAAGGATGAGACTGACTAGAATCCACACATGTACTCTAGGGACAATTAACCAAGTAAGACTTGAACCAAAGCCAAAACTAGCCGATGATTTCGTAAATTTTCATTTTACAAAGCAACAAGTTATGTCAGCCCGGTCAAAAGTCCTGGCAAAGTCCGTGTAAACGGAATCGACCTGAAGCCAATTTGCAATTGAATAGAAACTGTAATGCTGGCAAATAAGTAAATTTGCTTCTATATTTCTGACTTTAAAGAATCCATACTCTTCCCTAATAAGTATACGGGCATATGTTGATAAATCTTCTTCGCAACAATAGAAACTAGAATTTTACCCAAAGTCGGTAAAGCGCCAATATATATATATATATATATATATATATATATATATATATATATATATATATATATAACCAGAAACATTTAAACGACAGCCTGATTTAAAAAAAGTAGTACAAAAGCGGTTCTTTTTGATCAGGAAATATATCAGTATTAAGAGACACACTAAATAAAAGAGGTATAGTTGTTGGAACTTTATCCAGGCCTGAGAAAAACGAAGTAGCAAAAGAACTTCATTTTTCAAAAACAATATCAAGATTATTGCTTAAACTTAAAATAGAGTTGGAATTAATTTAATAGATCGTATTAAGTTATGGCGTTAAGTTAGCATACTTATTATAGAAGAAATATCTTTAATAAGTACCTTAACTTTGTCACTAATCTATTCTATAGTTGACGTTTTGGGATGGCAAAATACGGTTCATTGCCACACAACGTTGGTTAGCTTCAAATGCTTTACGTTATTTGTTTAATATCAAACAACTTTTCCTCATCAAATTGTTTTGAAACAATGATTTGGACCTCTATTTGCAAGAAATTAACAATATTGTGTTGTTTAACGATTGAATGCACTATACTTTCGCTCACAATTGTGAAACTAACCGGAGTGGGTACGGACGACTCAGCTACTTGAAAGGAAGTAGACACTTTCTTCCACACGTTATGTAATGCCTGTATCATTCTCGGTTTTTTACATTCAAGCGAAAGTTGAATTATAATGTAATATAATGTCGAACCTTCTTGTATCAATATTTTTATTAAAAGTAATCCTTTTCTTTCAAGAGAGCCAGTTTTCTTGTTGCATATAATTATGTGCTTCTACGCTGCGAAACTGAAAACTTTTGCGTCGTGTATATGTATAATGCAGAAGTTCACCGTTCCCCGTGGTTTAAAGTTGTAGACATATGTTAGGATACATAAATATTCGCGGAATGGGGGAAAAGGGGGAAATAAAAAAACCAAATTATTTTCTAATTTTTCAATATATTCACCTGCAAGACGGGAGAGCAGGAAACTGCCATCCTTGTCTTTCATCGGCAAAAATTTCTATATATTGTATATTCTACATATATACATACTATTTAAAAGCGGTTAAAATTAAATTTCATTTAGTTTTCGTATATTTGGTGTTAATTATGACAAAAGAGAATTTTCAAATTGAAAAAAATCTATATAAATTTGGAACTTCTTTTTAAAAGATTACCAATCTATGGCAAGTCAGGTTACGTATCCAGCAGTATAAATAACGTTTTAAAATTTTAGCAAGTAAACGAAATTAATTGAAATTCCTACATAAATGTCATAAAATATACATTCAACTAATGCACTTAGCGAACAGTATGCCCTTAGGGCTTCAAGCTGTCAATTTGAACTGTTAACTTATAACAGTGCGACATGTCCGAAAAAAGAGAAGGCATTCCCTGGCAAATTGATGAAGAGTGTTCCAATCAACTACACAAATAATGGCTCAATACTTGAGCTCCCATTATTCAGTATACAACTGACATATTCTTAATTTATTTGACGATGTACGTGCATGTTAATTAAAACTTAATTATCATGCCGCCAATATCTGAAAATCGCTGTCTAAATTGTAATCCTATTTGGTATTCTCTAATGTTGTTCACTAGGGAAACAGAGAATTAATATTATATTATATATGTCTATTTACATATACACATACATTTTTCTGTAGCTGTTTATCGAAGTTTCTGTAATCAGTTGAATAACTTGTTATGGGAATTTCTTGACTACGATATATTCGAGTTAATGTTTAGGCTGTTTTTATTGCTTGGGAATCACTGTATTTCAGACTATCAGAAACATTTATAATATTTATAGTATGTCAAGTCCATTATTCGTTAAGCCTACTTCTAAATATAGAAATTCAGAAACAGTGCAGACATAAACTTACAAGTAAGTAAAAAAAACGTTAGCACATTACCAAATAATTATTTAAAGCAATCGACATTTCGAATTTTTTGTGTTCTAGGACTCAGGGTAATTTCACATTTTTGCGACTACGCACAATCCCCTCAAGCTTAGAGTTCACTGGCAACGCATCTAATGTCTTTAACAATGGTTGGTTGTGGAAAATAACGGTCATTTTGTGACTTTTCTAACCCTCTCTATTAATTCCTCCAATGCAGCGGCTACTACTATATCACAGCATGAAGTATCGTAGTCTCCTAGACTGACTTAGTCCATTGTCTCTTTTTTCTCCCTTAGTATTGATTTCGACTCCATACTATGTCTTAGAGTTATCAGGGTATCAGATTCCGCTTGTACAGGTGAATCTTCTTGATATTCCCTATCTGGTACAATTATTTTATAGTTATCAAAACTGAATTTATGCACCATAGCATTACTAGGCTTCCCCATAAGGGAGTCCACCTTAGGTTTGTTTTATCAATTTATGGTGGTCAGTATTGTGGACTTAACTTATAGAAAGTTGATCTCGTCCTAGTTTTTATGCTACTGGCCTAAAAGAGATGAAATGAAATCTATTTTTTAAATTCGGAACATTAATACGTCACCCCACTTTACTGTAACACATTAAGACTTCTTTGGCCCATGTGTAAACGGTGATACTACTAAAGATGGATTGAAGAGTATATCTTAATTATAATAAATTATTTGTAATAAAACTAAATGATTAAGGTTTATGTGAAGTAATCAGACATAACTAAAGAAGAAGACATATAAGTAACTGCGCCCCATAGGTGAGCGTTTGATAGTAGAAATATAAAATAAAGTAAATAGTAAGTAGTAATTTGTAAATCACGACGAATCAATTACCGTTTTAAGCGTCTTTTGTGAAATCACAAACTGGATAGGATTTGTTAAATATTTGAAGCATAGGATATGTTTCCAGAGTCGTATTAGCCAATCGAGTTCACCGTAGAAACAAAAATGTTCTTATATGTACAAAATAACCGTTTTACATTAAATAATGTAATATTTGCATAATTGAAACAATCTTTGAAATTAATTACATAGATATTAGTTAATATCTAGAGGCAACTTCACAAGTTTGTTTTAGTATTGTAAAATTCATGTACTGGCCTAAAACACATTTCTAAAGCACAGCAATCTTTTGCGTCTTCTACATAGCATAGCTCGTGCATGAACGTTAAGAGATTTTTAATTTTGCTATTTCATCCACTAGTCCGAAGTAATTGTGAATAATTTGTAAATCTCTTTTAACCTAGCTTCTGGCTAATCATGGCAGCTGCAGGTCCTCTCGGATCGTATTTTAACCACCTTACTTTACTTCTTCAATATGTTTATGAGAAAAAACCCTGCCTACTATATAGCTATGTTCCCCTACGTGTAAGAATTGGTTGTAGTTGTTCAGGGATATGCGGACACAGTCTATAAAATTCTCGACTACCTTCAAGGGACTTGCGAAACATTGCTTCTGTATTTGCACTATCTCTGAATAACATCTCCAAATAATTTCTGTCATAAGATGTAAAGCATGAATTTTGCAAGTAACTTGTATGAAACTACCACAATCTTCGTTAATAGACTGGCCTTCAGAACGCATAGTTGCAACAGCCAATGTCATAAACACTTGTTGTTTTCTTAATGCTGCTTAACAGCGCCGTTGAGATTACTTTGGTAGTACATTGTTGTACTCTTATAGAAGCTAGTAAGGCTGACTAGGATGGTTGTACGTGCCATAACATTAACAACTAATTTTATCACAATCTATTATTTCGTCCACACATAACTACAATTTCTTATCTTTCAATTCTGATTTCATTCTATTTTAATTCCCTCACGAGCAGATGGTATAAAATTTTGCTGTTTTCCGACTAGGTAATGTACAGCTTACGTATTTATTCCAGAACGAAAAGTATTCGTTGCTTAAGAAAGTAAACGGTATATTGAACAAAATAAGTGCTATGCATAAAATAAATGGAAATTGCTCATTTGATCGTACACCAGATCTTTTTTACTTGTGCTTCATACTACTCAGGTGCCGTTTACAGTCACTTTTCGTCCACATTAGAAATACATCGCATACTACACATTTACTTCTTAGCCATCGTAAATTAAATCCGAAACTTACTCACTGTGTCTGACAATGGTCGCTTTCTCTTACTACATAACTGCGACCTTATTAAATACGACATACAACAATCTATACATAAATCCACACATCTGCGCCCGATACATTCATTCCTGTTCGCGAGCAAATGATAAATGAGAATCGAGGAGCTTTTGAGGAGCTATTCATATCAAAATTTATGACGTGCAGCACGATATTCACATCTACGTATAATTAATACAAAAGGTTAAATGGTAAAGGGCAACATAATGTCTAAAATTCTCTGATTGAAGCCCTTCACTATTTTTCTTTATTATATTCCAGAGATTGTAATTCAAACAAATATTTATAATATATTCTTGTCAAACCAAATTCTGCTAATTTTTACGCACAAAGTGTAGATAAATATAATTAATGAAATTACAATTACTGAAATTATTACGCGATATGAAACTTCTTTTATACTTATATGAACTTTGATGAAGTTCAGTAGATTTAATAAATCGAAACTAAAACTTCCCCCAAATTACGGTTTATTAATACGAAAATTAAGTTTATGGCAAGTTTGAAGTATAACCAGTTAGGGTTAATTGAATAAAGAAACGCAAACTTTATCTATTTGCCGTTCCAAACTTTCAAACTTTGTTAGGACGAAAAATATGAATTCATAAATACAAGGCAGCTTTTGAATATTAACGATTACAACAGCTTTATATGTTTTTGTTTTTTTTAAGTAAAAACAATTTCTCCCGAGCGGAAATATAAACGCTTGTCTATTATACAAATGTAATACATGATTCCATTGTTTACATAAACATAGCTCATGTTATAACGTTATATCTTTCTATTACTTCACAGTACAAGCAGAAAAACAGTAATAATGTTTGTTGATTGTATTAATTTGCTGTCAGGAGTGAGTAAAAATGGAATAGGAAATAATGCGAGAAGCTTAGGTATCGGCAAAAAACGGATATAAATAATGCTGTTATCTTCAGTAGCGTCAAGGTTGTGACTATTGAAATATTGAACCTACTCTTCCTAATGGTAGCTTTTTTCATATTGTTCTCACATTTGTCCATCTTGTTCTCACAATTTAACCACAATTGATATACTGACTGATTTTAATTAGTTAATTGGCATAAACATACATGTGTAATTCGTTATTTCTTTAAAATATTAGTTCTTGCTGTCTATGTCGGAAAAGATATCAAAATATTAAAAAAATTGTGGACAAAAGTCCTCTCTCTTTGGTGAAATAGACGCGACGTTATATTAGGGATGCATTAAGCAATGTTCCACGCTGAGAAATAACTTCACGCATTTTTAGAGAAAAGTAATTCCACATGCTCCAATACAAAATTCGTAAAAGCAGTTAAGAGTACCAGACAATGAAAGCGTATATTGTTGTGGACTAATGCGTAGTAAATGCTTCGAAGCCAAAAACTTAATATAAGCTTTGCAAGTGCGGACAGCGATGTTAAATGCTGTAAAAAAGTTTAGTCATACAATTTTCTCAATATATACTACCGCATTAAAATACTAGCTACCACAGTGTTATTCGATTCAAAATTTGTAGTTATGGCGATTAAATATTATAAAGATTCAAATGAGAAAAACCATATAATTAAAATTATCATTCACTGCAAATATTATCCTCAACATAATGGTTCATTTGGGTTAAAGCTAACAGCAGTGTAGGGAAAAATGATATTATAGACGTATATGCAGAAAACCAAGAAGTAAATACCACGAAAATAGATGGTCCGTGTCCAGATCTAATATTATACTATAAGGTACAAATAAGGACTAAACGGTAAATACATATATATACCATACACCATCAACAAGAATATAGTATGTATTTGAATACCCATTATCAAGATTCACCTCGCCTAAAATATTCTTGTCAAAATTGACTATAATTGATCACCTGGGCACCTCCATAGAATAGGAGTAATAGAAATAGCTATTTGCTGATTTAACAATGAATCTACCGCTGTGTGAAAATCATGTCCTGTTGTCTTGTAAGCGATTAAAAAATATATGTTTTCCCTTTACGAATAATATTGCACATTTATTATTCTGCCCAATGATATATCTGCTTGGTAACTATAATTATTGTATAACTTGAAAATTAGTATTTCCTGTTATGCCATCGTTGATTAAAATCACAGAAATTAATTGAAAATTTTTGCGCTGGAGAAGGACTCGAATCTCTATCTGCCGTTTGTTAGACGGCTGGCTGACCAATTAGGCCATCGAGCAGTACAGTTTCAGGTCTTGTAATACGCCGTAAATCACATTGTGGAAACAGATCTAATAGTTATAATACACAGTCAGGTTTTTTGTTGATGTTAATAAGCACATAGAAATATTGGGTCTGGGAAAAAGTTCGTGGCGTTTTTTCAGTAAAATTCAACTGGTCCCCGCATGGCGCGTGGACGAATTCATTTAAACCGAATATGCTCCATTATTATCGACAATGTTTCGCCATATTTTTGGTAGATCCATGATCCCATCGGTGAAAAACTTCTGTGGTTTCTTGTCGAAAAACTGAATCAAGTAGTTTTCACAGGCTTCTTTTGAAACCAACTTAATTCCATTGAGAGAGTTCTGCAGAGATCGAAACAGATGATAGTCAGAGGGTGCTATATCCGGACTGTAAGGTGGGTGCATCAAAACTTCCCAACCAAACTCTCTCAATTTTTGACGGGTCATCAAAGAAGTGTGTAGTCGGGCGTTGTCATGATGGAAGACAACACCTTTCCTATTAATCAATTCGGGCCGTTTTCTTTCAATCGCCTGGCGTAATCTCTCTAGTTGTGCACAGTAGAGTTGAGAATCAATCGTCTGACCAGTTGGAAGTAGCTCGTAGTGGACGATTTCCAGTCCCACCATACACACAGCATCACTTTTTTTGGCGTCAATGTTGGCTTAGCGAACGCTTGTGACGGCTCACCATCCTTTATCCACGATCTTTTACGCTTCCGATTATCGTACGTAATCCATTTTTCATCTCCGGTTATTAAACGTTTCAGAAACGGCTCGATTTCATTCCGTTTCAGCAGCGCATCGCAGATGTTAATTCGGTCCATCATGTTTTTCACGCTCAACTCATGAGGAACCCATACGTCAAGCTTTTTTTTGTAACCAGCTTTGTGTAAATGGTTCAAAACAGTTTTGTGGTCAATGCCTAGCTCCATGCCAATATCGACACTGCTGATATGCTTATCTTGTTGGACTTTTTCAAGAATTTCATCAGATTTTTCAGTGATTTACTCATCTTTCACATTGAAATTTCCAGAACGAAAGCGAGCGAACCATTTCCGCGCAACAGATTTCGATAAAGTACCTTCACCGTACACAGCACAAATTTTATCACAAGCCTGCGCAGCGTTCTTTCCCTTATCATAATAATATTGCAGAATATAGCGAAATTTCTCATTATTCTTCTCCATTTTCAAGTGCGAATAACTTTCCAACCACTGCACCGATTACAGTGTTTCTACGCTCAAACTAACGTTCGGAAGGTCATCTAAAAAACGAGCCGTCGGTGGTGTCGCTGTGACTTGTTGTTCTTTAGTTATCGGCAACCAATGCCATCTATCGGGAAAAACGCCACGAACTTTTTCCCAGACCCAATATATAATTAAGCTCTTTACTATGGGAAATTAATGAAAATTAGTAAACAAATTTCCCATCATGCCAAAATCTGACTGTGGATTATAAATATTAGACCTGTTTCCATAATGTGATTTATAGCATATTACAAGACTCGAAACTGTCCTGCCTGGTGGCCTAATTGGTAAGGCAGGCGTCTTACAAACGGCGGACAGAGGTTCGAGTCCTTCTCCAGCGCAGAAACTTTTAGTTAATTTCTGTGATTTTAATCTACATTGACATAGCAGGAAATACTAATTTTTATTAAAGAGCTTAATTCTAGATCTATACGTATTTAACATCAAAAAATTTACAACTTATAGGTTTCTTTATTATCTTTAGGGTCCGTATTATGTATCATTTAAACGCGTTTTTGTCACAAAGTTACTAATGATACTTTTCATGTCATCAAAACCCTTTTAATTATATCGCGTTGTTAATTATTTACTAATTTTTGGGGTGGTTTCTTACAACGTAATTGGTTAATCTTAAATTGACCAATGTGCTTGCCCTACGTCTCAACGATTCTTTTAGAAGGCTAGATATTTTGCAAACACTTAATTTATTTTATTATAACATTTTCAATTGCTAATATTTTTCTCTTTACGTGTTGCTCTCGCTTATTAATTATTTTTATTAATTTATTCAAGCTTTGAGAATTCTTTTTATTTAAATTAGCTAAATAAGCTTTTAAGGACAATCCTGTCGTTTTGTTTACACTAATAATGTTTCTTTCAGCTTGACACACGTCTCGAACTTTCGATGCATCATCATAAATCAAATTACATTTTTTATTAATTTATCGTAATTAGTTTCATTATTGAAACGCTAAAGCTAAGCTAGAACTCAAACTCAACACATTTGTTATGTTCAATTACACATACGCAGTGTTGTTAATAATTTAATCCAAACACAGAGTAATAGTTAACAATATTACTGTTAATTCTCGAGTATTTTTATTCCTTTAATCACGTTACTGATGAAGCTTTCTTTGCATATAAAAACTTCAAATAATCACTTGTATTTATTAAAAAGAAAAACAATTCATAAAAACTGACTCATGAAAAATTCTTTTTCGAAAACCGACATAACATAGCTTATTAAAATTACATTTTTTATATCTGAATGGACTAAAAATTATATTATTTATCTGACATAAATTGTGATCTTATTAGGGCACGCACCTTTCGCTGAGTTATAATAACTTACAACGCATTTAACACCAAATACGAAAAATTTATTGAATATTGTCTCGTATTTGATCGTCGTATTGGGAAATTATGTAGTCGTATATGTAGGAACTATTACATTATATTTCACGAACAGTTATAAATCGTTCATAAAGTGAACATGCGGCTACGATTTCCAACCGCAAGGACTCTCCATTGCGGCGAGCTGCAACTTTATGGAAAGTTTCACCATAAACCTCAAAGCGTTGCGCTCTTAATCGTTCTAATATGGATCCTGAATCTTGCGAACCTGCGGCCTTATTGTAAATTTGGAGAAATTTCGGAAATTAGAGAAGCAGATTATTAAATTAATTAATCATATTATGAACGTCTTTACGAATAATTTAATTTATACACTGGCTATAAATATGCCAGACTGTCATATTTAAGTTAATATGACTTTTGAATTTAGATTAGAATTAATAATTTAATATACTAAAGTAAGGTAGCCTATTATTTATTTCGATGTTTTAATATTTTGAATTTCGATTTTTCGCTAATGCTTTTGTAGAGCAAAAACATATTTGATTTATATAGCAATTACGCTTTGATCTTATTCGTTACGATTATTCGTTTTTTAGATTTTACATGTCATGTCGACATATCGTGCTTTCATATTAAAATGCTACAAACACCGTATCATATTATATTCGGGTCTTGATACCGAATGCCGATCAGAATGTAAAGTGGTGGGGAGCGAGTCAGTCGAATCACAACGACTGACTACAGATTACAGATTAACTAGTTGTTCATGTCGCCTACAGTCAAATTAGTGGTGGGGCTGCATCTAGTACGATTAGTAGTCAGTTATAGTCGTGATTCAAATGTCTCGCGCCCCACCACTTTACATTCTGATCGGTATTCGGCAGTTAGACCCGAATATAATATGGTACAGTTTTCGTAGCGAGGTAAAATGAATGCACGGTATATAGATGAAACAAGTTTTGGTAAGTTTGCCTCATTGAAAATAAAAGGCTTATAAAGCAATACTAAGCATTGCATAGTCGTTTCAGATTGTAATTGAGAAACGACTATGTACGTTTCTCAATTACAATCTGCAGCTAGCTTGCTTATAGTTGTTACTGTTCTTAACCCTAGACTGAATATATGATTTTCACACTTGTGGATGGTTATATGGGGGAGTTAACTACGTAGGTATGTATATAGCCCTATAATGAAAATAGGAATAGTTTAAAAACGTTAAGCAATAAGTGACGTTTTTATGCAAATAATTATGTTTACTTCAATCGCTTACGAAAATAAAAAACATGTTTATCATTAGTATTTTCGTTTCCTGTAGTGTAGGTACTGAAATGCTTCTACCGTAAAGATACTCCTATACTTAAGTAACGCATTAGTAGTATTTTAGTAATATCAGGTTGTTACATATGAAATGTCCGATTTTGTAAGGAATAAAAAAAAGTCTAAATTTAAAAAAATATAAATATTTATTCAGCAAAATAGTCTCCATTTACATCAATAGTTTGTTGCCAACGGCCTGGAAGCTGAAAAATTCCCTTTGAAAAAAATCTAGGTTTTGACGGCTCACATATTGCTCAAACACTGCTATTACAGACTCCCAGTCAGGGAAGTCCCTATTTTTTAACTGATTGTCTAAACTTCGGAAAAAATGAAAATCAGTTGGCGAAAGGTCAGGTGAATAAGGTGGGTGAGGGAGATTTTCGTAACCAAATTCCGAAAGTTTTTGGACTGTCTGTCGTGCAACATGAGGTCTTGCATTATCATGAAGAAGTATGGGTCCATGTCTATTGACTAGTGAGGGCTGCAAGCGGCTCAATTTTCCATGCATAGTTTCCAGTTCGGCACAATAGGATGCTGCCGTGATGGCGTCACCAGGTTGCAAAAATGAATAGTGAATAATACCCTTACTGGTCCACCATACCGTCACCATAATCTTTCGCGGGTGAAGTGATGCTCGTGCATGCTGTCTTGGTGCTTCACCTCTATCTAACCATTGTGCTGACCGTCTCCGATTATCATAAAGTATCCACTTTTCGTCACACGTTACCACTCGATGAAGAAACGGTTCAACTTTCTGTCGATTAGCCAAAAAGGTAGCCACCTCTAATCGACGGAGCTTATTGGCTTCCGTTAATTGGTGCGGCACCCATCGATCGAGTTTCTTCGCTTTGCCAATCGAAGAAAGGTGACGACTAATGGTGGCAATGGACACTTGAAATGTTTCTGCCAGGCTACGCACTGTTGTCGACAGATTACTTTCAACTTCTACACGCAGCTCGTCGTCATTAACGGTGCTACGCGCATATCCGCGAGGCTCATTTTCCAAATCAAAATTTCCCTCGCTGAATTTTTTAAACCATCGCCGTAATGTGCATTCATTACACGTAGTTTCACCGAACGTCTGATTAATTTCTCGTGTTGCTGCAGCTGCATTTAATCCCTTTTTAAATTGAACGAGGTAAATTGCCCGAATATCTCTTGCCGACAGCATTTCCATAGGAGAGACAAGGACAGGTGTATTAATCTTTCCAAGAAATGGGACAGGTACACACTTCAAAATAAATACCCTTTTCTACAAATACAGTAATAATTTTCACCAAAAACATACACGTCTTCACACAGGTACGATTCAGTTCAGACTGAAGGAAAAAACGGACATTACATTTGTAACAACCTGATATAAAAGTCGTTAGTAAAATTATTTTCATAAAAAATTAGAAAAAGTAAGAACATAATTGGTTTAGCTTAGAGGTTATATGTAGACAATTTAAAGTAAATGAAGCGACTTTAGAAATGGAATAAATTAATTTAAAAATTTAACAAATGCGAATTGAACGTAAGTAACTTCCTAAACTAACTTTTTAATTTAAACTTGAATATAATTCATTCAAAGCGACAAATTGGGCCAATTTTCTATATTAAGATAAACGATGTCTTAAGCTTTCCAACTCTCAATTACAGTAAATAGAATAATTTTTATAAATTTAAAGTTTGTATTGTAATGTAATTTACGTGGAGATTCAACAATGCAACAAAATAACACGCCAATTCTACTTGTAACCTTGAAATAGTTAAAGAAAACTCCACTCAGTGATACAACTTGTAGATATGTATATTCGTTGAATATTCCCCAATGTATTTATACGATACAGATAGTTGAACATTTTCTGTATAGATAAGAATAAGTTAATATAATTATCTAATCTGCAGAATTTATACGGTTACTTTAAGGATTTTAACGGTCGTGTAAAATTAGTAGTGTCCGCTTTGTAAACCTACCGGAGTTTAACTGGCCGGTATCCTGCTCTGATTACCTAAAGTGTAATCTGCGGGCGAATATTCAATTGAATTTTGTTAATCTGATACCAGACACACCAGACGTGCCGTAACCGAAACTCTGGAGATTAAGTTTCCGGTGTAACTACCTGATTATCGATCGTTTTCGTGGAACGTATTTCCTTTTTAATATTACCTATATCTGTAGTTAACGTAGAAGGACGTGGCGTTTTATCGAAAAAAGGTTGAGTTTGCTGGATAAGGCGTTTTTAATATTGTAGACATCGGATAGGGTGTTTATAAATATTTTCCATTCACTACATAAGCTGTAATTGAAAAACATACGGCCTATATACGGGTTTTAGTGTTTTGTTGATGTACTTTCATTGAATAGAAACAATTTTTAAGTTTTCGAAATATACTTTCAGTGCCAAACAAATATCTACTAATGTAATGAATCGTATACCTATTTGGTTGTCTAAAAATTATGTCATATTCTTTCTGTTCCCTCAAATAATTTATTAACATAAAAATATATCTACCGCTTGTATATTTCCCCTTTTCTTCGACAACCTTTTACCATCTTACGGATATCTTCATAATTTTCGTTCACCGAAAGACCTATCCGTATCGGCAAAAAACTTCACAAGATGGGAAATAAAACGTTTCAATATGTAAGAAAAGAACGAAACAAATGGGAACCTGGAGCCCCAGGGTCCGGCGGAAACGGTGGGCGTGACACTATAACATCCAAGCTTAACACACTTTAGACGTGTCCTGAGCATGGACTCATTCAAACTGTCCAATTGCCGACCCGACGATCAGATTTAAATTGTTTTGTTTGTTCCTGGGAAGGATCTAGAAAAACAGGACACCTTTAAAGTCCTACCACACTAAGAGCATAACACTACTTAGACAGAAGTCTACTTATGATGAAGTGTGCTACATTCTTAAAATTTTAACTTGTAAATTCTTGAATTATTTGGACAATATTTATTTATCAGCTTCAACCATATTTCTCTTCAAACTTAGATAGCAGAACACAATATGTATATTATAAGGGATACAAGGCATTCACATCCTTTTCACATCTTCGTAAACGATTTTTTGGGATTAATTAACTAATAAATTGGCATTTGCTTATTTAAACATTTCTAACTTATGAAGCTTCTAACAACTGCAGTTTAAGAAAGTAGCCGGGATGTGAGGAAATAACACATTCTTTAACTCTTAATATATCGAAATCCTAGGTAGTAAGTTTCAGTAATAGAATGCACTCTTTACCTATAATTATTCATTCAATATCTGGATACATTGTAACGTCCCGTCATGTATATAGTAGGACAATAAATAAAAGCCCGTATTCTCACCTAAAACGATCCTTTTGCTTGACCTCCATTGTGCTAAAACTAGCTCAAAGTATGAACCCGGAGAGTGGGGAGTTCCCTGTTCAGATCTAATAGGACGCCACAGTATTGTTACCCTGAAAGCCCTAAGCCAATACTGAAGCAAAACCTGGATGAATAAAATACGAGCAGTATTTAGTTAACTAAGAAAAAGGAAGGGGGTCCTTTAATAGCCAAAAGAAAGTTTAGTTCTATTACAGGCTAATTGTATTCGTTCAATTATTTTTCAAATGCGCTGTATACAAAAAGAAATATTTTCTAGGTGGGTATATTAAACAAAAGAAAAGTCTATATTTAATTATAGTATAGTATATTTGGTTCACATTAGTGGTGCCAAAGTAATATTCTATAATATACATACGTGTATATGCTACTTATTGGGCACATTCCAACATCAAAAGAAAACCAATAAAATAATAACAATAAATCACATGGGACAATAATGTTCAAATAAAATAAATATTAGTTACATTAAATAAATGACTCAATGGAAAAAAAATTGACTGTGGTTTATGGAAAGCAAAAAGATAATATAAAGGAAAAGAATTGTTGAGATTAGTTGACGGATTACTATTTCATTGTCAGTTCAGCGAGTCCATAATTAAGCTAGAGTTAACAAAAAAGTATGAAAATGATCTACTTCCTAAAGATATTTTATTTGTATTTATTAAATTGAAGCTAACAAATTTATGAACGTAATGTCTGTGTCTGGGCAAATTCTAACAGATAAATTAGGATTATCGTGTATATTAAAGTTATCTAATTTTTAATAAGTAATATTTAAACAGGGTACAGTATATCAGCAAGCCCTGTGAGTGTATCAATTCTAATTATCGATACTATCTAATGAGTCAAAAATTAGTTAAAGCACTTAATTCTACGGAATATATGATTAGGTAATTATATAAAGACCTTCTGTTAACTAACTTGTCCTTAGATTTAAACTAGGACTTAACCGTCACAAATCAGGATCTAAATGTTCTTAAATGATCCAATAATTAGACTGACTGTGGCAGGTCAAAGCAAGATACCCAATGGCTTCGTCAAACCGCAAGACTGCGGATTAAGCTCTGTCTTCTTAATCAAATAAGCACGAGATTTTCATACACACACCAACTCAGTTCGTTATGTAATTAATTAGCTACCTAAGATAGGGATGATAAAAACACTCAGGGCTGCTTTTGAGGATTAATTAGTAATTAAAATTATCCTTTTAGTCAAATACCAATAGTAATCCAACTTGAACTGTTAAACCACGTGTCGAGGTTTATCGACTTATCTGACCAATCCCACTAAGTCGATAAATTAATCGATCGACATAGTATTTTCCAACGTATTATTTTGTTCGTTTTGGGTATAAATTAGTTATATTGTCCACTGTTTAATTTTTGTCCTTCATTTGGATTCTTTGAAATCTGTTGGAACATTAAACTTTGTAATGTTTAAAGTGCCGACATTATAGAACCTTTACCGAGAAATAAATAAAGATTTAGTTAAATTTTGGCAGTCGCAGATTATTTTAGTAACATGTTAACTTTTCCGCTATGCAAGACTACTGCTTCTGTCTGGTTAAACATTTGGAAAATGATGTATTTTTGATGTTTGGAGTACTAACATGAGTGATTTTCGATAAGGGAGTTCGCGTGAGTATTGACAATTATTGAAAACTCTTCAAATTCATCCATGCTGTATTTCATTTTATACACAAGAGCAAATCCGGTAGAACAATTTAGGCGAACATTATAAGCTTGCTTGATCTCTTATGTTTCTCAGGATCAACGAAATTGTGACTTAGTTTTGCATAAGTTAACTTGTGCCATACGTACCGCTAAACACGAAGTCACAAACCATAAACCTTATTTTGTTGATTTTGGACAAGAAATGCATATGAATGAAGAAAGATAACCTAAATCATCCAGTAATGGCACTGAACGAAAAATATGTCACATTATCCAGAACAACTAATGTAACGATCAAAATATTTGACTGATAGGTATAAGGAAATGAAGAACGCTTAGCAGAAATTCTATGAATGTTCCAAAAAGCGCTCTGATTTACGACCAATACAGGAAGAATTTGTATGTATGACAAAAAAAGGAAGTATTATTGAACACCACGCAGGTTTTTTCTGCTAAGTTAGCAGATAAGTTTATTGGACCTTAACTTACTAGCAGCAAGATTGGAAATACTATTTATGACATATACCCAATGATAGTATTTTGTCTAGAACATCGAGATTAGGTCATCGCGAGAACAAATTCCTGACTGAAGAATTGGTTTCTAATTCTAAAGTTTCCTCTTTCTGGTGAATCTTCCAGGTTACTATTATTATTATTATTGTTACTCTTCTATTACTATTACTCTCATTATTATTAGGCTGAGAGAACAGGGAGAGACATATAACTTAACAGTCGTTGTGAGTTTTCTTTGCTTTTTCAATAATACAATTTTGTCGTGAAACTCCTGGAAACCACAATATATTTAATAGAATATATAGTTAAGTATCAATGTTCAAAGGTGAACTGAAGATTCTTTGTATCATAAGTCTTAAAGGTTGGAATTTCTTAGACTAAGGCTTGCTTGATACGTTATGTATAATCGTTGCGTAGTGGACAATCGATGTATGCTGGCTGTTGTGTGTTATCAACCTGGTAGAGTGAGAACAGGAAATTTTTTTGTCTACTTCTGCTTCCAAAGTGAACGTAGTATTTTTGTGTATGTTAATAATATTTAAAAAGGAAACAAGTGGTACGTTGAAAGCAACGAAAGACATCATTAACATACCAGTGCCCCAAAAGAATGTGTTTGAGCTTAAAATTTTCCTCTAAGACCGTGACAGGAATATCAGCTAGTAGAGAATTGATATGGGAACCAGTTTTTTTGGAGTTAATTTTATTCCTAGACTAACAATAATTTTGACAAAGGCTTAAATTAAAAAGATATTACAAATGTATAATGGAACCAGTACAACAAAATATGTAAAACCCAAAGATTGGGGCGGCTAGAAAAAAATAGAGCGAGTGACCAGATTTGGAATGGCAAAAATGGTCATGTTCAAAAGACCAATAGGAAGACGGAAAAGGAAAAATCAAGAAAAATAGTGTATCAAAACACAAAAGAAGATATAAAGAGTATACAACTCATAGACTACAAGACGAAAGTGGAGAAGTGTTTTGTTCTAGGCAATGCCGTATTGTCCTATTCCTTAAGCTGTACAGGTCCGTATAGCACTTAAATTAATTGAATGAGGTATACATTATTGTGTGGGTACATTAGGCAAAATATAGTGACGAATAAAAAATAGTGTGTTCTTAAGCAAGATAGTTATCTAACACACAATAACAATTTCAACTATTGAGTTTTTAAAAACAATACGAATATAACAATTTATGAATTGTACATTTGTGATTGTATTTTGTACGTAATGTTTTAGTACAAAATATACATTTCTAATCCAAATACTACCAAATAGTTTCACAACATAATATTATTTTACAATTTATTGAAAAAATTGGTAAGCTTCAAATTAAAATTTTCATAAAGAAAACACCACAAAGAATGCATGCTGATTTAGCTTGCATTCCTAGATTCTGAAATTCCTTTCTTCGATGTCGAAATGCATACAAAACATCTAAACTTTTATAGTAGCGATGTATGTACGTATATAGCAGACAAAATGATTACTTTATATTCAACATTTTGCATGTAAATGAAACTAAAATTTACTGAATTTTTAGTCTTATGATAAGTAACATCCTATATAAGCTGAGCAAATGGTTGGATCCGGTTTTCAAAAGCCATTATGCAAACTATTTGCGCTCATAGCTTTCCGATTTTCCATATATCTCGACATTCCTTTATATCCACCGTTACAAAGAGTGTTCTTTCATGGTAAAATGGGCCTACGTTTCAACAAAGCCTACTACTAGGTGTTTGCTTTACGATTACTTTACAGCTTGTTACTTTCATATTTTCAGGACAATAATAACCTATTTTCTCTGAACGGTTTACGCTTTTCTGCTTATAATGGAATACTTACATAAATAAAAAATCATCTCACCCGCGAATCTTGAGTGTAAGTGAATTCTTCTTATATTTTTGTCGTATTTTTTATTGCACTTATTATACGAGGAATAGTACAAAATAAGTGCTTCCCAATACAACTAATTACCATAGAAATTTGTGTATATTATTAAGTTGTAGCTGAGGATTGCCAGAATTATAAGATTTTTCAAAAATAACTATAGAATGTTTTGTTATTGTAAAAAAAGGAATTGTGAGGAATATTTCTGATCTCTTTATTTTAAATCAAATTAACATTAATTACAATTAAACGTGACGGATTATATCGTTAAAATGATCACCACAGCTACGTTGGCATCGAATGTTATTTTTTCGGGCTTAAATGTTAGCTGATTTATTAGAGTAGACTTTGCTTTTTAAGTAACATGTAATATGGCAAATAGAAGAAATTAAAAGTTCTCAAGACGTAGCTGCGCTACAATCAATCATTTTCGTACACCATTATATATCTAGCACTAGAATTATAAAGATAAATTGTAGCTTAGTCACCATGCCTTCCAGGAGCTCATAACTTCTTTATGAGTATTGGAAATAGCGCTCTCGAGAAATCCAAGCCAAACTCAAACTTAGACTTGGTCTAGGCAAGCGGGCCTCTGATTGGGCGGACTATTTTTGCAGTTACTCCAAGGAAGAAACATATAAAAGTTTCTAAAGCTGCGAGATAGAAATATGTTAGAATGAATTAGGGTTTTCTACAGAGATAAATATGCATAAAGCTGTAAAGTAACACCATTGAAGAAATGAATATCCTATCTGAGGGCAAAACCCAATAAACTGGGTGATGTGGAATTTCTAGAGCCTAAACACAAAATCTAGTGAAACAGAACCCAATTAAATAACGATCAAAATAGCCATGATCAATACCAATTTCAAAAAGCATATACCAAGAAGCCAAGAGTCTCCAGAGAGGCATGAGGACCAAAATAGATTTAGAAAGATCGAAATGGAACAGGCTCTACGACCATCTAAAATAATCTATCTAATCGCCACGCAATTATCGGCGTAGCAATATTCTTCTAAAAACATATAAGTATTTAAACTATCTTCTTTTATCAAAAATTCCACTTTGAAACTACTTTTAATTATATAATGAGGAATATCTATTTTCAGAAATTATTTCTAGAAAACGGAGTTATATTTTCATATTAGACACTAATAATCAAGTAAATAATAAACTAGCTATAAATTAATTTGTCTTGTACTAACTTTACAACAGCCTTAAACCGTCGATAACAAACTATTTCAATTTCAAGATCTCTTGTAACATACGCGACTCATAAACGTTAATTTTACTACCTGTTTCTCGGGAAACTTGTCGACTTGGGAAAATGAACCTGCTTTAAGTGTACACTTGAAACACAGATATACATGTTTGTTTGTTTGTGTGTATGTATATATGTTCGTATCTACAAATTTACTAATATAATCTACCAGTACAAGGCGTAGGATTAGTTGAATACGTACACAAAAGACGCCTTTCTCTTGGACTAATATCGTACATTTATTCAAAATTTATAAATCTCTGTTGAAAACTTTACTCCACTTCTGAGGCTAAGGTCCGAACTGTTTCCGCTCAGTTTAAGTGTACCCTAGCATTTTGTTGTTGGATGAATTTCCACAATCAGCAGACGCTTTCGGCGATATTCTATCCTTATTCGTGTCCGTTAGGCGTACTCTTCCTGCAGACGTGAACCCCTGTAAAGCTATCATGTTTTGTTTTAACCATTGAAACCATTAAAATATTTATACAGGGTTTGTTACATACCTAACCTTACAATAACAGTTCACTAAATGTTCATTATGTTGTATATTATAAATTTGTTTAGTACGTCATCATATATGAAATTGTTGTTCCACGGTTATTTCATAGTAAAACAGATAAAACTGACCACAAACTGAACGTAGTTAAGCCGTATATGTTCTCATTTTAGATCACTATTTTACCTTCTTTGTAGGTATTCCTATAAACGCCTTAAATTTTGTGTATAGACTAGGTGATTTCATAGATATGAAAGATAGGTCGTTACATATTGGTTTAAATAACACATTATTTGACGTAGTGAAATTGAATAGGAAACCATATATGCATAATATATAGTTTATATGAAATCACATTTATTAATTTACATTAAAATAAGAATAATTAGAAAAATATACTTTCAAATATTAACCGTTCACGTATTAAGATATTACATTTATTATAATCTGCTGCCTTACTTGACGAAAGGCATCATTTCAAAAATAAGTTCATTCCAATTGCTCCGTTAATCTGGTTTAATTCACTAGCGCGTTGATTGTGGTCATAAGCTCAACTTTTTTATTCAAAAAAAAAACAAAATACTGCATTATTCGCATTTTAATATGTTTGTATTTCCAAATTCAAGTCTTGTAATCCTTTAATTCATTTTTTGGAATAAAATCAAAATATTTACATGAAACCAAATTTAAAAATTCTTCCTTAACGTAAAATATAATTCAATGTTTCTCGATTTTAATAGCCGCCGCATGGACTATTCTATACTATATTTAATTAATCAAGAGTTACCAGTACCATTTGCGAAATGGTTTGCAACTACGCATATATATCAATTCCTAATAGGGAACTGCTTATGCCGCTAAATGTACATATATTTATAAGCAAATAAATATTTTTGCTCCGAGAGGACGTTTTAACGTGCTCGCATGCACTTTATATGCAAGTTCGATTATAGTAGATAAAGTTTATCTAGAACCCAGTCAAACTATATCAACATACGTATCTATCACTAACACGTACGTTTAGCGAGGAAAAACTCCCGAATTACGAATCATCCTCCTATAATTAGTTTCGGAGGCGTTGGAGCATAAACAATCGAATCGGGAAAGAACAACAAAATAGATCGGTCCTAGCCTTGCATAAGATGTTGCTCGACTCACAATCCCCAAATCGTTATTTTAAAAATGGCAGCTCCATTTGCCTACTAGCTGCAATCTTCATCTTCTGTCATAAGGCTAGCGGTCTGCCATCGCGAGTTGTACTATATAGTGTGTCTTTAGGGGGACCGAGATTATCTCGGTTTCGAATGGTCAGATGGTCACGATAGCGCCAATAATAATATTTGTATCGACGGACACACGTACATTGTAGATTACTGCATTATGTAGAGACGCTATGGACCTATGAAATTAACGAAACTAAATATAAGTGTTTAAAAAATAAATTGAAATCCTTAACACAAGTTCTGTATTGAATGATATAGCTTCTCAGTAATTAACACATATTAACTACCATTTTCTGCACATTAAAAAGTTTACAGTATTAAATTTAGGGAGAACGAAAGTAACACGATGAAAGGAACATGGTCATACAGATGTTGGTGGATATGTATGTGTATTATTTTTCCTGTAAAATAAATAGAGATAAAAAATGAAATTAGAAGTAAAAGAAATTATCATACCTATGCAGTACTTCCTAACTTTTATATGCGATGTGTCTATATTTTCTGACGGGAAAGTCTGAGTTCACAACTGTTTGGTCGTCTCTAAAGCTATGAATAACAACACTATCTTACTAAACTGTATTCGTTAGTATTTGTTTTCAGAAATTTATAACTACTCCTAAAATTTTGGATCTAGTAATTGAATTCAGTGTCATATACATATTTGTAAATAAAATAACCGTATCATATTATTGTAGGTAAAAGTTAGCGCCTCCACTAAAATTTCGACGTGTCGCAATTGGGATTGTACAAAACATTTCAGTAATCTAATACTTGAAAATTCTTTTATAGATTCCGAAGAATTTTATGGTGATTATTATAATACTGAAAAGCAAGTTATATTAAAATGAAAAGATATATGTATAATTATTTGCACTTAGCTGTGGGTTTTTATATTTTTATGTATATGAAAAAGAAATTTCCATTTTTTATGCAGCTACTTTAATTAATTATTCAAAATATCATATTGCCAAGCAACTCAAAGTTCAAACAATATGGCATATCATTAAAGTTACATTAAGCTCCAGAAATAAAGAACATGTACTGCACATGTGTGAATAATTGACGCAGCGTTAAAATAAATGGTCAAATGTTGGTACAAGCATTATTATTAAGGGATATTAAGTTGACCTCGTTACAAAAACAGTGTTCATATGTTTAGACTTTAGCACGAGGCAAATGTGACATGAATACTTCATGTGTTATGTTAAATAAAGAAATAGTAAAAGCAGAAGGTTATTACCGGAGAATAATATATTAATATTTATACTTGTTTATACGTTAATCTAAAGGAAATCGTGTCAGTATATAAGCGTTGCTTCTGCTTGATTTTCAAAAGTAGACAAATTAAAATACTAAGCATTCACATACTTTATAAAATAAATCTGTGTGGAAGGATTGATACTTTCACATACGTCAATAGTATAAAATCAATTACAGGGGCATCCACAGACCACGAGTTACTATGCCCACCTTAGTAAAGCGAATTACAATCTCTAGTTGTTGGAGACTACTTTAAATCAAACTGAAAGCTCAATAAGTCTTACCACTAAATAATCAGCCATGTAATTAGAATTTGTCAAACACTAAAACTAAACATTTTACAGAAGATCGTGGTTATTCACAATAAGATTTAATCTGACTATTTTTAATTTAGAAAATAAATACATGTCAATGAAATAGTGATAATGTATTGGTAATTGTCTATAATTTAAGTTCTGCCAGGGACCTAAATCTGAAAATACATTATAGAAATGAATTGAAAACAAGATTATATAGAAAAGTATAATACATAATTTTAAAGTCAGTTTCTCATTTACATCATACATTTTCTTTTTGGTGGTCTCCTTTTCCCGTTTCGGTGCGGCCTTGCTTCGCATACCCAACTCATTGTTCTATTTTATACCATTCTTATTCAACTTTTCGCTAAAAATAGTGTTTCTTATTTTGTCTTTTCTTGTTTTGTTTTCATTTTTTTAAGAAACCTTATTCCGTCGCCTTAGATTTAGCTTTTGTGTTTGTGTCAAAATCTATGTCTCCGAGCCAAAATTAATATTGCTATACTCATAACTATTTCAACTTTTATTTCTTCCGATATTTCTTTTCTACTCAGAATTTTATTGCTTATTTTGTTAGACAGTCATCCTGCTGACCCTATTCTCTAATAAGTTTCTGCTTTAACTTTCTATCCTTTGATAAATAATCCCAAACATTTGAAACTCTTGTTCCACTTCTCCTCCTAGTTTTATTTAATGTGTCTTTTCCTCTCGGATCACTATCGTTGTTTTTAACTACTAATCATTTATTTTTATGTCTGTAGTTTCCATACAGTGGTGACATGAGGTGTGGCAATTAAATAACAAGACTGATGAGGGAAATGTTATTTATTGTGTCTACGTCTCCCATTGTTCAAAACAATACTGTCGTTCATCAGTTATTAGCCTCTTCAACATTTCTGCCGTTTTTACTTTTACAAGTTCAACAGACTGAAGATGTGTTCCCTTTAATGTACTTTTCACTTTTGGGAACAGGTAGAAGCCACATACTGCGAGATCTGGCGAATACGAAGGATGATCAAGTACAGTAATGTGCTTGTACCCTAGAAACTGCTTCACTAATAGGGCATTGTGGGCTGGTGCGTTGTCTTGTTTCAAAGATCACGAGTCGTTCTTCCACAAATCTGGTATTCTCTTCCTTACTCTTTCCTTCAGCTTGATTAGAACTTCTTTGTAGTTGTATTTTTGATTAACGGTTTGACCCTTAGACAACCAGTCAGTCACGATAGCACCCTCGATATCGAAAAAACGATCAGCATTGCCTTCAATTTCGATTTGATCATTCGTGCTTTTTTCCGTCTTGGCAATCCGGCGGCCTTCTAATGCATCGATTGACGCTTTGTTTCCGGATCATATTTAAAAAAAGTTCCATCACATGCTACGATTTTTGTGAGCAAATCTGGTTCTCTCGTGAGTCGCTCCATAATGTCGTGTGGAGTAAATGTTCATCCGATTTTCTCTTTGCTTCTGAGTAAGGTTTTTCGGCACCAAAAGTTTTCTATCATGTTTAATTCATCATGCAAAATATATCTTACTGTTTCTTTGATAATGCTTACTATATCGGCAATTATCCCAATGCACAGACGCCGTTCTTTCCGCACAATTTCACAATTTAATTCTTTTAACGTTTCCTTCAGTTCTTGCAGTCACAGATCGGCCTGGACGTTCATCATCTTCGACCTTTTCTCGACCTTCAGAAAACTGTTCGTGCCACTCAAAATCTCGCGCATGTGATATAACATTATCACCAAACACCGTCTTTAACATTTGTAAACATTCTGTTGGCAATTTTTTTAATTTGATAAGAAATTTCAGGTTAATTCGCTACTCGATTTTTATTCAACCATTATCACGGCATTACTAAGTAACTGTGTCCTCTATAATTAAAGCAAGAAAGTAAACTAAAGCAGAGAGACGAAAGTACGGGTTATTGATTGGGAAGTATCAAGATCAATGACATTCCTATTGCAGATGTGCTCCGAGCGGCTGTGCAATGAAAGGAGCGCAGTATCGTTGTTTAGTTGCCATACCTTGTATCGTATATATTTCGGTTCTCCTTCAATAGTTTTCATGATTTACGAATACTACATCATTTGTGTCATCATATATATTAAATGATATATGTATATATTAAATAAAAGTGAATTCTATCATATACGGCTGAAATCTATTCTTATAGTTGATTGTTGAAGTCCTTACTTTGTGAAATTCCATTTCACTAAGGAATACATTTAACACTATCTACATTTCACACTATATTAGATATTAATTGCCACTTGTTCGTTAATGTCCTAACAGACGAAACTAGTCGCACTAATATAGTGTGAAATTTAAACAGTGATTAATTGTTCCTTTTATTTATTCCTTAGGAGCTATTCATATTTATTTTTACAACCATTTGCATTCACAATACACATTAATTACACTATTTAGCCAATCCTTTGCAATAAAAGTTCAATTATAGACTAGTATCGAGCCTGACTTTCCTAAAATAACTACCCGCCTCCTGCCAAGTCTTTTAATTTTGACCAACTGCACTAATTAAAAAAAGATCTTTTCTAAAAGTACTGTTCTTTTAATTCTTATCTGTGCATCCTTTTTTAATATTTCACATTTTCCTAACAAAGTGAATTGATTCTTTCATTTGCCGAACACCGCTTTTAATCGAAAATAACTTTTCGGTAAAAGAAGGGTACAGAGAGAAACGTCACTCATCTCATGTAAAATGGAACAAAACGGAAATTACACTGATAAAAAAACGTAAGTGGATCTTTTTGCCGTATAGAAAAGCAGCTTTGCTCTTTCATCATGTAAGGTCTAAATGATCCCTTGCTGTGTGTGTATGATATAAAATCTGTCAGACATACAGACACGTTGTGGGAAATACGTACTTCCCAAATCTGACGAGATGTGCTTTTGACACGGTTTAAACAACTTTGCTCATATTCTATGCCAACTACACAATACAAGGATTTCTGAAAATACATGCGTATATTGAAGAATCTATTTCCAACACGATAAGATCGAAATAAGAAATTATTAAGCATTATAAATACTTTAATCAATTATATTAAAATACTTAATACAATGCGTACCTAATTTCTGAGTTCTCTTTGTTGGTTAATTAAAATGCTATCTATAAATACTTTTATAAAAATAGATAAGGCCACCTTATAATTCTTGTACCATTTTCGGTAATGAAGAAAAAATATTATTATTAAATAATGTAGAAAATTTAAGCGTTAGTTTAGAAGAAAATCGAGTTACTAGGGACAAAATATGAAAAAAGAAGCAGTTGAAGCAAACTGGTGAAATAATAAATCCTGAGAATATGTATTTAATATAAACTACGTGTTGTGGCTACTAAACAGTGATACTTTTTTTCATACCAAATTATTAACTGTCTCTCACTGCATTCAGCTGGTCCTGCATAATATGTGTTGCAAATTGCAAGTCAATTGGCGTTAGCAGTTTTCTAAACATTTTTGAGAATATGGTATTCAACACCTTCAGTCGAAAAAATTAGCGCCGTGAAAAAAGAACAACGAGCAAACATCAAATTTTTTGTGAAATTTGGCAAAAACCAGTCGAAATTTTACGAAAATGTCAACTAAAAACATGAGATCTCTTACGCTTTCTTTGATTTCAAGGTGTGTCAAGCTAATCAATTGTGTGCTCTACCGGAAAGTTTTGAAGGATTTGCGAGTTTTAGTTGCCCGCATTCGCCTGGAATTAGCTGAGAGCGAGTAATTTCTGCACCACAACTGTGAACCGTGGTATTTAGCGTTGATTATCACCAACTTTTTGTTACAACTTCTTCTTTTTCCCCAAAAGAAAGGGTTACATCAATAAGAACTATTTTGAAAGAGAAGGTTGGCGAAAACGCTCCATCAAGCTAAGGGGGTCTATTTTGAAGGAAGCTTGACGTAATATATATATAAGTATATATATTACTAGACTGCGATTTTTCCAGATCTATTGGGTATCTCATGTCTAGTTAGAGTTAGAGAGCCTACTCATTTGCTTTTTCATTAATCCTATGGCTTTCTTGCCCTGGCACCAAGGCTATTGTCATCTTCTTGCGACTACTGAGCTTAATCGAGGTGCATCGTAATTCTATACATGTTCACTTGCATTGAATCTACTGCTGTGACCGATGCGGAGAATATGGCCACCGTTCGACTCATCCCAGGCTGCCTTTTAATTCTTCAACGGATATAACTTTAATTTCCGTGTACTATTCAACATGTATTTGTAAACAAAAAAGTATGTTTTTTAATATAGCTATTTTAATCAGCGAAAACAAGTACTGTTGAATTAAGCAATGCTTACGATGACTGTTTCACTCAATCCAGAGCTCGCCAGGTAGCTTGGTGTTGTTCAACAGTTCTGCCCACCTAGTGGCTGTTATTATCGAAGTGTCAATACAAAGTAATGGGAAAACTATGTGTTTATCTTTCGAATATTAGTGAAAGCTACACAAGTACTTTCACTAATATCTAAAAAATGGGCATATAATTCTCTCATTATATTGTATTATTTACTATTTTCTTTACACTCTCTTCATTACTTTGCCTTCGCTATTTCTTATGGTTGAGTTATACCAACATTTACCAGAAAAGCTTTACACCCATTTAGAGGTGTTCATCTTAACGTCTCTTAGTCTAATCTTAATTTTAATTTTAGTTATCTCCATCAGCTTCTTGTTAAACCATCTGTGACCTTTGGGTATTCATTCAAACTCTTAATAATTGTTTTCCGTACTTCGAACTTCATCATTTTCTCCTTGAGAGACCTTGACTGGGAAAAAGTTTGCTTTCAGTGTAACTTCCGTAAAACTAATTTCGCGTCTCTTTATGATGATATCTCTGCAACTGATTGGATATTCTTTAACTCTTTACTGGGCGTTGATGAATCTGTGTCTGTTTTCAACAGTAAGCTTTCCGTAAACTTGTTTCTGAACATACGCAAACGCGTCGTAATGTTCCAATGTGATCACTAAAAATACCGTTAACCATTTGTATAATGAAGGAAATAAATACGAGGATAAATCATAATGTTTCTAAAGCAAACCAGAAAATGTACTAATCACTTGTCGTGAAAACGCCATCTTTGCTGCTGCCAAATTTTTAAATAAATTGCATAACCTGAACGTAGTTGAATAACGTACAAGAGGCGCCACATTTCGGCAGGCCAAAAAACAATAACCAATGAAGAAACAATTAAAACAGTCTATCAAATCGTGATAAATGATCACCGAGTGAACCTGAGAAAGATAGCAGGGAATGTGGTCATTTTATTCAACCCAATACATTGCATCTTACATCAACATTTGGATAAAATAAAGTTTAGTTCAAGATGTGTGTCGTTTTTGCTGACAATCGCACAGTAATCACACAAAATTTAATAAAAATTTTGTCATAGAAAACAACCCGCATTATTCTAGTTAATGTATTCTGTGTTCCTCCACTCAGCTTATAAATTTATCGCTAGTTATTTGTACATCAATTAACACGACATTTAAAGAAATTTCCGCATTCAACGTTTCCCGTGCGTTCGTTACGAAATTTATCTGACAGCTACGCATAAGTCGCATTACACACAACACATAAATCACAATTACATACGGTACATTAATCGAATTAATTAGATATGTATGCTAATCATGTGTTCACAGAAGTTAGGTGTTTGGATTATACCAATATGTGATTGATCGCTTATCAATTTTCCTGGTATCGCAACGCAGCAAGAACCAGCGATGACATTTATCCGATAAAATTTACATAGAGTTTCATTGTGTATGTTCAACATTTTTAATAACATCTAATTTAATTAGTATAATACTTTTGAATAACAAATTCCACATAAAAATGTTTTATATGATCAACGTGGCCCATTAATAAAATGAACATTTATTCATATAAAATTCTAGAGCTTTCTACATAAACTGCCGATAGAATATTCTTGATAGATGTGAGTTATATTAAATTAATATATGAGTAAGCTGATACAGTTGGTTTCTGATGCATGGACACATAGCATATTAAATAAATGCATTTAAAAGCACCTCGGTGAAACACATTTCTATGTAGTGGTGAATGTCACTTTCTAAAGAGATTTGAACTGTCTCTTACAAAGGCAGATATATTAATTGAATGCGTAAAAGGTTCATTACAATAAGCATACTTTCATTTTAGTTGCTGTAATTTCTATTCATTATACTCAATCACGAGACACCGATTTTGTTTAGAGTAGGGCAAACGTAACTTACGAATATTAAACGAAAATAAAGCAACCGAAGAATCCATTCAAAAATTTATTTCACAGTTTGAAAGAGCAATATTTACGTATTTGGTTTTGAAAATTATATCCTCTAAATACCTACCATTCTTTTTTATGTAATGCTGAGAATATTGTGCAATGACTTGCCTGACTCTCTGGTGTTCGAAAACTACCAAATTTTTAGGCGGCTTCGTTTTTAAAGTCGGGCACATTCATCTCCAACTGGTGGTTCATAATAAAATGTTTTTCTCTCTCTCTCTCTCCCTCTCTCAGAAACTTTGGCATATCGACCCACTCTAAGTTATCCAAAATAAGTCTTGTATTGCGATAATCCACGAAGTACAATACAGCAAGTAAAGAAAATCTATCAACCAGCTGACAACTCAATGCTAAGTCACTGGCTCATCATGCGGGTCCGGAAAGAATTCTCGTGCGTTACCTTTCCCATTCAAGGGAATACTAATAAAGAAAATTCCCGAGTCGCATCACGAACGTGGGCATAACAATTAATAGTCCGACAAAGACTCCTCTAATTGGTATTGGGGGATGTAGAGGCATGAATTATTATTATTATTATTGAATGGCCGACGCTGCTTTTTCAAACTGTAAAAGAAGTCTTTAAATAGCTTCTTGGGTTGCTTTGTTATTTGCATTTAATATTTGGGAATTACTCTGCAACAGCCTGTACATAAGAATAGTAAAAAATTAGAAATAACTGGGCAGATATAGCAAATTCCTTAAAATAGATTTTATTAATTTATTTCTTTTTGAGAAGGGGGGGGGATACGAAATATTCTCGGCCTAATAAAGAAAGAAATGATTTTCGTGAATTTTTTGGTTTTTAATATAGTCACTTTGCAACCCAACTCCGCAAAATAAACCATTGCCTCGACTTTAACTTCACCATTCTGAATGAATCTTTGTCCAACCAGCCATTTCTTTTGGTTTGTGACGAAACAGTTATCGCTAGACACTAAACTCAGTGTATACGGAAGCATTTCGAAACATACATAGATCATGGAGGTTTGTGAGAACAACTCGATACCGGCATATAAGTGTGTTATCGTGGTTAGATAGTTAGCTATCTTTTTTTTTAATTTCTTTCATTTAACACTTTTAGTGTTTATCCAAAAAGAATTAATAGTCTTTTAAACCATTTCGCAATCACTGCCACGCCATATACATACTATTGTTAGTGTCCATTTCTTATATCAACTAGTGAGATCGTGTTGATTGTAAGCAGCTTTTTATCGTAATAAGCACCAATTCGCTGTTCTCTGAATACACGCCAAAAGTAAATATTTGATAATATAACAGAACAAACGCTAGGTTAATGATTACTTTAACTCCAATGTGCACAAATTTGAAGACAATTAGTGAGCGTTGTAATTCATTTTCTGTAATAATGCACGAAGAGTTTTCAAAACTATATGGTGGAACCTACTAATTGAGATTTTATTTTTATCTCTTCAAATATATTATTCAATTTAAGACGTTTTACGTAATTAAATTTGTAATATAGGAAAGACATTTATTTAGTGATTTATATATACATAGTTACTACATCGCTATTAAAGACTTTCATTTGGAAGTTTTAATAGTAATTAATCCTTCCTAAATTCTTTAATTTTTCCGTACTTTCACTAAGCAACCCATTTCATAATTCATTAAGGTCGCAACATTTTCGAATGCACTATGTATTGCGTAATGTAAACGGTTAATTATACCATAGCATTAACAATGCGAACTGTAACTTCAATTAATGAAAAATAAATTATTTATTTGACCAAACACAAACTGTATCGTGAAAATAAAATTTTTAATCAATTAATGTAATTTATTTAGCTATTTAGTTCGAGTGCGTGTGCGTGTGTTTAAATACTCATTCAGCAGTTGCAACGGACTAGCGAGCATCCATATATTGCGAAATACAAGTGATTTATTATCATACCTACATTCTGTAAAGTTGAAGTATTCTCTATTGGGGCTTGTATCCGCCTTTTAGCCACTTGTTGGTAAGTGTACAAATTGCAGATTTTAATTACTCAATAAGACCTAATTCAAGTATATCCAACCTACATATGAATCAGTTTTGTATCTACTATATAAAAAGTTTTATTATTTGGATTTTTATTATATGCACGTGTACGAGGCATGGAAATTAAATATCTAGACGGTGCTTCTTTTATCGTGCAGTCGCATCGGGCGAGGTTGTAATTGAAATGTCATTACCTTACCTCCCAAGCTACAACCCATACTTTTGTCTCTCTGTCTGCATTAGTTCATGTTCGAGCTTTAATTGTAGAGGACATCGTTACTTAGTAGTGCCGTGATAATGGTTGACATGAGAATTGAGCTGCGAATTAACTTGAAATTCCTTGTCGAATTAAAAAAATCGGGAAAAAAATGTTTACAAATATTAAAGAAGGTATTTGATGATAATGTTACATCACTTGCGTGAGTTTTTAAACGTTGCTAACGATTTTCTGAAAGTCGGGAAGAGATCGAAGGTGATGAACGTCCTAATCACAGGTCAGTGCAAGAACTAATGGGAACGCTCAGAAAATTAATGAAATTGTGCGGAGAGACCGACGTCTGAGCATTCAAATGACTGCCGATATAATAAATATTAACAAGGAAACAGCAAGACACATTTTGCATGACGCATTAAACGTGACAAAAGTTTGTACAGTAATGGAGCCGAAAAACCTCTCTCAGGAACAAAAAGACAATCGGATGAACATTTGCTCTGACATCCTAGAATGACTCACAAAAGAACCAAACTTGCTCACAAAAATCATCACATATGGACTTGGGTTTTCCAGTATGACCCAGAGACAAACCGTCAATCGATTCACTGAAAGGCCGCCGGATCGCCAAGACAGAAAAAGCACGAATGAGTAAGTTGAAATTGAAGACAATGCTGATCGTTTTTGTCGATATTAAGGGTGTTATCATGACCGATTGGGTGTCCGAGGGTCGAACTGTTAATCAGAAATACTATGAAGAAGTCTTAATAAAGCTGAGGGAAAAACTAAGGAAGAAAAGATTGGATTTGTGGAGGAACGACTCGTGGATTCTGTATTAGGACAACGCACTAGCTCACAATGCCTTATCTGTGAAGCAGTTTTTAGCCGACAAGCACATTGCTATGCTTATTCATTCTCCGTATTTGCAAGATTTCGCACCATGTGACTTCTACCTGTTCCCAAAAATGAAAAAGTGCATTAAAGGGAACACATTTTCAATCTGTTGAATATGTAAATACAAAAATGGCAGAGATGTTGAAAAGACTGACAACTGATGAACTACAGCATTGTTTTGAATAATGGAAGGAACGTATACAGCGGTGTATAGATAGAAGAGGGAGAAAAGTTTCCATTGTTCTAAAGAAGGAGTAATCTTTTACTAACTTTCTAGATGCCTGAGAGTGCTTACGATTGAATATCACACACAAGGGGAACGTAAACGAATATGTACAAGTGCGTGCTAAACAACTTGGTATCAGATCTGCACCATACGTTATGTCGATCTTCAAACGAAATGCATTAGTTAATATTCCTTCCTCCTAAATATACCCTATATCAAAGAAAGTATAAAATATAAACCAGGGGAGAGATGCACTGCTTATGGTAAATGGTCTTGGAAGTGCCCTAACAAAGACATTAATAATTATATGAGATTGTGAAAATTCTTCATCACTAAGGAACATTACTATCGAAAAATGTCCAAAAAGTTTTAGCGTCTTCCACAATTCCATTTTTAATCTTGCATAAAATAAGCAGCGCATGCATTCTAAATATACCGCTTTAATAAGCTATGAACTCTTCTAAACTCATTGTAATAATAACTGACGTCTTTGTAGATTTCGACATTTTAAAGTGCTCTTCCTTTGTATGAATTAGTTGTTCGATAACTTCAGTGTACCATACTGTACATTAACGTCGAAGGTGCTCAATTTTAGGAACAAATCTATCCAAAATGGAAAGAAAGTGCCTGATATCACATACTGTGGCGGAACATTTTTTCGTGATCGTTTTTTTGTTGATCTCCATGTATGTATGTATGTACACATAGAAGAATATATTTATTCTAAACAACTTCTTTGACGAATATTTCAGCTCGTTATCTTAATAAAATATTCGACATATTTACCTTTCTTTTTCTAAATAATAAAATAAAAGAAAAAGTTCCACGACAACGACAATTTCACTGAAAGTAATTTAATTGGAGCAGGATGTCATTACAAATGATATGACTCCTCGCAAACTTTGATGTATATACTGTGTTATTTATAAAAGGAAACACTGAAGATAGATAATACTGATATAAACGGCATACCTATCTTTTTTTATTTACAAGTCGTTATTCCCTCTCACATTTCAGGAATATATACGATATTAAATTAAAATGTCACAAAGTTCGTACATTTCGTAGGTCGCTTTTTCCAGGACGGCTTAATTTACTGCAGAAGAAAAAGTGTCACAAAAAGAAAAACGGTCGCTTAACGATTTGAATTAATATAAAAAGAAATCTGTAATAAAGTTCCCGGGCTGCTTGTTAGATACTTTTAATATCAAATGACATTCAATGTGTCGGATTTCCACTTCCCTTCTTCATCCGTATTTCACTAATAGGATGAGGGTCTCTCCCAACGGATTGCGGATTATTTGTGAGTCCATTCTGCTGGCCCTTTAACAAATTCATAAAGTGGGTAGTTTGTCAGTTTGACTAGTCCTCCCTTTAGCTGATTTACGTCTTTTTTATGCGTATAATGACTTGAAACTTAGCGATACTCGTTCCAATCTTAGAATTTAATTTTCTACGACTGTTTGCCTTAGTATCTTTTGCAATTGAAACATAATTGATGGAGTGCGAAAAAAGAAACGCATAACTTATAATTTTAATTGATCAAATTCAATAATGCTTGTCTTCATTTCCGTTTAGATCTGTAAATGCAAAAGGAAATAAGTGAATCGGATTTCAAACTAAACGAAATTGTAATAGGCAACGCATTCTCAAACTCAAAAAGTACAGGGTGGACTACTTAAAGTGACGTTCTCATTTATTATGACGTAACTAGATAGAAATTTAAAATTCAGGCTGGATAAAGATATATTTTGATGCAATAGATAAAGGATGTATTACTTTTACAGTCAGATTGTGCAGTTTCCAGTACACTACAGATAGATAGATATTCTTTATTAGTATTTTAAATACTTTTACAATTTACATTATAATAAGAAATTGTACAAACAAGGTAGAATGTTATGAATTTAAAATTAAAACTTTAAGTTGTTTTCAACAAAATTAACACATTGTCTTTTGAAAACATAATAATTTCCTTAAGTTTTTAACTCATTTGGGATTTCATTATATAATTTAAGTCCCTTATAGAATAATGAATGCTGCATTGCTGTTGACGTTGTTCTTTGTAGCCTAAAGTTTTCGGCGTTTCTAAGCCCATACGGTTGCACCTCACCCACATATCTGATGTTTTCACAAAGATACTCTGGCGCATTTCCCATCTTCATTCTACATTCTTCTGTTTAATACATTGGCTACTGAAAGTATTGACAAAAACATTTTTAATTTATGTTTGTAAAGAAATATGTATCCAGAAATGGTATATACAGTGATATTTGTCCTGTTCAAGACTGTGTGTACCATATGCTGTTACAACTATTATTTCTTTCGAGAACAATTATACACATCAAAAAAATATTTAGCACACAGACACTTAAATTCACAGGCTTAATACGACATTTTCTTCTAGTCTTAGAAGTCTTGGAAGTGAATATTCTTAGCTAACCCTAAAATTTTCATAAAGAAAGCAATATGTCCAATACGTCTATCCAACGGTTTCAAGCAATCACCTGTTACGGGCTCACTTTGCAGTTCTGTTCATTTTCGTGTTTAACTGTATGATTTTCAAATTGTTTATTACTTAAACGTTAACATTTTTGTAAATAAAATAGTTAAATAATTTTCACATCTTTAACAATTTTGCACTTTCATTTCTTATTTTATTACTGCCAATTTAATCGGTTTATTTCACTACGGCCCTGTAATGTCACATTTTCTTAAACTTGGAGTTTATTCTTACATAATCCACTAGCTTAATTTTCGGTGTTATTTGGGAATTAGTTTAATATTTATTTACTTACTTTCCGGTTGGATTTCTCATAACTTCTAAGTATTGCTTTCATTTGTTTCCCTGCTTGAATTGATCAGCTGATCTATTGTAAAATATATTAGTTTAATTAATTTATTTGCTTCAGGGTTTCGTATAAGTATGCTAATTTATTTCCGGTTTGGCTTCATTTTAAAAGCATATTATTAATTATCCCCTCAGGACTGTTCTAATTCTATCTAGAGTTTCCTAGCATTGTCTTGGTTATTAGTGTCATTAAAATGTTGTTTTATTCATGGTTGCAATAATTCATTCATTTCAATCGATCGAAATATCTACATACCTGCTTTTCAGTTATATATTGCTATAATTAGCTGTGTTTTAATAATCATGCCATAATTGTTATTATTTTCTTGCCCAGACTTTCCTTTTTGATGAGTAATATATGACCTAGAGGATGGTATTAGAACTATGTTTATTCTTGACAAACCGATTATTATAAAGTTAACATCGTGAGTGGACTAAAACATTTTTTTCAGACGATATGAGCTAGCATTTTTTTGAAGAATCGAATTTTCCTGCAACGTTAGTTGGATCAGTTAATTTGAAAAATTAGTAGAAGTGCGATAAATTTTCTCATAAAGACCATAAACCGTCATCAAAAAGTGATATTTAATTTCAATTTTCTTTCTCATTTTGATACTTTCATAGTTTGTGACTACCTAAAATAATTTCTCTTTCAACAATTAAAAAAGAGCATGCAAATTTACTTTATAAGAGGTTCCATGATAACTAAAAACATTTTGAAATTCTTATGTAATAAGAATAAAGACAACACACCTCAATATTAATTGGACTTTCTGCTGTTTCTAAGATAAATATTTCGATATTTTTCAGCAAAATTAAAAAAGTGAAAAAATCGTATTAAATTTAGTAGTTCTTTTTTAAGTTAAAGATGAAGAGGTAAATGTATACGACAACATGGAAAATTCACAAAATTTTTGTAATAACGAGATAGAATTTAATGAGTTGCGTAATAAATAAATTTAGAATATTATTCTGGAATATCATTATACACGCATACGTGTACTTGGTGGTTACAAAGGAACCACCGTGGCGTTCAATTTATATCAAGATTTCATGCTAAATATGACACCCTAAACCTTAAATATCTTCGTATTTTGCATCGTTTTACATTGCTTAAACGAAAATACGACAAGTTAATAAAATTTAATTAAAATTTTAATAAACGAGTAAATTATTACAAGTAGTATACATTCTTGCAGTTGATAGAATCCCCAAGATTCGCAGAGACAGATGAAAAGATATCATTGTTTTTGTAATATAAAATTTGTTCACGCTGAATCAGTAACCAACAGTCCAGGCCCTTGATTTCCTTCCAGTCGAAGAAATAAATATTACGTGCACACGAATGATCAAATTAAATAGAAATAAAATGAAGAGACAATGAAATTTACGGTTGCTTCAAAGATATATGGATAACGTTTATTGTGCAACCATGTTTGTTCTTGAATAATACGTTATCAAATTACATTTTAAAACTTTTGTATTCACTGTATGGATAATGATTTTTGAAGTCTCAACTTTTACAAATATTCAACACCACTCCAAAGTTATTTATTTATTTACAATTGAATTAAATTCAGGAGCAAATGTTGCTTTCTAAGAAATATATTATATTAATATTTTTGTGTTTCTCTTAGCATATACGAAATATTAGCATTTCAAAATTTAGAGTCTATAAATCTTAGTGCGTAATTTGTTTTAATTACCTACTGGTTATTATAGTATATTAGATCATGTTGCTACATTAATATAGTTCAATTGACTCGTACACTGATTGGAGTCGGAATATTAATTTCATTAGCGGAATATTTTCTTGTTAAATAATAAAGGCATGCTTGTATCTCTAAATAAAGGCCTTGTAAACCTTTCATACTTTATTTGATATAAAGTGAAACTAAATTTAAAAATTCTTCTATAGAATAACATATACACATCAAAATTTCTTAGTTTTAATAACAAAATAATCGACTCACGATCCCCCAAGTCATTCTTTTAAAAATGTCATTTCTATTATTTCCTTCCATTAGTGCTTTAGCAACAAGTCCCTTGTATAAAGAAAACTGTCCGCCATTGTATAATACATTGTGTTTATATACTCCAATGTGAGGTAGGAAAGATGATTTTCGCGGTCCGAAGTAGTCACGTGGTTGTGCTGGCGCCAAATGTCACTAAACAGCGGTGATAAGTAATTAACATACTCGCATCGATAAAATATGTATTGATGGACACGTACTCGATTAAATATACTGCGTGTTTCAAAAAGAACGTACGTATGTATTACAAAGTATTATTTCGTCCAAACTATCGCTCGCTGTGCCTCGGCTCGGCTATTGGAGAAACGCACATGGGTCCGAGGTTTGTCTGTCTAATGACTAATGGTAGCTTCATTGCTGACCCAAATAGACTTCTTTAGTCATTCTTTCTGTGATTTGCACCAATTTTCCGATGTGCACACCACCAAAGCAACCCCAAACCATCACATTTCCACCAGCATGTTTCATTGTCTTAACCACACATTCATCTAATATTCTCTCGGTGGTTTTAAAATTCGATCCGACAGAAGAAAAGAACGAGAAGGTGAAAACAGACTTACAAACTATTCACAACAATTATTTAGGACTACTGACTGGAGTAGAAACATTAGAAAATCCTTCGTTGTCGTAAGTGAAATCAGTGCAAATAGTGAACTCTGTTCACGCACAACTATGCACTGTCGAAGACCCAAAAATTATTGCGTTTTAGGAAAGTTTGAAAATATTTTAGATCTAGATTCGGATTACACCATATTCACACAAATTTGTGAAGGTGTCCCCACAGATACGTCATTGGTTTCAAATATTATTTTAATTATGCATTTTCTGAATATAAAAACATTTTTCTCCACGGCTCACTTGGTTTACTAAAACAACTGTAGAAACGTGTCTTAATTTTCAAGTGTTTCACCGCGTTTTATACATTACTACTTACTATTTATTTTATTATATTGGGCTGGCAACTAAGTACTTTCGGTTTTGTAGTATAAAATAAAACACTTTTTTTTAAACAAAGAATAGTTTTTAATCAATTATATATTTTCCATTTTGCTCAATGACCTTTTGCCATCTTTCTTTCAGCTGCATGATTCCGCGCTCATAAAATTTCTGGGCCTTATCAGCAAAAAACTGAACCAGGTGCGAGTGAAGGCCATCGTCATTTGTGAAAGTTTTACCATTCAAAGAATTCTGCAAACTTCGAAATAAATGGTAATCAGATGGTGCTAGATCAGGGCTGTATGGAGGATGTGGCATCACTTCCCAGCCAAGCTCCAATAGTTTCCCACGAGTTGCCAAAGATGTGTGAGGCCTTGCATTATCTTGGTGGAAAACTACACCTTTCCGATTTGACAATTCTGGCCGTTTTTCTTTGATTGCTTCACCCAGTTTTATTAATTCGGATCGTTTCGTTCCTTGGAAGCAGCTCAAAAAAACACAAGACCTTTGTAATCCCACCAAACTGACAGCATCTTTTTTGGATGCAATTCAGCTTTCGATGTGGTTTGAGCTGGTTTATCGTGTTTGCTCCATGATCGTTTACGAACTATGTTACTGTACAGGACCCATTTTTCATCACCAGTGATGATTCTTTTTAAGAAAGGGTCGGTTTTATTTCGTCTGAGGTGCATATCGCAAAAGTTGATTATTTGTGTTAAATGAATTTCTTTCAATTCGTGAGGTACCCAAATATCAAGCTTCTTAACTAGCCCAAGACATTTTAAATGTTTTTCAATTGTTGTGTGCGATACATGTAGTCTCTATGCAACCTCTCGAACAGTTATATGACGATCCTCTTCAATTATGACTTTGATTTGGTCATCATCAACTTCAGTAGGCCGACCAGAACGTTGCTCATCTTTGAGGGAAAAATCTCCAGAACGGAATTTTTTATACCAATTCTGACACGTGCGCTCTGTTAAGCAAGTAGCACCATAAACTTCACATATCATTTTGTGAGCCGCAGCAGCTTTCTTTGCTTTACGGAAATAAAATAGTAAAATATGTCGAAAATGTTCGTTTCTTACACTCCATTTAAAATTAACCCACAACTAATAGCTTCAATAAAAATCACGCACTACTTGCTTCTGAAGTTACGTCAATGTGACAAGTATTACGCGACAAACGGTAAAGTACAGCACTAACATACGTTATACAAAAAGATAATGCAACGCTCTCTATCAGTAAAAACCGAAAGTACTTAGTTGCCAAACCAATATATACCTACTGTCGAAGGCAAATCTATAGCGTGCAGCTCAATTTTGCGTCTTTTATTATTAAATACTATTTTTAACAATAGATTTCTATTGAAATAATAAGTGAATGGTAGTTTCTGTAGAGTAACTCCAAACTTCTGTTGATAGTAAAAGTAATAGAATTATTTTCTAATTTGAATTTCAATCTAAGTAAAAAATAAATACAAATGCGAATATCTAATATGCTCGCATTTAGTGATTCCAGTTCC
Source organism: Dermolepida albohirtum (assembly GCA_031893035.1). NCBI lineage: Eukaryota > Metazoa > Arthropoda > Insecta > Coleoptera > Scarabaeidae > Dermolepida > Dermolepida albohirtum. The sequence continues at coordinate 712,830 of JAVIWB010006509.1, forward strand.
AATTTTTTGCATCTACGCATATATATTTACTCGGAAGTGTAAGCTCATCAATCTAAAATTCTTACGCAACAATATTTAATATCGAATCGATTGTCTGACCTTAGTAGGTCAAGTGGACTTCTCAGTCTGACGACCTGTTAAAATATGACATTTTACACTTCAACAAGTACTCACTTATTTCAAGTATGTAACGCTCCTTTAATTCTATACTTAGTGGATATGATATTAACTTCAGAAGTTTAGATCGAATTCTCGAACTATTCAGAGTAGCTAATAATTGTCTTAAATAAATTTTCTTTGGTTCATAAATTTCTACTTCTTTCATTACTAACGGTCATTAAAATTTGTATAATAAACAATTCCAGGTTAGTACTTTCAATTCTGTAAAATTGTATTATATTTTCTTGTCTGTAGTATACAGAATATTTAATTTTTTATTTATATTTTGTACAAGACTGAACATACAAGAACTGAACATACAAGCATGACGCAAGTATGTTTAAGAAGTGTTACAACAAGGAGTAAATATTAAATTCGATAAATCGTATGGGTACATAATAATTCTTTACATATAAGTGCATAATATGAAACATAGTACAAGAAGCAAGTAAAGAGAATTCGGAAAATATCTTCAACTGCCAGTCTGAGTAAAGATCCCTTAGAGTCATGATGACTGTCTCCTGCACAAAATATTTTATTAAAATTATTGCACATTATTATATATTATATTATGTTGTAAAGGCAGTTTTAATAATATATGTTTCAGAAGGTGGACAGGAAAATGTAGTATGGTACCGACCCGACAATCGAGGAATGTGAAAAATTAATTCTTGAAGAGTGAAGAACGATCAACGGCATTATGTAGAAATTTATATAGAAATACCAAAAATTATAAACAACGATATAATATTTTAAAGTGTCTAGCATACTTTTGGAATATATTCACGAGCACACCCTGTATATTCCAAACGTACGGCGAGGTACAATAATTTTACTGGCACACGACCCAACCAGCGTGTTTTAAACCTGTTTATTGACGCAATAAATTAAGAGAGGTCTCATAAGATATGTTCGCTATCGTCGACGCGATGGGAACAGAACTGTTTGCAGCGGGTAGATGATATTATATTATCACAAGTTATAGTGCAATAGAAAGTCTTCGGCAATAGTTCGATAGAGGTTAAGCCATCGGAACGCATTTAGCAAGTTCGTTTGAATAGTATCCAGCGGGCGAGAACTGATTATCGAAGGAATAAGGAACGTACGGCCTTGGTCGAAATGCTCCCGCATGATCACAGAGCCTGAAGGTCGTGCCTTGGTTCATGGTGCAATAGCGTCGCAAACTTTGTGTAGAGTTTAGCGATTAGTAAATTGCGAGCGCATAGTGCGTCGCAACGTATTCCATTAGCACCGAAACACCGTCGTGTAAGAAACGAGTGGTGCAATTCTAGAAAACGGTGGCCTATCAAATAAAAATGTGTCGCAATTTTTAACAAATTAGGACTGAGACTGGGTGTGGGCGACGCACGAATCTTGGATCATCAAGACTTGATGAGTACCTAATTAATGAGTGCATTCAACCACGCCAGCATTGTATAACAGATATACACGTCTAGTGTAGAGCGATCCGTCTGTGTAACGGATCGCCGTTATACAGACGGAGTACTACATCCACTAATACTCTCCTACATTCAGCGACACTCACGTCTGGTATATACGTAAGACAACGCGCGACTAGTCGTGGCTTGTGTAGTACAGATCTTTATATAAGAGCTCAAAATCTGAGTGCATCCCTGGCCAGCTCCGAATTTTGATCCGGTCGAACACATCTGGAACATGAACAGTTATAAACTTCAACAATGTCCAACTCCCCTGGTTAATGTTAAAAAACTATGGAGCTGAAGCGACATAGTTGGCCATCCCTCCTCGCACTATACAGCAGCTGGTAGATTGCACTCCTATTGAGTATAAACTATACTAGCTTAATACTGTAGTAACGAGTGAGCAACAATGATTGACCTGATCTTTTACTACTTTCCACACGCCCCATATCAGTACTTACTAACTTTTTTCTATCTGAAGTTAGCAGTTTTGTAATTTCTAGGGAGTTTTCCTACTCTATGTTTATGTCATTAACCTTTCATTGATGTGCATGTACAGAACTTGTTTTGTGATTAATATCAATTATTTATACTTATATACTAGTCTTCATCAGTCTTTTTTAAAGTTAAGAAAGAAGTGTAGGATCAGGTCACTCATTGTTGCTCACACTGTATTACTTGTATATCAAATTTCTCTATTCTGTATTCGCGCGTTCGAGGTATAAGAGTGGGCTCATAAATAAATTCTACCGGTATATTTTACACTACATCATTTTAAAAACACTTCAAAAGAAAAAATAAATAAACAAATAAATCTTTATAAAACAAGCGACGAACATTCGCTATGCTAGCAAGCATTGGATATAAAAGACAATTCTGGAGCTGCTATATCCTCTGAGTTCTAACAGAAGCTGTTGAGAGCACAATAACATAGATCGCTCTTGTGTGAAAACTAGAAGAGTAGTAATCATAATAATAACAATATTTTCTTAATTTATTCAACGGTAAAGGTGTTGGAAAACAGCTTCCTTTGCAGCTCATCTACATGTTCCGGTTTAGGCGATAACACGACCTAAAATTTTTGATGCTCCTGATCAAACAGCTGGAGTCGAGTTGGTATTATAATGTGAATAAGACATAAGTCTTATTCACATTGAATCCACGATCATTCGCACCAAACCAAGTTCTGAGCTGTCGTTAAAATGGATGTTTTGTCTGCATAAAAGTAGATTCCGTCACAGTATTCTTCTATTATATATATACATATATATATATATATATATATATATATATATATATAATCTCAGTTTATTATATTTACATTAGACAATTAGCCAAGGTGCATTGATAAGTACTCAACTTGAATTAAGGTATAAACAACTCTGCTAGCACCAGACATAAATCACGTTCAAATGCTCTTGTAACTTTTTCATAAGATCGATACAGTATCTATCTGAAGAAAAATTTTAAGATCATCGACAAAGAGAACTTTCCACAGTCAATTATCCCAATAATATTAATAAATTTAAAAAATAGTGAACCTTAAATTAGAGTCTTGTGGACCATTTGACAAAGTGCTATTCATGTGCGACCAGAGATTGCGAATCTTGAGAATTTGACAAACAAATAGACTCCAAAGAAATTAATCGAAATGGCCGACAGGCTAAGTGCAGATGGTATATGAAGAAACACGTAATGGTTGATTTAATCAAAGGACTGCTGGCTCATTATTTCCGAAACGAAATAAAATAAATTGATAACTGTGAAAAGCTTAATCATGAGTCCACGCTGATACTGTGAAATAAAGAGTTATAAAGTTGATCACAGATGACTTTCCCACATAATTCTCCAGAAAATTCCCCACAAAATTACGTAAAATGGAAAAATATTGACTATCTTACGATTATAGTCATATATTTGACTTTGACTTTTTCTTAATGTGGTGTTTTATGCCACATATTAATATTATTTCTGCGCATGATGGGTTTATTTCACCAATATCATTGTAGAACGTTTACATAATAGCTTTATTATTAACACCTTATATTTTGAATCAACTTATTACTATAATACATTTAGAGAAATAATATAACACACGTCATGAAAACTGAGAATGCTAATTAAATTTCGATATCTAAATTTCCGGCCTAGAAAATTACAGAATCACAGCAGCATGTTCGAAACAAAACATACAAAAGGAAAGTCCCATAAGAAAAATAACCGTTCAGATTCCAATCACGTAAATAAGACATATGCAAAAAAAATGGTGTCTGACAACATAATGTCGGTAACACGTGTCGGAAATAACAACTTGCGCCATGTAAAAGAATTTTACCGAGAAGGAAACGAAGGTCGGAGCATTTCAACCCAAGGATCGACATTATCTTGTGTTATCGCATGAAAGATGAGAAAGAAGATGAACCCAATGGCTCCAAAAACCATAAATCGTAAACTGGACATTTCGCGCCTTAGTATCGATGTAATTTGTCCCTATTTGTACACGAAAAGACAACGAAAGAGAACTGCTGAAAGCATTTGAAGAATTTACTTATATTATCCGCTTTATGTACAACCTGCTTCGTCATCTTATACATAAAATGTGTAAATTTACTTGGACTAATTATTATCTAAATAATGTCTTATATACAGGCGTTCCTTGGCATTTAAATTACGCGTCTGAAACTAAAAACTGTAGTATTATTGAATCTTTTCATCAATAAATCAAAAAATCAAAAGAGGAAATGAAGCTAAAAATGCCTTCTTTGTGTAAATTAGCTAATTTGAAATACATAGTTTTATAAAAATTTGGCGATATGAGAAAAGATGTGTCAGCAACTGCCTCTCTTTCAGTTGTCTTTCAGCAAAGCCTGTATACAAAACTAGAATTGCATCCATATGAGGGTAATCTGAAAAGTTTCCAACCTAACAAAGAAACAACCCTTATTTCTTTTTTAGTTTTTTTTTCAACATAGTCCCCTTGTAAGTTTATACACTTTTCTTAACGATGCTAGTAGTCGACATCTTGTTCTGCAAAATAGGCGTTTACGAATTTGATAGCCTTCTCATTCGATGAAAGTCTTTGTCCTTCACGCGAAACTTTGAGGAAGAAACGGTAAAATGTCGCTGGGGCCAGAGCTAGTGAATACTGTGTTTCTTTGTGATTTTTGATATGGCAACAATTCAAGTGAGAAGTGATGCGTTGTCTTGGTGGAACAAAGTTTTTTTTTCTTCAAATGCGGTTGTTTTTTCAAAATTTCTGTCTTCGGCTTATCAAGTAATAATGCGTAATATGCCGCCATGATTGTTCTTTCTCCCTTTAACCCCATAACTTTTCCAAAAAAAGTCGCCACATTTTCCCGGTCTATGAAACAGTTTTCGCTTTCCTCGGAACCTGTTATCCTTCGCAATCAACGGTTTCGACAGTGTCTTGGTTTCAGGTGTGTAGTGGTGTATCCAAATTTTATAGACGCCAAAACTCCTACTTATTTCGCTTAAACTGCTTCAACTGAGCTTTGGAAATCTTCATTCGAATGTGTTTTTGGTTCTGATTGAACAAAAGCCAACCCAACGCACGGGTGCCTTTTCATGTCCAAATTTTCAGCCAATATATGAATAATGTGTTCTTTTGGGCTGCCGACAGCCTCTGTTATATCTCTAAGCTTAAGTTGACCATCGTATAGCACTATTTGGTGAACGTTTTGTATGTTATCAATAATGGTTGCAATTTTTGGTCGTTTTAAATGTTCATCGTGAACTAAGTTAGTACGATCACGTTTAAAATCAATTGCTTAACATTTCACTGCCGCAAATGATGCTGTAGAACCCCTGCAAATAACGTCCATCTTGGTTTTATTTTGCGTAGGGGTGTTGCCTTTCAAATGCAAGAATTGAATGATATGATATTCGCTTTTTCTCTGTTGTCACAGAAACTCTAACGTAGTCTACCACAAACTACCGCTAACAACAACAACTTAGAATAAAACTTGGTTGAAATTTTCAGAAGTATCTTTCAACTTGTAAGCAATTATATGAGCAAAATAGTTTTAACGCCATCTTCATATTAAGACTTCAAACTTTTCAGACCACCCTCGTGCGTGTGTATGTATTTCTTTAACAGACATATGTAAGGAAGCCAAAACAGCAAGCAATAACAGAGCCACAATAGTTCTGAAAACGTCGCAGGAAAATAGATGTCAATGAAACCTTAATCGACTTTATTTCTTGCTGAAAATTCCTTGTACGCGTATATTGCGGTAAGTTAAGTTTTTATTTACCATTTGCGTTGCTTCCAATTCTTCATTTTATAACTTTCATTTTATTGTATTGTTTTGTATTCGAATATTGTATATTCAAATTGATCCCAATTTACCACCAGTTTTAATTTGGTTGCTTTCCAAAAGAAGGAAATGAATATTGAACAGATACAGTTTATTAAAATATTGTCAAAAAAACTGAATATGTCGTATGTAAATAATTTTATTTGTTTTTTGTTTCAACGATAAACAATTTGGCGCAGTTAAAGGCCCAGTATTAATGCTGCTGTGAAAAAGAATGCGTAGGACAAATCGCAAATATAAATGGACAAGGAAACGTCGCCAGAATTAAATTTATTTCTTGTTACACACATTTTTGTCATTACGTTTTCCATACGATTAACGAAGGGTGTTGTTTGCCCATAATTAAATTTTCCATGTATTTATTTTACTTAGTATATTGGATCCTCACGTACCGGTGCTTTTCGAATATGTTTCCACGGTCGTTTTCGGATTTTACCAACACTTTTAATTAATCCGGCTCCCATTCCGACTATGTACATGCAAAATGGACCAGTTTACAGTACCGTACGTTCCCAGTTTAAACATATACGGTTTTGAACATCGAAATAAACTTTCGACAACGCCAACTTTTAATCCCACCCTATCATAGATGGAAAGCTGTTTCGCCTGTAAAATTAACTTGCTTATTCAAAAGCTCTAAACTGAAATTATTATTAGGTCATATCGCGGACGAGAAATCCAACAATACTGAATTGTACTGGTTGTAAGTAATTGTGTACAACGGAAACACGAATTAAAATATATAATATCGAAGGTTTATTACATCAACATAACCCATGGGGTTTCTGCGTATTTGCATTTGAAAAGAAAGCGTTAATTTAATATAACCACCATATGAGCTGGGGCGGGCTAAAGTTTGTTTGTGCTCGCTGAAAATGGACAATTAAATTATTACATTAAGATTTATATCTGCTTTCAATCTTTTTATGGGCTTAATTTAATTACGGAAACATAATTTACATATACTTTTGCCTTTGTTTAAAGGATTTATCCTACGTATTTTTGGGCAAAAGCGACAGAATAAATGGCGATTTATATCGAAACAAATATTACTAAACGATTTAATATTAACACACACAAGTAGTTATTCTGCTTGCTAATTTATGGGTTCTACATTTAAAACTGACTTGTGTTTTATACTCTGTCGGGCATTCAATTTTTCGTTTTTCATATATTTCGAAGGTTTGGTATCTTAAAAATATATCCACTTGTTTGCTTTACAGTGACGTATATTACAATTTCTTTAGTGGAGTAATTTTATATAACCTTTTCTCTGCGTGATTTTAGGATCTATTTTTCATTAGTTGCTTATCTTAATATTATTCAATTTCAGTTGTTTGTTCCTTTATTTTGAAAGGTAGCATATAGCTGTCTCATGATGACCACTAATTAGACTTTTTCAAAAACTACTTCGATTTGAATTTTAAAAATCTGGGCAACAGTGTTTTCGAGCGTGCACTTCTCAAATAAAGTAATAGCACTTACGAAACAGTTCCGGTTATGCCGGAAGCTGGCGTCATCTTCCTTAGTTTAAATCTTGTATATTATTGCAATTTTGATTTTTAAGTGAAATTTTAGGTGAACTTTTATTAAGTTACCCTACTCCTAAAATTAACTGTTTTTGAAATATTTAATTTTTTTAAAAAAATTTTGGAAAAAATGTAATCTGCTTAGGACAATGCGTATTTTACAGTAAGAAAGAGAGAGCGACAATATTGACAGATCGGATTGCTAGATCTCCGAGCTTTCCACTATATTGTCAAAATGGCTTAATTGTAGACAGAGTGGCGAAAGTTTAATGCCAAGTTTATTTAACCACATCATCATAAGTTGGTCTTCTTCTATATTCTGATACGCAATTTTATTTTCTTTCGAATAATTTTAGGGTTCCTTATACCTTTCTCTTCCAGTTTTTAAGTTATCTACTATTTTGTGCAATCGATTGAAATCATTTAACTTCTTGCACTGATGGGTGTGAAGTTCTTAGCGGAACCTCAAAACAAACAACTAGGCTCGCTGTCAGCAACTATTTGCTGTCAGTTTAATACCCACTGTAAAGGTTTAATTGTGTATTATTTACTTAGAAATTCAAAAATGAGAACAAAACACCAATTCAAACGCTGACATTATAAATTTATTATTTATTCACGGAGAATGTAAAAACTGTGGGAACTTAATGAGATGTTTGAGCAAGATCCCCAGACCTCTCTACACTAGATTTTTATATTTGGAGTGCAATAAAAAAAAGTGTACTCCACACCAACTAATTCATAAGAAGAATTATTGTTACAGGTGGATCTATAGCAGGGATAAAGAATTGTCTAAGACCAGATAGGGGTCATATTGAACATAGGTGTTAGTATTTCTAACTATTATTAGATAATAATTATTATTCTCATTCTTAATTATTAAGATCATATTGGTTAATCTTCCAATATCTTTACTCATTTCTTAAAACAGTGTTAATTTCTCTCCACATATTATAATAGTAATTGATAAGGGAGCTCTTGTTAAAATTTCTATAATATATGAAGTTCTATATGTTGTCTTTTTACATCTCCGTAAATAAATAGTAAATTTAGAACTGAAGAGAAAATTGAATAGTGTTTTGTTTTAATTTTTTATTTTTTAAATAAATAATATACAATTAAACAGTCACTGTGTGTGTTAAACTGTCAACTGGCGACAAACAGATTTGTTTGTTTTGAAGTTTTGAAGTCTGAAAGAGATGGGTAGAGGGAACTATAATACCATTCGAAAAATAATAAAATTATGTATCGGAATATAAAAAATATACAGAATGTTCTATGTAGAAAAAACAACTTATGATGATGTGAAGTTAATTAAATTTGGCTTTAAATTTTCTCCAGAACTTTAGTTGCATTTTTCTTTTATTTATATGAAAATGGGTCTCTGCACTCATTCTGAGTTTGGGAATAAACTGGATTTACTCTCGGAATAATTCTTAATGACGCCGAACATATTCAATGTGACTTCGTAGGTAATTTTGTTTTAACTCGTGTACCAATTGTATTTTATAGGGTAAAAGATGTAATTGCTGTAGAATACTTTGCAAAAACCACCTAGATATCAACAACTGCTGAGAACATCATCTAGTGGAAGTTTCGGGGTGTTTCTCAATACCTTGTTACACTTGAGTAATGTTGGAGCACTAGGCACATTTCGAATATTAAAGAAATTACAATATTCTCATTGTGCTAGAATAATCGAATGTTGTTCTTTGCTCTATCCCGAGCCTCTCCATTATTAATTTCCGAAGTTTTTCAGAGCCAATTCTGGAACAAAAAGGAAGAAATATACTAAAATAAAAGAATTACTATTTACTAATTAAATCATTATGAAAATTATGCTCCACCTTGTACAAAAAATTAGCAAATTTTGTGATCTAACCACAGAGTACGTTTTAATTCAATTATATTATACGGCAATTTTAATTCAATCGTATCCATATCTGTTTATTTTATTATTATAATTTGTATGCTGTGGTTTACAGTCGAGTGATATCATAACAATTCTGATAATTTACTCTACAAATTTTTGTAATCAATTGACACACACCCACACATTGACCGTGCTTTTATGGTATCATTCAAAGATAAGTATTGAGAATTTCTTATGTTTTGCATGTGTCTGCAATCATATCATTGTTTTCAACTTTTTCAAATCCAATTTTCCAATTGATTTGAAAATATATAATCAATATACTTTTATAAAACAATTTGCAAAATATTTTTAACTAAATTTAAGAAAAATAAAAAAGAGTATGCTTGTAAGTATTTGGGCAAAATAGTAATTTAAATAATGATAGCAGGAGAACCTCCTCTTTCCGTATTAACTGGAAACAATCATAAAAAACATAGAATCTCCATCAAGGGAAATAATTAAATGTAAAAGTTTTTACTAAAGTATAGTTGCGTAATAAAGTATTGTATATAAATTTCCATTTCTCTGATGTATTTTTTAAAGATCTCAATATTTATTAACATAACAGAAATGTATAATAAATCAAAATGAACACGGCTCACTATTCTACGTATATGTATTTAAAAATATTTAACTTTTTTTAAAATGTGTCTAAAAACGATTGAGATTTTTTGTTGCTTTAGAACGCCTAGTTACAACGTATGTGTGCAAATATGTATGTGCCTGGAAAGGTTTTTTGTTAGTCTACCTAGGTAAGTGTATGTAGTATTAGTCGGGCGTTCGAATTTAGTGGACTTGCAAAATGTGTGATTAAATAAGTGCTTCGTAACATACAAATTAAGTGATTAGAACAATCATAAGAAAACGAGTTTGTCGCAAAGGTATGAAAGATTAATATAATATATAAATCAAAGTTTTATTCATTTTTATTACGCCATGTTTGCGTGTAATATTTTAGATAATAGATACGGCCAATATATTTTTTTCATCTCTCTAGTACTTCGTTAATGTAGTAAAAACAACGATTTGAATTCGATAGTAGAATTTTAATAGTTTTAACGTAACGCCTATGTGTTTCATGAATAAAATATGAGTTTTAAAATAATAAAATTCATACATATTACATGTACATGCATGTATTTACTCTAAATTAATATAAAATATGTATAACTCCAATAATTTTTTGACACGATAAAGTGAAATCGTTAAAAATTAATGAATGCTTATTTGTTTTGTTTGTAATTGAATAACCAGCAAAATAAAATATAATATAAAATAATAATTTAGTTTCAATTACTATTATACGAGAGAGCGTTTTTATATTCGCGCAATGAGCGGGTTGTAGAGGGGTGAGTAGGCGCATTGGGGGCGTGGCCTGTGCAGCGACTCATGATTAGTATAAATACGAAGTTTCATTGTTATTAGACAGTTAGTCTTTGAGCTATCGTCAACCAAGTAACATAATCAGGAGTGAAAAGTGAAATATGGAAAAAATCGAATATCGTGCCGTTATAAAGTTCCTTACCAGGCAAGGAAAATCAGTCGCGACCATAATGAATGAGATGTCATTGGTTTACGGCGACTCTTGTCCAGGAAAAACCATGGTGTACAAGTGGCATAGTTTATTTAAACAAGGAAGGGAATCCCTTGAAGACGACCCGAGGCCGGGCAGGAGCATTGAGGTGACCACGCCAGCACTTATCCAAAAAGTTGAACAAATTGTACTCGAAGATGCTCGACTAAAGAAGAAACAACTCGCAGAAATGGTTGGAGTATCCGATACAAAATTTTTTAAAATCCTACACGATCATCTAGGCATGTCTAGGGTCAGCGCAAGATGGGTGCCGAGAATGCTCACGCCGCCGCAAAAACAACAGCTCGTCGAGTGTTCGCGTGCATTTTTGGACCTCTGTAATGAAGACAAGGATGGTGTATTGAGTGGAATTGTTACTGGAGACGAAACTTGGGTTCATCATTATGAACCTGAGTCCAAACAAGACTCCATGCAGGGGCATAAAATGGGCACAGCAGCTCCCAAGAAATTTAAAGTGTCACAATCAGCTGGGAAACTCATGGCAACGGTATTTTGGGACTCGGAAGGAATATTGTTGATTGATTATAAAGATAAAGGTGTTTCGATAACCGGAGAATATTACGCTTCAATATTAGAGCGACTAAGGGAAGCCATTAAAGAGAAAAGACGGGGAAAATTGACAAAAGGTGTTCTGCTTTTGTACGACAACGCGCCCGTCCACAAGAGCCGCGTTGCGTTAGCTGCCCTGCATAAGGTGGGCTTCGAAATTGTGAATCACCCACCCTACAGCCCAGACCTGGCCCCGAGTTATTATTACCTGTTTCCGAAAATGAAAAAAGAGCTGCGGGGTAAAAAATTTACTGCCGATGATGAAGTCAAGGAGGCAGTTTCGGCGTATTTTGCAGATAAAGAGAAATCATTTTTTTATGAGGGTATAAATAAATTAATTGAAAAATGTGAAAAATGTATCTATCTTGCAGGTGAATATATTGAAAAAGAAAAATAATTTCGTTTTTTTATTTCCACCCCTTGTCCCCAATTCCGCGAATATAAAAACGCTCCCTCGTATATGTATATGTACATTATTTTCGTTATAAAGTTACATATAAATGTCCGTATACGTAAATGCAATACTACATGTTAGACATGAAAATTTTACTAAATTCAAGATTCCAATGTTTCTTACGATGCAGATCCGAGATTCCAGCCGATCCGAACTTCGAAATATAAAGATCTTAATCACCGAGGGTTGATATATAACCTCTTTCTACATTAACAACTAAGTTGTCATCATCAGAAGATAATTAATTTGTTTTCGTACGGGTATTTTCCATAGTTTTCCAGGTTCGACACTGTTTAATTATCTGCTGATGATGACAACTTAGTTGTCGAAATACGTATACAGAACACGAAAATTTATTTGGAAAGGGGTTATATATCAACTTTCAGTGATTAAGTTAATCAACCACAGGCTCCATCAAAATTACCTTATAAAAAGTCTAATTAATTAAACAATAATGTGTACTAGATTTTAATTGTAAATACAATTGAATAGGGGTAGAGCATAAATGTCCAGGTATCGACAAACAATACTAAAAATTATGGTCTATAACTGGTTTTCAACTTGTATAGAACACATCTTAGATAAGATTAATTTTTGCAGAGTTTATTGAAAATGTTTGGCTTACATTAATTTACATATTAAACTACTAATAAAGTATTCGTACGTCCCGAGTAATTGCACTAAGGATAGCCGTACAAATAGAAATTGATACTGGAAAGAAAGCACAGAAAGAAAATAATGAGAATTTGAAGAAAAACTGATTATAGCGGAAAGGCTAAAAGACCTTTTATTAAGCGTCGTTAAAGTTACAATTCATATTTATAATAGCACTAAATGCTTATTTTTCACAAATACGGGATACTATGGACAGGTTTCCCGAATTCACAAACACTTGCCTTACTGTATTTTACTTATAGCTGCGTAATAAATATATTTATGTTACTTAAATTTAGCTTATTACGTAGCGTTTATAGTCGAGAAGAAATTACTACGTGCAAAATCAAATACGTGGTCTATATTTTTCCAAAAATAAACCTTTAGCTTCATGTTATATTGTGTATATGCATCTACAAGAAATATGAATATACATACATACAGTAGTGTGTATAAGTAGGTGACCACCATAGTCACTTTCCGTTCTGTATCATTTTCAAAAAGCAAACTACAAGAAACTTTCTTCTACATAGTAATTTTTTTAAATATACGACAAAAACAATTATATATAACTGAAAAGTATTAATAATAAGGGTAATAATACTTGCATTCACCTTTAGCAGATATTACACTTCTCATGCGTTTAGGTAAACTATCGAACAGTATTGTCAGAAGTTCTTGTGGAATGTTATTCCATTCTTCCAAAAGCATATCGAAAAATTGATAGCATGTTCGATAATATTTAAATTTAGGCTCTGTGCTGGTCAGACTAAAGTTTTTGCACCTCTTTTATGCTCAATTTCATCTAAATAATTTTTAATAGTCTTAATGGTATGCTTCGCATCATTATCGTTCTGGAAAATGTAGTCATTTTCAATTAATTTTATTCCTGCTAATATAGTATGTAGCTACAGAATCGCTAAATATTTCGCTGACGTTAATTTTCCAGAAATTTTAATTAATCTACCACTTTTTTGCGCAGATATACAAACTCATAATTGCACAGGCCGATCTTCATGTTTCATTGTTGACTCTTTACATTATGGGTTATACACTTCTCCAACTCTTCCGCAAACATGCTCTATCCTATAACACTCGAATATTTCAAATTTGGACTCATCTGTCCAAAGTACTCATCCTTTGGGAATGAATTCGTACCTATTCCAACCGTTTCTGTATATTACCCGTTCACGATAATCGCGTTCTTCTTGAAACATAACCTATAAGTTCCTGTTTAATTAGATGGCGCATATACATATACATATCAGTCACATAGCCGGATGAGCAGAAACTTCTGTTGATCTAAGAAGATCTTCTGATAATTCTTTAGATCATGTCCTATTTCGCAAGGATGTCAATCACAAATATTGATCATGATTTTCTTTTACTTCTCTTGGCATTTATAGTAAAACATCACAATGCTTGAAATTGGAATCACATATACTTATGTCGTCTTCTTCATTGCCTACAGTGTTATGTTCGTTTCTAGTTTCACATATAATTTTTTGATAGGGAGCATGCGCCTCTAAATTCATTGTTTTTTAATAGCAATTTGAGTAAATTTAATTTTTTCGGTTTTACAGTCCGTTCGGTAGAAAAGTATAGGATCGCAGTTTAAAAAATTATATGATGACGTCGTACTTCGCAAGGTTGATAGAAGGAGAAATTGTTTGTCATCAGTAATGGATTTTTTCGAAACAAATGTGCTTTTTCAATACACTATTTCATTATACTTTTTTTCAGTTATATTCCAATTCTTTGGAAACAAATACGATTTTGCAAATATAAATACGACACATACTGAAAAATTGCATATAAATTACAGACATAAAATACTTTCCTATCTAATGTAGTAGAAATATAGAGAGAATTTGAAAGGATATCGCTGAAAGATTAAGATTTATTGCCTTCTCGAGTATCTCGTTTTCAAAAATGATATAAACAGACGCTTATATCTTATCATTTTTTAGCTTATGTTTTGGATGTTACTAAAATTAAATTTAAATTAACTAATGTAGAAACTGAACAAGCATTAAATATAGTGTAAGAAATGTGAGCTCATTGTAGAATTTCAAGCAAAAATAGAACCTTTCTCAGCAGTTATGTTTCAGGCGAATGTTAGTATCTAACAGTTACACTAAAGATTAGGACCACTTACAAATATAACGTTTTTCATTGTATAGCAGAACAAAAACAACGTAATGAAAAATATTTATTGTAATAGAAAAGTAATGCTTTTGAAGAAATTACTAAGATGTCGTAGAGAAACTTTGCTTTTACCACCTACATTCACAGACTTTTCACTCAGGTTAGTTACTGACTAGTGAATAATACAATCATTTTGCCATATAACTAAATGGTGGTATTTTCTCTTAAGTAGGCAACCGATTTCAATATACTGCACACATTTTCAATTGTGTTTAGGTAGGAAAAACTTTTCGATATGAAAGCACTAGCAAAATCACGGATTCCAAAGAGTGTGTCACAGATTTTGCATTTTGACAAGATTAACTATGATGCATGAAGGTATAAAGACTTTCATTAGGGTCTGGTGCAACTAACAGTGGAAGCATAACATCCTCGAACACGTATTTGTATTGTCTTTGCTTCACTATGCCTTAATACAGATCTCCCAGATCTTCCAAAGTTATGCACAACTAAATCATGATTGAAGCACACTTTATTACCGTATCTACCTTCGACTCGCCACTGAACACTCTAGATTGTGTTCGGTGACGAATCGAAACAATTTTTTTTAGCAAAAAAGTTTTTTATTCACTAACAAATACATATTCTCTTATTTTATTTCGCTTTTGTCCAGTTCTCTATTGCATAGAGTTGGTAAAGTTTTGCCCATCGACAGAGATTGATTCATTGCAGCCGGTAGCCATGTTTTTTAAGTGACCCTACACGCCTACGTATTGTACGTCGATAGTTCGTGTTCCTCTTTAAGCCGAATTTTATCGGTACCGTGATAGTTATTCTGTTTCTCCCGCAGAGCGAGTGTATATTACTTGTACTGGGAATATTTTCTTTGATTAAAGCAGCAGTACAATGCACCACTCGCCGGGAAACTTCCTTTTGTGCCCTTGTTTTTTGAGAATACTTTCCTGGACGTAAAGTGTAAATATTAATTTCTTTATCAGATATATCTTTTGCTCAATCCTAGCCGTCTAAATAATCGTATCACAAGTAAAACAAATAAGCTCTAAAACCTACACAGCGTCACACAGCAACATAAACTGAAATACTGTCAAGTATTACATACTGAATTATTACAATGACCATTCACAATGCCTCTAAAATAACCCGCCTCGAATAGATAGAAAGCGGAAATGCCAATGGCAAGTACAGAGCAATTACTGGAATCTCTTACATTTTTTTTAGAAATAAGTGTACATATAATATACTAGGTAGATAGACATACCTTTCGGTTTACTTCTTGTTTTTGAATTACATTGGTTGTTCTGTCTATTTATCAACTTCAGTTCACTGTATTTATTAATAATAAATAGACTAGGACTAGACAAAGAAAGAAAATTAGTATTCCTGTACAAATATTATAACGAAAATCAATAATAATAATTTTTTTCATTTAAGTTACATTTTGCAATAAATACTAGTTCAAATTTCGGAACTTATCATTTTATTTGCTTGTTTATTTGCTTATTGACATCTTAATAATTTATTAGAACATTATGCTTGTATTTTTGCAGTACATATCTTTTTGATTGTAGATCCACAGTAATCCTGAACTGTCACTAAATAAATAAGGAACAAATTATCGTACAAGCCTTTGTATGGTACCAAGAAAATCTAGATACCATCCACTTCCCTATGCAAGCGTAACTAAGTGTCTTTACGTGCCTCGTCGCTATAGGAAAAAAAGACTTATTAAATTCGATCGATTCTTTTATGTAAATTCGAGCGGGGAATTCACTTATATTAGCGAATTTTTTCCTATTATCCTCAAAACAAAACTGCTCTTTTATGTTTAATCCTTTTTATTTGGGACCATCCTGTATCCAGTGCAATAAAAAATAATGGAAGCGAATTATTATTTCATTTTACCAATCAAAACAAAAAAAAACCCTGCCATACATAAAACGCCACGGATCAATACCAGCTTATTTTATCTTCGTCAATTTTAGATAATACTCCCACGTATATATTTCTATATTGACAAGCACTCTGCACACATATATCTAAATACAAATCTATATCTGTTATATAAAAGCGAAATATAAAGCGTAAGCCGTGTATAACTCTATGGAATATATGACATCTGCCGGAATATCCACTCTTCATTGTATTTCGAGATGCTCACTGTGCGCTGGCTACGGCTTGTCCGATTTCACGAAACGGAAGTGACAGTTTAGTCGGCTCCTAACTAAACTTTTTTCCACTTCACCATCACCATTCGTTTCGTTTGCTCTAACATTTGTTGCAGATTCACAAAAAGATGAATGTATATGTGTATCTACATAAATGTACAGGTTACCGACGATGCGATTCCAAGGTTTACAGTTCTAGTTCTACACATATTTACGTAAAACAATGGCCATAAACAACTCATGTCGAGGCTACAAATTAAAAAATGAACATCAAAACAAAGTATGAATAAATTCAAAATATTTTAACACAATAAAATTAAAGAAAACACTGCTGCGTTGAGATAGAGAACTGCATATGTATATACAGTACCTTGTCATTAAATTAGAGCTACTAAAAGAAATGTAAAATCACAAAAATTTTAATTACTAATTTTTAACTGTTTAATATTTAATTCTTTTTTTGGATTCTTATTTAACACATTGTTGACCGGCAATTTTACGCTAGTATCTTTAAGCTATCTCATGTCACCGACTATTATTTCGTAATTCAATGCGAAACTGAAACAATATAAATAACCTTCAATAAACTTTATTTATACATAATGAATTGAAATGAATTTCTGTTCAAATGTTTTAGATAACTTTTAATATTTTTTTTTAGTATGATATGCCGTATAGCAATCACATACGGGTAATGGTACACAGCAGGTTTTGCACATATATCTTGTGTCGCTCCGCTTTCCTTTCGAAGAGCATACTTTACACGTTCTAGTTGGATTAATTTTTACACCGATGACAATTTTTTCTAAAACGTGGTCTTCTAGTTGTCCTGACAGCCTGAAAGATGGATCATTGTACGGAGCCTTTTTAGAAGTACGCGAAGAAGTGCCAGGTTCATTTGAATCTACAGTTATCAATTCCCTAGCTACTTCCAATAGAAATTTTTTGAATCTAAGTTTA
Source organism: Dermolepida albohirtum (assembly GCA_031893035.1). NCBI lineage: Eukaryota > Metazoa > Arthropoda > Insecta > Coleoptera > Scarabaeidae > Dermolepida > Dermolepida albohirtum. The sequence goes on from JAVIWB010006509.1 coordinate 730,757, forward strand.
GTTTGTAAGGCAGAGCTACAATAAATTTTAAATGCATTAAACAAAGTACAATTAATGAGAAATAATGCAACTGTTTTAGACCACTTTACACTTTTTTAAGATGCTACTGTTTGCCAAATACTGATCTTCCGACAAACTATCACGTTCCGAATCACTACAATTTATTTCCAAATCACTCGGACAATCAGATAAATCATCCGCGTATAATTCATTGAAAATTTCTTCGCTATCACGATCTGCCATACTTGCAATTTTTAAAGAAGTAAGATTGTTATAAAAATCTGAATATCTAGAAAAATAATTTTTTTATAATAAAAGGGACACGTCTAAACACGATGAACAAAGCTTTTGCAGTATTCTATATTGGCCCGGGTTTCATAAATTGAAATTGCTAATGCAAGTGCAATCACGAGTTAACTCGTGATCGGCCAACAACGTTTGGGCATGAAAGCACGAGTTAACTCGTGACCGGTCAACAATGTGTAAAGGTAAAGTAGTTTTAAAAAATCGTTTGAGAACGTGTTCCTAATATTGAATAAAGAAGCAATACAAGAAACTAAATTACTTTTGTATGAACTTGATATATTCTGCATCTAAATTTTTTAACCTTTTTATAAGTTTGTAAATATTTTAGTGATCCCAATTGACTAAAGTTCGCATGTTCCACAAGGTTCGAATTCCTGTTAATTCTTTATATTTGTCTATTGGTTGAAGTTGGAATTAACAAAGTCGTAAAAATACCATAATATTGAAGAATTGAAGTAAATGTAGATAATAGTAAATATCATATCTAAAATCCTACTAGTAAATAATAGGTAACGGGTTACACGTAGTATTTAAAACTTCATATGGTATTTCAAACTTTGCTTTAAATCTTGTAAAATATTTGTACATTTCGGAATACTATTGAGCATATAACTATTTAAATAGATTAAGAGACTAATGAACATCTAAACCGCGTAAATTCTTATTTATTCAACATTTCAGCAATTACTCTACTGGCATCTTCATGGTAGTCCTGATAAAGACTGTTTTATGCCAAACTCATTACTGAAGAAGGTAAATTTTAATGGAGACTGTGGACTGTGAAACCCCAATTAAGAATTTAGAACCAATTTCAAAAAACTTCATTAGAGAGGCTTATAAATTCCAAATTAAGGGGAATTTACAGCAGCACAACGAAAAGTCAGTTAATAATAAGTGAAACGTGATTGAAAATCTTAAAAAAATGAATATTTGCGATTAACAAGCTAATATTATGTCTCAAAATTGTTTCAAATCGAAGGTAAATTCTATAAACAAAAACAAGCAATAGCAATGCGCAATTGTTTTTCTCCATTTATAGCGGATTTATTCATTTTGAACTTAAATTTAAACATAACGCCAAAGATTTTCCAAAAGAATGGATTAGGAATTTAGATGATATTTTTGACATACATAAGTGCAACTTAAACGATTTCGTTAAGTAATTTAATTCAAAATTCCCGACGATTAAATTCACGGTAAAAAAAGGGAAAGAGTGTCATCTTACCTCTCTTAGACACCTTAGTAATTATAAATAATCATAAAATATAAACTGATACTTTCAGAAAAAAAACTTGAGCAATTGAAAGCTAACATTTCTCGCGTTACTGGCCAAATACCACTTAAAATGCTGGAACGCGTCATTGAAAATTGACTTCAGAATGGACCATGCTAGGCGCAGTTATGGCAAACATTTGAAGGAAATAAAAAATAAAAGAATAATAGAAAATACCCGATAAAGTTGAAGTTTTTATTTATTTTTTATTTTTTGAGAGAAGTAACTCAAAATGAATTATAAGAACCACTACAATTCGGAAATTTATTAATATAAGGCTGTAATAAAATAATTCCAATAAAATGTAGGTTACAAAATAAAAAATTCAAGTGAATCTGTTGAAGATATAATAATTAAATAACTACTATAGTCGCAGAAATTGAAACACTAAAATATACAGCTATGAACACAAAATATGACAAATTTTGTATTTAACTCTACGGCAAATCATATTATTAGGGTAAAATGCACATGTAACAAATTCCCTTTGTGAATTAACTAGACATACGCGTCCCGACTCCCGACAACTCTGATACGCCGCTAAGAATTGGCAGCACTGATCATTTATTAAATGTCGTCAATCAAGTTAACAGTGCCTACACGGTCTCACAACTCGTAAAATGTGAACTGTGGCCCTGTGCTTTTAAACTAGTGATAAGTCCCATACATTTATGACAACAGTAATGTACTTACTTCTAAATGTATTCAAAATTTTTATGCATGTATTTATTGGTATAGAGATTTTATTTAGATTTTGCATGAATTTTACATTTTGGAAACGTAAGGGCCCGATACCAATTTTTGTTAGTGTACGCTCAATTTTGCTTACCAAAATGTAGTTGCTTATTTAACTCTTTTTCACATATGTACATATATACCTAGTCCATATTGTTCGTTTGTTTGTTAGAATGCAATTTAAGTGAATGGGACTTTATAGCGCACGGAAAATAGTGCTGATCCTGCAAATACCGTTGTCGCAGCGCAATTTTAAATTCAACGAGAGAATTACACAAGGTGAAAACAACGGCAGTCAAATTAACAGCCATGTGTAACATAACAACTAGTAAAGTCATTTGGAGCAATTATTCGAGTTATTTTGAATCGAAATTGCCAGCTACTCAGTTCTAATCGTTAGTAGCGACAGTCAGTTGTATGTAGAGTTGTTTCTCAAACGTATGAACGTACATACATAGATATAATAACTTAAGTTTGAACTTGTCTCTATATGGTGTAATTACCAGGTACACACAACGAGTAGAGAATATTATCACAGTGTAAATTGCTCTAGAAACGTTTTACTGTTCTTAACTTGCACTTAATTTTAACGTGCATGTTTACTAATATGTAAGAATAATTGACATTTACAGTATTCAAGAAAATTAAAGGATTTATTTTAATTTAATAAGCGTATACACATTAAGAGATTTATCCCTAAGATCCACATGACAATATAATATACCTCCTCTTTGTTCAATGAAACTATATTCTGTTAGATCTGCTAAAGAATTTAAAGTTTTAAGTTTTTAAAGATTCATAATAAAACGTAATTATCTTATGTAACCATTTTATGTGAATATCTTAAAATTTATTAAAAGCAGTTGTTTATAATAAACCATAATTCAACTGTAAGTATGCAACAGAAATTGAAACATTATTATTGCATTATACATACATTATTATATTACAAAAGCCAAAAATGTCCATCTTTTTATGGTAAACATAAACTAATGAAACTAAATTTCGTTAGAGACTGTGGTTAATTGAATTAATAAAAGAAAAGTAGAAAGCCCTTACCACATCAATGTTCTTATTCTGTATACATATTTCAACAACTAAATTGTCATCATCAGCAAAAACTATTTACAGCGTTGCATCTGGGCTCGCACAACACGAGCGTTGTTGTAGTAAGGGTTTTTACCTTCTTTTCGTGCTTTTAAAAACATTAGGCAGCTCTTTTACTGTGGTTGGTTCAATTTCAGGTTCAACTGCTTCTATTAATTTATCTAAATTACACAATCGATTTCTATGCATATTAGTTTTTAATTTATCAAATAACTAGTAATCTGAATGTGCTAGACTTGGTTATCAAGGGCTTACATGCTCACCATAAATGTGACTTAGAAACAGTAATAATACGTTAACTATGTATGATGTAGCACTATCTTGCTGAAAATAACCTTGGGTTAATTCATCTCTACGTACCTGCTGAATGAATGCTTTTAAAATATCTGTACGATATCTCTTTTCATTGACTGCACTCGTTTCACGAAAGAATATTAATCCTTTACTTCGTCGCGAAATACAGCCATTCATACTTTTATTGGATGTAATTCAGTTTCTACAAAAGTATGTGAATTTGTGTGTTGCCCAAGTTTGATAATTTGTCTGTTTACATATCCGACAGGAGAAATTGCGCCTCATAAGCAAAAAGTTTGCAGTCTAGCATATTATTTAAATGATCATTGAACCACATTCAAAATATCATTCAAGTATCGTAGGAGTATAACTTAGGGACAATAGAAACTTTATAGGGGTATACATTAAAGTTATTATCTTTGGGCAAGTCTTCTCTAGATGGACCAATCCTCCGGGTAAGCATCAAGAACCGTTAAGAGGGAGAACGCGTGCGAACATTACCGATAGCTTGCGTCATGTCACAGACGCGAAGATGATTACGAAAGTGGTTTGTTAACTACGTCGACTCTATTTAAATTTATAAATCATTGTCCTGCGTTAGAATATAGAGAAACTCCGACTAAATATTTGCCACACTAGTAACATTAGTCGTCACAGATAAAACTACTAACAAAATATAATCAATAACAACAATTTCTTAAGTTGAGAAACTAAGGGTTTTTACCTTCTTTTGGCTTTTAAAAACATTAGGCAGCTCTTTTAAGGTTCAATTTCAGGTTCAACTGCTTCTATTAATTTATCTAAATTACACAATCGATTTCTTGCATATTTTTTTAATTTATCAAATAACTTTCTGAACAACTTGGTTATCAAGGGCTTACATGCTCACCATAAATGTGACTTAGAAACATAATAATACGTTAACTATGTATGATGTAGCACTATCTTGCTGAAAATAACCTTGGGTTAATTCATCTCTACGTACCTGCTGAATGAATGCTTTTAAAAATCTGTACGATATCTCTTTTCATTGACTGCACTCGTTTCACGAAAGAATATTAATCCTTTACTTCGTCGCGAAATACAGAAAATTCAGTTTCTACAAAAGTATGTGAATTTGTGTGTGCACAATTTGTTTTCAACATATCCGACGAGATTGCGCGTAGCAAAAAGTTTGCAGTCTAGTATATTTTTCGTATTGAACCAATTTATTTCGCCGTGTATAACCAGGACAATAGAAACTTTATAGGGGTATACATTAAAGTTATTGTCTTTATCTTCTCTAGATGATGTAAGCATGGTTGTCGAAATACGTATGTCACAGAGAATTTACAAATAGTTAATTGTGGAAAGGGGTTATATATTAACCTTATTGATCAAGTCACAATAAACCACAAAATATAATCTAACAACAAAGTTGAGAAACTAGACTGGCTAATTGATTTTTCATTACAAATAGTACTTTATCTCTGTTTTTATAAATTAATTTCACTTTTATAGCATTCATGGTTCAATTGTCATGCCAAAAACCAGAATCGTTGCGTATTCGACATAGCATGTTATTGGAATTTCAAAAAGTAACGATGCAATAAAAACTACAAGAAACATTCCGGAATTTTATTTTGCCAGGTCAGATATTCGTAAATGTTAAAGGTAGTTTGACTTGATGTCTAATAGCTCATATCTTCCACTATCGGCCTCCTAACCTCATTAGCACTTTTCTTGAACGAAATAAGTCAGTCTGATACACCGCAAGACATGGAATTGCTGAAAAAGCAAGAAAGATGAATATTAGCTTTCAGTTAAGTGTACGCTTATCCAGCACGTGTCTCTGACACAAAAACAACCCGAATGTATAATAAAGTGAAGTACGATTGGGTTACTTATAACTAATAGATCAACACTTTTCAAATTAGATTGTAAATTATATAAAAATGAAAAGGGAAACTAAGAATACAAAACTATCGAATTGTTTGATACTCATAACGAATGCTGGTTCAAATCGGATAATATTGATTTGTCTGACTTGTCCCATTCAGGAAAATCCTTGCCAAATGCTCAACAAACTATTGGATAATGTTTACATACTTTGATCGACTATCTAAGAGCAGAATTAGTAGAAATTGAGAGAGAAGATGTTTGGCTTCTTTATACTCCGTCAGAAGAAAGCAAAGTTAATTGTTCAATCTCTTGGAATTTGATATTGTATCATAATTACATAACGCAGAAAAATTTTTTAATCACATCGTAACTGGAGATGCGAAATGGGTCCTTTATGACAATCCCAAACGTAAAAACCTATGTCTATCCCCTAAGTTCCATTAATTAGTCCAAAGCTTACACTCTAGAAAGGTATTATTGTCTATTTGGGTAAATACTCTTAGCCTAATCCATTTTTAAGTGCTAGAACTAAGGCAAACCATAACCAAAGACTTTATTGTCAACAACTAGAACAAAACCATATTCTGCAAAAAAGACTAGATAAAATCAAAGAATTGGGATAAAAGATGTTAATTCACTCACATCATTCGCCTAAAAACGGCCTCCTGATTACTATTTGTTGTGAGCAACGATCGTTGATAATTAAGAGTGATTACATAATTGACTCAAAATAAAAATATATTATAAATTTAAATTATTTACTTTAAAACGACGAAAAAATACGTCATCGCTTTCCAGTTCCTCTACGCCATTTGATATTAAATTATATAAATAGTCTACCTTTCACCGTTATGAATGTATATAATGCAAGACCATATTCGTTAAAATTCTTGGGTGAATTTTTTTTCTACCTTTTTTACTTTTGCCTTTCGTCTTTCATATGATTTCGCATTCACTTTGACTTGAAAGAGGGAAGAAAAAAATGTTTCCTATTTTGCATCGTCCGGAATGGTTAAATACCTTGAATGACTTTTCTTTTTCCTCCGAGGAGGAATTTGCATTTTTTCCCGTAAAACGTATTATGGATTCGGGCATCGGGAGAACGTGAAGTTATGGCAGTGACTGTAAAACTGGAACAAGGAAATAAAAATAAACAGCGTGGCCGTTCTTTCGAATAGAAGTTTCGCTCCATTAGGTTTCTTTTTCAAAAGAATTTGTACAGGTAATATTTTGTATTGTTAGTTGAAACCCTATTTATGGATTCAGAATCAACCGATATGGTAAATACTTTCTTAAACAAGAGTCAGCATTTACATAGGAATACATAAACAATAAATGCGTTAAAATTTTGTTGATACTTTTAAAACAGTTGATATAGGTACATGCCGTGTCGTGTAAATTTAATCTTTATCACATTTTAATATAAACAAATTCATTCGTTAGCCGAATACTTAGTTGTTTCAGAAAATACGATTTTTACAAGCCATTTTTAAAAATATTCTCTCTCAAATATTGTTCAATTAAATCAAAGATTATTAAAAAAATATTTATAAATAGACAAACTGTTACAATTTTTATTTTATTTAAATTATTGCCCATAATTTTGCAACATAATGACTTCTTCATATGTTAAAACTAATTAAATGATTAGAGACAAAAGAATCTGTTTTCTTTTATTTATGTACCAGGTATACCGGAAAGTCATTATATTAAAACTGGTATTTTAAAGCTTTCTAAGAGTTAATGAACCAGAATTTGTGAAAATAGTTACTGTCACTCATTAATTTCAATTTTCAACCTTTGTATTATTTATTGTAGAAAATATATTGAAAATAAATTATAAATGCCCTGCTTTTACGTCCAAGTTCTTTATTCACCGTCAGTAAACAAAGCGGATAATTTGCTTTTAACCAATATAACAAGTCAAAGAATTAAGTATTGAAATTTCTCCTCTTCTTACGTCAAAGAGAACATTTTGTAATAGGTAAATTCGACTTAAAAGAAAAAGAAGCGAACCACTTGTGTTTTTTGTCGTATGGTGTATTGCCCTAAGGACAGAAATGCCGTAAACTTAATTAAAATTGATTTCGTTTCCATAAATAACATTCGTTTAGCGGATTGGGAATTTAATTGACATAAAATTTTAGGGTAATTATTGTTAGCGACTGGCTAATTGAACTAAACTGAAAAAGACAAAAAAGGCCTTACCACATCAATGTTCCTACTCTGAATACGTATTTCGACAACTAAGCTGTCGTTATCACTGTGCCCTACCTGGATTTGCGGTAATATTTATGCTGAAAAAATTCCGCACACTCATCCCACCAAAACTAAAGCACTGACGTTCACAAGACAGCTGTAAGGCAGTATTTGTTAGTCCTAAAATCTAATACTAATAATGTGCGCCCCTACACTTACGAACCTTTTTAATGATCATGTCTTCCAGGAACCCGATTCGTATTGATCACATTGTTTTATTAAATGTAGGCAACCCGCGGTTACAGTAATTAATAATCTGCTGATAATGACAACTTAGTTGTCGAAACACGTACACAGAGTAGGAACATTGATGTGGTAATAGATTTTTTTCGCTTTCTTTGACTAATAAAATTTTTAAGGCAACAAAATGAAGTAAATTTATTTGGTGGTTAAAATTTTAAAAACTTTTCTGAAAATATTAAGCAAGCACGTATTTAAGTAAAAGGAAATGTACCAGGTCAATCGAAAGAGTATAGTATTCATCGACTATGTTATGTATATATGTATATTCCAGTATGTATACCCCATACATATTGAAGTTGTTTTCGTCAATTTCGGTTTCAAATTTTTTTTTAATTTACAGTATGTACTGATGATTTAGTGTTTCAACGTCTAGACGAACGTGGATATAAATAAATTCATCCAAATATTACAACTATGCAGAACATACAGAACAACCAGGGAAGGGCAACGGAAAATCACCGCAGGAGTCTAAAAATTTTCCCTAGACGTTCTGTAAGTAAAATGATTTCTTCAAAGAAGGCAACGTTCTAATAACAACAGAAGGGTAGAATATAAGAACGTAAAATGCAAAACATACGGACAAATAAAGAGATTATCTACAGACAAAGAAAGTGGATTCAACACAATGGTGGTTGTATTGAATCCAACCAATCCAGAACAAATTTAAGAGAGAGATACAGTACAATAAACAGATCACTCTTTGCATTTTAAACCAATGCTGACAAACAAACACTTTTAATCGCCCCATGAGTACGAGCGAAATAACTCATGGTCTGTTAAAATTGGTCTTCCTGGACATACTTAATTGTTATTATTTATGCAGGCTTGTTGGATCATACTGCGCAGTTGTTACATAAAATATTCAGCACCAAACTTCACTGGAATTGCTATATGCGATATTACTATCCTTATTTGGTATTTCTTAATGAAAATTTAATTAAGAAATAAATAAAATTAAACCAATTGTTAGTAAGAGTAATATTGTCTTTATTCTCCAACAAAAACAAATTTTAAACTTACAGAACAAAGCAGAAAAAGAAAGAAATACAAGTATGCATCGTTCTCTACAGAAAACAGAAATCAAAACAAAATTCCCTACTATAAACTGAAAATTAAAATTAATGAATCTTAAATGGATAATTTTTAAGAGTAAAAAATATACAAATAACTTTATTATTATCCTACAAACACATAGTGCATACTGGCGTTACTCATGAGGCACATAATGAGGGAGCTTTATTTAAAATATTGGAATTACAATCTTGTAGGTCTAGCAGGTACTACAAAACAAACTCATAAAAGAAATTATTTTATTATGCGCAATTTTTCATATAAATTTAGTACTCTGCATCTCCCTTCAAAATTATTGAGGATGTTGATTGGCCTATTTGAAGAATCACCTTTCTTAAAAACTGGCGTTCTTCTGCTAACTTTGCACATTTTTGGGAAGCATTTTCAGAGATAAAACGAAGGTGTACCGAAGAGGAGCGCATGAAACTGGTGCGCAATCTCTGATAAAAAAGAACTCGTGAGTCCATTAAGTTTAGTCATCATATCTTCCTGAATCCGTCTTATGCTCCGAAGCATGGGCGATATTGAATGGTAAAACTCTGATACAGCTAAATCCATTATTAACGACAGAGTTTGGAGCTATTATAATCATTACGAAGAATATTCGAAAATACGTCGACGAAGGCATCAACGATGACATGAGGCGAAGTAACCTCCATATCATCTAATCCTTGAAGATTTTCGTCATTTAAAAATTTCCAGAAGTTTTTTGGGTCTTCAACAATCTCCGATTGAATGTACGATTCGTAAGTAGTATAGGTATTACGCGTTTCCAATTAAATCAATTTACGTAATCTAGAACACTCATAATAGACTTTACTCCCCCGCACTCTATTTTATATAATAATGGTCTTTAAGCTTTCCCAAATTTTTATTGTTGTCGTTAAGCCATGGAGGATAAGAGCTTATAGGTGTTTTTGTCTTCGAAACGATAATGGGCTATTGTTAGAAAATTAAACGGTCAAAAAAAGAAAAAAAGAAATTTACTACTCTACAAATTGATCTAAAAGTGAAATCAGCAAAGTAAGATTTCGATTAAAAATATCGGAATAATTAAAATTTAATAGAATTTATACATTTCATTGGTCTCCTACTGTTCAGTAATTGCCTATACTGTAATTAGCACTAGAATATATGACGTTCTACGTAAATCTAGAGCGACCATGATTAACGGAAAACACAATGTATACAAATGTAAGCGACGACCGATGATGACTTGTAATTAATAGTTGCATGCGATAAAAAATACGCCTTATATTAGTTGTTATAAATCTTGATTCTTTTTCCCTAATTATATGCTTCACTTAATTTATACGTGTCAGTTAAATTGTCGAGACTACTTTTTATATTTCAACACATATTTCTGTTGTTTTTCTTATGTAAACTCAATACTAATTTAGATGTGGCGCCGTAGATAAGGGATATTATTGATTCACTCGAAAAAAAGCAATGATGTGTAATATAATTCATTGCGTATATGGTTTTGTTTGAAATGTTACAAAACTATAGTGCCAACATTACCTAATACTTAATAAATAGGTCAATATACCATTCTCCCATCCGCGAACTGCAGATATAACGGGTGTTCCAATAAAAGGTTTAATTTTGATATGTAAAAAGAAGACGAGTATTTTTAAGCGAAATCATCGGACGTTTATTTAATTGTAAAGAGGAGAGTGTGCCATTAATAATGGAAAACAATGTCAGCCAAATGGCGGCCACGGCTACGCTTGCAGGACCATATTCTTTTCATGAAATTTTCCATCACCAATTCGCACATTTGCGGCTGTATGTCCTCGATGTCCTAAATCGATTGTGAGCCATTAGCATAGACCTTATCTTTCACGTAATCCCAAAGAAAAATGTCTAAAGGCGTTAAATCACAAGGTCTCGGTGGCCAATTGTGATCGCCTCTTCGAGAAATCACACGGTCAGGAAACTGTTCACGCAAAAGAACGATGATATCGTTACTTGTGCGGCACGTAACGCCGTCTTGTCAAAAATAAACGTCGTCCACATCAATATTTTTCAAATTCGGCCATACAAAATCATTATCATCGTTCTATAGTGCAATCCATTCATCGTAACCATTTCTCCAGCTTATTTTCGAAAAAGCAAGATCCAATGACACCGCCAGACCAAAAACCTCACCAAACAGTCATAGTTGAGGATGGAGAGTCTTTTCAACAATAATTTTTCGGTTTTCCGAGTTTCAAATGCAACAATTCTACTTGTTATCGTAGCCTCCGAAGTGAAAATGGGCCTCATCACTCAAAATGATTTTTCTATGAAATTCCGGATCAGCTTGATGCATTTCAAGGACCCAATCAGCAAAGACACGACGTTGTTGATGGTCTGAACTTTAAAATCCTTAAGACCTAAGTCTTTATGCAAAATATGGTGTAATGTCGTTTGTGGAATGCCCAATTCCAAAGATCGACGAGAAATAGACAAACCTGGGTTTTCCTCAACACTTAATATGTGCTTTGTTAAAATTAAATCAACTCAAGAATTTTTTGACAATAAATTGTTGTCTCGCTCAAGGTTTAGGGTTATTTCAGGATTTAATAAATAACTAATAACATTTCGCATAAAATTAAACACTTTTACGATGTAAAACTAAAAAATCGAATTTTCTTCCTTTTGTATCACAGAAATTTTGAAAAAAATTTCTACCCCCTGATAAAAGTCGAACGTTTATCGTCCATGTGTCTTAACCGCTCGACCACAAGAAATTGCATGTAAATAAATACTGCGTATTTATTTACATTATTATTAACATGCAACGAAGTGCATTATGGGAACATATATGAAACTCTTTTGTTTCTTTATTGTGTTTTTTTATTATTTGTAGTTGAAAAGCATATAGTTTTTATTTATATTTACTATTTATCGACTAAAACCACTTTTTTTCTTTGTATGTTGTATGTATTATCTTTCTTTTGATTTTGTTTTGCAACTGGACTTGTGGGGCAGTAAATTACTGATATTTTTATTTGCGTTTTATTATTATTATTATTAACCCCATTTCAGAAACAGTATTATTTACAAAATTTAATTAAAACCAACTCGCAAATACGTACATACGTTATTTTTACTATCTTTATCTTCAACAAGTTTTCTTGGAGTTCCTTTTATTGGTTTTTTTTATAAACTTAGAAAACCACTTTACTTTTTCTATCAAAGAAGTACTGCTGACTTTTGCGTCCACTTTTTATCTTTTTCTCTTAAAATTGTCAAGGACCGAACTATTGAAACGGATAGTGGTTGCTTGCGGCATCAACTTTAAACACAATGTTTCATAATATAAGATGGCGTAAAGATAATTAAATACTTAATTAATATTAGTTTACAATGAATAATTTATATTTGATGATATAATACTTTTTACTTTCGTTATATATACAGCTATGAGCAAATATTATGGGCAGGATACCCTTTTTAGTATAACGATAAAACAGGGTGCTCAAAATTGAAATGAACTACATAATAGAGTTTATAACTTCTTTTTTGTTAAATAAGTTAACACATAATGCTAAATCCTCCAGCTTTGATTGCAGCATTAATTCTTTGAGACATAGTAGCCACAAGTTTATAACAAGTTTGTGGCAAAATAGACGCCCATTCCTGAAACACTGCCCATTTAAGCGCTTCTTTGGAATTTGCCATAAGTTCTCTATGAACGAAAGGTCAGGGAACTGAGGAGACCATTCCAAAAACTTCACTTGATTCTCATTAAACCATCTAATTACAGGTCGAGCTTTACGACAAGGCGCTTTGTGCTGTCGAAAGTAACAATCGCCTAAATCGATCTCGTAAATTGTATAATAGATGCTTCAAGAACCTCTTCCAACACATCGATATAGCGCACTTCACCCATGCGCTCCTCACACATAATGCATTTCTCCAACACCTTGTCAAGTCATACACCCACAAATCATGATGCTTCCATCGAGGTGTTTAACAGTGGTTGAAATACATTCAGGTAGAAATGCCTTCCCTGACCTCCGGCGAATGTAACTTGCTCCAGGGGAGCTGTACATCTGCTGTGAATGAACAATGGGCTTTAGATTTTTGAATATTTTTATTTCTATAAAAATACAATTCTGTTATGCTTATTATAAAAATTATGGTATCTTCTTAGGTACTGACGTGAATATTAGATTCATCGGACCAAATTACTCGATATTTTTTGACCCACGTTAGGTGCTGCTTGTGGTGCAAGTTGATGAGCAAAGATTTGCGCTGCGTTTCCAAGGCACATAAATTCGCCTTCTAACAGTATGCACAGAAATTCGAACAGCAAAAATCGCTATAGTGGATTCGTGTCTCCCCAGGAGCGTGCTCCGCTGTACTAGTCAATCTTTCCGAACAGTTATAACGCGTTTTCTGTTGCTTCTGGGTAAATTATGAAACTCGCCAGCCCTTTCGTATCGGTTAATTGTGTTTCGCGAATTCTTTATTTTCTTAGCAATTTTTACTTGGAGTAACCTTTGCTTATGCAATAAAATTATCTGGCCACATAAAGCCGCAGATAATTATAGCTCTTTTGACATATTTTTTATATACGCGTATACACAAAAACTCACAAAAAAAAAGTTATACTCCAAAATAATTTTCGAAATCTACACAAACTATCTTTTCTTCTATACTACTAAATTTAATAACCCAAAAAATATTCACTTAATGTACAATATATTTTCTAGGAACTTCTATTTTATATACTGTTATTAACGGTTATACATACATACATACATACGTTTCTTCATGACAAGCCTCGTCTCGGAACTACGTACGACCTGCTTTGTGAAAAATCATTTTTATTGGGGCGCTTATAACAATATATATATATAATATATATATATATATATATATATATATATATATATATTGTTATGAAAAAGAATAAAAGAGTTAGATGTGTTTATTATATAAGCCTTACTTTGACTTGCCAATTGTTGTGAATATGAGTGAAGAATTATTGTATTTTTAGATTGTATTGCTGTGAAAGAAAAAATGGTATTCTATCTTTAGTGTTTTAACTTATATTTATTTTTTTAAATACGTTATAGTGTGTCTTTGTGTTGAACCATGATATCTTTCTCAGATAGGAGTATCAGCAAAATTCGGTAGGTGTGCTGATGATTCATAGACGCATTCTGACAAAAACCATTTCAGGGATCAGTAATGATTTGGTGTTGTTTTGCAGGAATATCTGTAAGTGATCTTATTAAAATAGACGGTATTCTAAGAAAAGAACGGTACAATGAAATTTCGAAATAGGATGCCCTTTCCCCTGAAATACGACTAATTGGAGAAAACTTTGTGTTCCAACAAGTCAACGATCCACAAACATACGTCCAAATTGTGGCGAGGCTCTTTAGAGAAACTACAACTGGAAGGAATAATTGTTATTATGAAATGATCTTAGAACCCCGACTTGAACCCTATATTGAATCCTATTGAACCCTATTGTGGCAAGAGCTAAACAGACAAGTGCAAAAATCAGCTGTTGTATAATTATATAATAGAATATTAATTTTGCAGTATTACATTCCCTTTTCTACTGTTTTTTGAATGGATAAACACTTACAACCGGTAAATCTGACTAGTAGACTTCCGCGGTTGTGGTCCAAGATAAAGAATCATCTTCGCTTCTGGGCTGGAATCGCGTCTCCGTCTTGGTACCAGAATTATCGAAGGTGCGATTCCGGTAGTTTATGCATAAATATAATTTATATAATTGTAAAACCTTAGAACTTGACGCGTTAAAACAATTAGATCTGATCTATAATGTAATTTATTTAGTAATATTTAATCGATTAAAGCAATTTTTTAGTAAACGAGAGATGCTAGGTTAATTAATTTTTTGCAATAACATTCGGAAGCAGAAAACGTTAATTTTAAAATTTTGCCTTTTATTCTTCCACTTCGGTTAAGTATTAAAAACGAAACAAATAACTTAGTTGAAGTTAATCAGTACCGTCACTTTAAGAGACATATGTTTTACATTATCTCATATAGTCCTTGTTAGCTGTCAGACAAGCTGAACGAAATGAGATGGAACGCACGTGTTTTGGGAATATTTTACGGTTTAATAACCTTTTAATTACCGAGTCATTTTTTATAAACTTTTGAGTTTGTCGTGCAATATGTTCCGTAATATAGGTTTTGTGTGCTCAATATTATTTTTGTAACGCAGAGAATGGTATGTACGTTGCTACTATGTAATGTGTATAATTTGCCCCGCAGAAAAATGATATAACAACGTTACGTTAACGTTTTTGTTGCCACAAAAACATTCTGAATCAATTATGGAACTTTTCGATCAACATATCAAGGCGCATATTGCATAAATATATTTACATAAATTAAAAATTCTAATGGGCATTGCATAAATTAGCGTAAAATTTAATATCGTATTTTTTTAAGTAAAAGAAATGGTTTAATTAAATAGTTATATTTAGTTTTATTACGCACTAACAATAATATATAACTATATACGAAAATTTCAAATCGTACATCATAACGTAGGTGTAACATTATTTACACTGTAACGTAAGATTGCTTTTGTTCAAATAATTAATTTCAAAACGTAGTTTAAAATTTATATAAAAGTTATGCTTCACTTGATATATACGAGGGCGGATCAGTAATTACTAAGCCTAGACAAGAAAACAGAAACTTCTCGAGATATTATTATTTTATTTTGTAGTATAATCTCTTTGTAGTACTTGTGATATTTAAGTATCTTCATTCAATCAGGGAACGAACTGCTGGAAATATTTAAGTTTCTATGATTGCATTCTTAATCGATCCAAATCACTTGCCACTGAGTCAAATTTTATATAAGTCTGAGGAACATAAATCCGGCGGTGCAGAAGCAGTTCGGAATGCAATTTATGAATGTTTTCGATTGAAACATCCCAAGTGCCTAACACGGGCAATATTCTGAAGAGAAACACTTTCGAATCATGCCCTAGCTTCGCGATTGTGGTCCACAATCAGTAAATGCATCATCTAAGCTGCACTTAATTTTTTCATACTCAATTTATTACTTACAGTCAAAAACACTAATCCAAATGAAATGCGTGGAGCCTCTGGTGCTTCTCTTAATTTTATTTACGGTCATCTAGCACCACATAATGTACTTTTTTAATCAGTTTGGACGTGCACATATCTGTCTTGAGCATTCACCGCGTTGTTGACAAAATATACTGTAGATTAGTCTCCATGAGAAAACTTCAACTTTGCTTTCATTTGATCATTTTTTGCTTTTGAAAATAAGTATTAGTCACTGATCGGTGCTTCCTTTTTTCACGCTTTAAAACAAGATAACAGCAGTTCACTTGCACAGTCTCTGAAAGACTACCAAATTGAAAACAATTATGATATTTGTTCGTACTGCTAACACTCTTTCTTCAGTTTCATTAATTATCTATATTAGAAGCCCCCCAGTTTGCTAAAAATTACTCCATGTTTGTCACCAAATTATAATCCAGGATGTGATTTGTGATGTGGGTTAGCTATTAAGACACAATAAATAAAATAAATAATAATTAATAAAAAATATTTGACTCATGAGGCTAGCTGAAAGAGAATGACAATTAAAGAAAAACAACAAGATCATCCTTAAGAATTTATTTATGTATAGTGAAAGAAAAATAGTGTTCTAATGTATATTTTCATTAGAACATTATTTTTCTTTCACTATACATGAAAATGTCAAAAATATCACAGTAAATTAGTAATAATAAATGACCGCAGAAGAAATAATACAAAATGATGATTTCTACGATGATGAAAATATGTATTGAGTCAATCTTTTGGAAAAATGTGTCTACAATTTTCTTTCAACAATAGATTAGGAACTTTTGACTTTAAAATATTCTTGATTGAATCTTTTGTTTAAGTGTTGCCTTTATTAATTAAATTAAAATAACAATTAAATTGATCTTACATACATACTACGTATATGAAAATTTTTATTATGAACTATTAAGTTTTAATATGGAAAAGGTTATTCAATGTAACTCCCATCAATCGCCCGTGCGCACATTTCTGCTACATATCCAAATTCCCTACATACGTTTCTTAACGTACCAATTAATTTCTATGTCACTAATTACCATCCATATTTTTCGCTTTCAAAACATCTAAGTCTATGCCAAAATTATTATTTTCGTATTAAAATTTTTGTGTACAAAATTACACTTCCCATATTTACTTCCTCAGGTATTTGTTTTTTTTTTTCTTATTCTAAAATCTGGAGTTTATTCTGAGCAATATCTGCATTTTCTGTCTGTCTCATTTGTAGCAAAGTTGGTTTTATCCGGAAAGAAAATTTTGTAACAGAAAAGTCGATTTTCCATAATATTTGTCCAAACCATAAGTAAAATTCTAATCTGAATGCATAATCTATGGGTTAAAACGTATAAATAAATTTATGTTTGTTGGAACATACTTTATTTTCCTTGTAAATCTTTTGAAACAAACTTTTATTAGCATCAAATTCTGCAGTTCTTCCATGAAGTCAAATTTTTTTTTGAATTTTCATCTTCTGATTTCGTGACTAAGTTACTGCCCCATCCTCATCGCATTATTTTCTTGTTTCCTTGTATCCTTCTAGTTACAAAACAAATTTCATCAAATGTTATTGGCAACCTGGATACTAAGATATTTTCCGCTAAATTTATAGATGGCTATTGAAATATAATTTCTCTATTTCTATAATATTTTACAAAATAAAACTATTACTATGTGAGCATAGCTTCTTAATAAGTAGTATTAGTTACTGACAAGTATTTGAGTAATAAACTTAATTAATTATTTTATCAGTTACGAATAATACCAAGATTCTGAATACAAATTTGAATTCAAAAAATTTTTTTGTAGTCAGCAAGAATTTCTTATAATTTTAAAGTCATAAGTGTGTCATCATTTTAATAGTATGTAATGCTAGCGAACGCCTTTATAAAAAATAAATTTTTCTCCTTAAACATATTTTGCAGAAAGTTTACACCATAATCAGCGCTGATATATAACACAAAATATAAAATGTAATTTACATAAGGACGGAATAATAAAATAAAAAATTTCAAACATATTTTGGTGATAGGTCTACCACTTGCAAAAAAATACATCAATATCTTTATTAACTATTTTATTTGGCCTTCTTTATATAGGTACAGTTAGCTGTAGACAACCCTACTCACATTACTATAACACCGGTTGTATACAACATTAATGACAGGTGCATGCAAGACAAGGATGTTTCTAAACATTTTTCAATATAAAAGCACTATCGACAGATAAATAATTGATAGCTCTTTATAGAACCCCAGCTTTAAATGTTGTTAAGAATATTGAACATCATAAATATATTATACTGAACCTGCTGTGTGCTTAAAATTTTTAACTTAACTACTGCACTGAAACTGCCACTCAGTTTCAATGCAGTAGTTAAGCCTTGAAGATGTCCCATACAAATGGGTACGAAATGTCGGTAGATATACAAGTGACGCGGTTCTAGCCCGGAAGCCCAGAAGCAGATAGCATGAACCACGACCGCGGAAGTCTACGTACCAGATTAAGTACATTAGTATATTATTAATCATTGTGTATGTTTGCGATCTCCACAGAAATTATGTACACTCATATTGGCACCTTAAGGGAATGAAAAACAATACTTCTCTCTATTGTCCAAACATGTAATTGTCCGAAAGAACGAAGTTCACAGGATTGCTGTCATGCTACGTATACAGACAGAACACTTTTATACTTGCCATACACCATTAGGTGAACGTCTGGCAATAATTCAAATGTTAATAAGACACTGTTTACAACACGTTTCAGGAATATTAACTCTCATTAGGTAAACTGCGAACTTAACGAACTTATTCTTTGTAGGTTATTGTATTATTTACGGAATGAAAAAACAATACCTCACTCTATCGTCTAAGCATGCAGTTGTCTGAAAGAAAAAGGTTCTTTTTAGTACCGCCAAATGTACAGCACAATGTCACGATGTGTATATAGAAAGTACACTTTTTAACTTGGCATACGCAATTAGGTGAACGTTCAAGGATAACTCAAATGTTAATAAGCTCCCATCAGCCTAACTGTAATTTTATTAACGACCTCATTCTCTATTGGTTAACATATAGTTTGCGATACAGCGAAAAATGAAAAAAATACCTCCCTCTGTCATACAAACGTATATATACTCGAAGCGTGGTGTAAACATTTGAATTATTTATTCACAGATGTTCACCTAATGGCGTATGCCAAGTTAAAATGTGTACATTTGGCTGGACGAAGAGGAACGTTCGTTCTTTTGAACAATTACGTGTTTGGATGAAAATGGGCAGTATTGGTTTTTCATTCTTTCCTGTATTGCAAACAATTCCATAATCTACAAAGAATATGTTCGTTAATAAGACCACATTGGATGAGGGTTGATGTACTTAAAATGCCTCGTAAACAGGGTTTTATTGACACTTGAATTACTCTCAGGCGTTCACCTTAAGGGAATAATAGAAATGCATTAGTTAGCATATTATACCAATATGTGCCCGATTAACTATAGATCACATTCGGTACTAGTTACCCACGAATTCCTGATATTAATCTATCCTGTTATTAATTGTGTATTAGCCTCATTATATTCAAATTACCTCCGATATATATGTATTTACATGTTCACTATATGATTACAATACAGTTAACTTAATGTTAGATAGGTATTGATAAAATACACGGTTTAATTACGAGTCTACATCTCGACAGTGAAAAAAGAAATCTAAATATTAATCGTAAAAAATAGTCGACGGTTTTTGGTTTTTATTTATAAATAAATTTCTGAAAATAATTTTTTCGTTAGTCATGATATTAGAGAAAGTTGAAAATACATTCTTGTCATTTTGAAACGCCTGAGTACAAATAATGTGCATATTTACCCAGAAGATTTTTATATTGCAAGAAATATTCTTTTAAAAATCATAAAATCCAAATGAGCAATAATTTTTTGCTTTAACATTTTACAATCATTAAGTTTTCATATTTGTTTGGCATATTAATTGTTAAAACAAATTAATAAATTTAAAATTTATCGATATTTTCTATATATCTCTTCAATTATTTTCGTTTTAAAAAAATTGTCCAATATTTGCTTCAAAGTTAGGTCTTCCTATTTGAACACAATTTTATCTGCTACTGATAGGAACACAGATACCTTTTTTTTTTGGAAAATAAATTTTCTGGAAATAGAAATTTAGGCCATCGACCATATAAGAAAAAATGAGGAGAAAATATTTCTGAAACTGATAAACTTTCCAGTTTAGCCTTTAATACATTCGTTAAGGGATTATTCGATCTTGTTTGGCAAAATTTATCGATTTTTATTTTTCATATATTTTGAAAGTTTATATCCGAAAATAGGCTCATGAAGAATATAAGTTCATAGATTTTTCCGATTTATGGTAGCAAATGTGGACAATATATCGGCGATGTAAACACCGAGATATTTTAAACTTTATTAAAAATACAACCAGCATGTTCAAAAAAGGAATGTGTCAAGAGTATGTTGAAAAAATTGACATAAAGCTTCGAGGAAATACGCCCGAAAAAATTAACCGATAATTATAATAATAATAAAAGAACTAACTACATATCGATTAGCATCAACTTAATTCTGTTATAAATATGGTAAATAATATATATATAATAACATTTATCATAAGTTATCTGCAAATGCAAATCCAATCCATTTCTTTGCTCATCCAATAAATGGCAGCGTGCCGATGATAATAATATTTGGACAAGTCTTAAAGTGTAAAAAATTATTCTTTCAATTTTCGAAGAACTTCCTTCTAAATATTTATGAAAAACGTGTCTGAGGGATACAATCAAAATAATAATGAAAGCTTTACTGTTTGCAATAAACTGATATCTGGAACATCTTCTGAAACAAAATGTGATGTTCAAGATTCAGTAAGAAAATTAAATTCTTCTGTTGGTCACGTTTCCATATCATTCGTTACTTTAAAACATCCTTTACGTTTCATCAATTCAATATTATCATATCTAATTTATTGTTCTTTCGGAAAAAGCACTTCTTTATCACAATTGAAGGTATGTATTATTATTCAACTGTTATATGAACGGTGATTGTAATGACTTTGATAACTCCCGCCCTATTAGCTTTTCATTGGCTTTTTCAAAAAGTAAAAATTTATGAATCCATCATGAATAAGAAAAATTAGCAAATTATTTACTTAATTTTAATATACTATGTCAATATCAGCATGGTTTCTGTACAAATGAAGATACTGATACGATATTATTTGTCTTTTTACAAGTCATCCATGCAAATTCAGACAAGAGTAAGCCCTATTAATTAATATTATTACTATTAATATTATTAATAGGAAATAAAAACAAAAGTCGAACTATGTTTCAGGCATAAGTTTATTGCAAACATTAAAGCTTTCATTATTCTGCTTCTGGGCTTCCGGGCTGGAACAACGTCACTGGTATAACTGCCGACGTTTCGTGCCCACTCATATGGGACATCTTCAGGGCTCAACTACTGCTACTGTCTGTCGTTCTGAAACTGTGCTTCAGTGCGACAGATAGACAGTATATGATGTATGACATATTTGTCACTCGAACAAGGTAGAATACTTTTAAGTAATTCCCATTGCTTACAAAGCGGATCTATATGTTTAAAAAAGTAATATAGATTATTTTGTTTAATATGGTAAAGGGATAGCATACAATTTTGTCTATTAGTAGTAGACAATTAATACAAGAAACATGGAACCAACATTAACTATCGTAAAAGAAGCAAACAATACTGTTCTTAACCTTAAATCCATTTTCTAGTAATCTGCTGCTTGAGATGTATGGAGTACCTGCATTATCGAGTAAGACCCTGCGTAATTGCGAGCTCTCCCTTGTATTTCTAATTTATAATGCCTTTGTTAATCATGTTGGCAGTAATAATCAATTATTTGATGTGCACTCCACCAATTGTGATGTTGTATTCATCTAATGAACATTTGAAATATACTCCTAGTATTGTCGTATAATGTCGAATTTTTCTAAGGTATCACTAGAGTTGGCACTGGATCTCTGTTTCTGTTTTATCTCATCTTTCTGCCTTTCTTTCCAGATATTTCATCTCTCCAATTGTCGGTTTTCCTTTTGCTGTATGCTACCTACATATGTTATTCCGTTGCTTACTTAATTTTCATTTCACGACAGTATTGTTAGCACACTATACCTGTTTTATACCACTTAATATCTCTTATTCTCCGTTTACTTTTTTGTTTACTATTAAAGTTACCTATTCATAATTGTTGAGCAATTCCCACTTCCCCACCATTGCAATTTCTTTTACATTTTGGTAATCGTTTCCCGCTATTTCCATAGCTTTGTTTCCCCTGCATTAACTGTCACTTTCCACTTACTTATTTATCTGTTCCAGTTGCCATTCGCTACAATTCCTTTGTTGAAACTTTCAGTGGCACAACGTCCTCTGTATATCTTGTGAATTGTATTATTGAAATAAATAATTTGTTGGTTTTTATAAGTGCTCATCCACTTTATAGTGATTGTATTGTGTGCTGATTGTACGTATGTAGATTAAGACAGGACATCTCTATTCCTTGTCTCTCTTTTTTATATTTCTTTGCTATCTGGGTAGTATTCAGGCAAATTCAATATTTTAAAAAGCAAATATAGTGCCTTTTATCATCCTCGTCGTTTTTTAAAAATAGATTTCAATATAAAAATGTTTATTTAGGATAAACGTTTCGCCACATTACAATTAGTTTTACATTTTGCTTTAATGAAATGATGAATAGGGTATTAGCAGAGGTAATTTGGGTATATTCCAGCAATAATTGGAAAGATTTCAATAAACAAAATAAAAATTTGCAGAAAAAATAACATTAGTATAAATGTTCTTAAAAAGTAAATTGCTTCTTCCTATTTTACTGTATTTATTAATCCTTAGAGTACTCGTTCTAACTGTATAAATACTTTATATACTTGTAATGTTTAATCTTGAAAACAGGCATACGACTTTAACTTAATAAAGTTTGAGCGCATCTCTCTACCATCGTATTAGATGCAAAAATGAGTCTTCCATTTCATCGTATGGAAACACTTAAACTTATTTACTTTTGCGTGCCGCGTTCATAACATTAAAATAACATTGTTTACATGCGTCTTTTAACGTCAAAGGGTGTATTTCAGAGTTTATTCGAAAGCAAGAGGCTCCTTTAAATGGGACCGTTAAAGAAATATTCATTTCAAAGACAAATAGGTCTTTACAACGGACTCTCGAAATTACAAAGCCCATCTGCGTAAAGCCGGCATATAAAGGGGATAGCGATTTTATGAGTTGGTTTATTTCGTGAATGCGTAAAATTTTGTGGAATTTTCGACCGCCGTAAGCTATTTTATTGTATTGCCTATTATAAAGTGGATCGGAAAAAAGTGCATTGGGAGAGAAACGTGGCCATCTGCTTGATCGATACGTGTGACTTTTTTATTAAAACCGATAATTGCTGGCCTGGGAGGGGGGAGTTTATGTGAGTGGGGAATCTGACGTGAACTGTAATAAATTTTGTTTCGCGGTGGTAGAGGGAAGAGCTGTACTGAAGACAAAGGTTTTCGACGTTCCCACATAAATCTAACAGACGCGTGTACCAGCGTGCGTCCATTTGTGCACCGTTGTTGTTAAAGTTTCTGCGCACAGACAAACATATAAACGTACTACATAAATCCGATGAATACACACTGTTAGTAATGATTCTCTTCTCCCTGTGCGGTTTGTAAGAGTAGATTTATTATCTTAGGTTAATAAAGGGGAATTTTGAAGGTTCCTGTTCAACTGATAGACAAATTACCCACAACTAGAAACTCAAATGTGACTTCTGTCCTCTAGTAGTAAATCATATAAAATAAGATACTACATATTATTCCTTCGAAAGATAGCATTTATAAAGATTTAAATAATTAAATACCCTTTTTTATTACATAATAGATAGTCGTGGACATATTCGATTCACTAAAATGCCGAAGCTCCCTGCTTGACAACGTCAATTAATTGTATGTTGCATAGTTATTCATCGGAGATTGGAGAGGAAGAACAATAAAGCTATCTGTACAAGCATTTCAATGATCAGTATATGCATATTATAACTATTCCTCCTCTTATTCATTATTTTATTTTTATTACAACCTCTGCTAGAACATTAGATTAGATTATTGAGTTGGTCGTAGAACCTATTCCATTATGACTGTTCCAGGTCCTTTAGTCATCATATCCCATTGGAGTATATTTTGTAGCAGATTCAAAAGGGGGTTTTCTGCATGAGTCTGCATGCTGAGTTTCGCTTTAGAGTATTAATTTCGGATTTGTAGTAAACTCATTCTTATCAAACTCTGACGTTGATGTAGCACTTTTTTGATTGCTTGGTAGAATCTAGAAAACTATCATTTCTTCCGTCAATTTAATACTATTCATATACTTGACAAGTTTACAATTCCCTGTTAGTAGAACCACTATCAGATTTTCTGTCCCTAATCAGTGGCTCCCTTGTAAACTGAGACGACTACATACTTAACTGAGATGCTCTCCTATCTTTCTCATGATCTATTTTCAACTGACTTTTTCAGAATTTTTTTTTGAGATACTAGAAAAAGGCTTCTGTCGTATGAAAGCCAATTTGTACGCTTTATCACAAAGTCACTTTTTACGACTACTGATCTCATTCACGGCGGCCACCATAATCCCATACAAGTAGCATTAGTTGGCTATCAGACGAATGACCACAATGCGACTTGTCCCACATTATCCATTAGCTTCTCCAGTACAAAGACGTAGCGCATTTATTTAAACTAAAAGTAGTGTCTGTTTACTTACGCCAATCTGCATCATCGTCTTTTCTGTAAATCTATAAATTCCGGCTCTGACGCCTTATTATGTCGATATAATTACTTCATAGTTTTCATCAATATTATATTTCTGAATCATGGTATCACTCGGCCTTCCCATAGAGGCAAACTTACCACAAATATTTCTGTAAATCTAATATATTCAATGCCGTGTTTGTTAAATAAGCTTCAAGCTACCTGGTCTAAAATATTACACCAGTTTTCATGTGTAGCAAATCGCAACGTTATTATATTTGGAATAAAAAATGTGCTTTATGTGAGAAAGGGCTTCACCGTTTAGAGCGAAGATAATTAAAACTGATAGGATCCTTCCTTATCAATACCTACCTATATTTTAATGAGTAGATTGGGCTCTACATGCTGCATTGTAAAAGCGCACCTGCTCTTCTCATTAGCAGATATATTCTATATTGTCTAAGAGAACAAAACTAATTTGGAGTCATACCGCATCTGAAATATATTCAATTGTATTTAAACATGTTAAATGAACAGATCAGAGAAGCATTAGTCTCACGTTGAAGACCAAACCTGTGCATATGTTATGCTGATACAAAAAAAATGCGCACCTCCAAGTACAAAAGACTCTTAACGACCATAACGCAATCTCTTCATATTGAATATCTTACTATGACATCGTATCTTTAGTGGTAAAGAGTAGTTAGTATTCTTAACGAGATAATAGACACACAACCTTTTCCATACCACGACCCATGTTCTACGTTCGAGGTAATAAATATGGTGCATTAATGTTGCAAATGAACGAAGCACTTCGTACCTGTATACAATATGCCAATACATGATGATCAGCGTGCAATATTGTAAGGACTTTCTCTGTGAAGCTTTTTTCTTCCTTTATCATTCGAGACGTAGTAGGTCTATGTGACTGTTCTTAGATTCGAACTAACTGATCAAACTGATATTCTGATATACCTTTCCTTTATTGTGTCCGTAAATTATCAGTGATTGCCTATTAAGATTGCCTGTTTCTAATTCACTGTTAGACTATATCCAAATGGTGCAATGTACAAGCTGACAATGTATTTATTTCTTGTATAGTGACTGCTTGGAATTTTTAATAAATTTATAAATAATATTATTAATTAGCCTATCCATTTTTAGGATATATGTATAGGGTAACTGGGTATTAATTTTCTCCTTTATTTATAATATATAATAATATTAAAGTGAACTAGCTAATGCAAAGGAGCAACAATTGATTATCAATCGTACATTAGTAAATTTGACAACCGAAGCAACAGGTATCAAGGACTGTGAAAAATTGGGAGTATCTATTTATTATCTCCGATAATTTACTGAAATTTCTTCTAGCGCGCTTGTACTATCTAATGAAGAACAGCTACGCTGTACCTAAAAATAACGACTAGTGCGTGTCCAGCGAAATATCCAACTTCGAGAGCAATATATTTAAGATAAAGATGAGCGAACACTTAATTTTGCATGAAATATATAGCATTTGTTCTAGATTCCTATATATATATATATATATATATATATATATATATATATATATATATATATAGACTAATATTTCCTTGAATTAGCTGATTTCTTTAAAGTTAACCTTAAGTCTGTTACTTAACAATAATATATTATAGAACATAGAGAATGTCTAAGCTTTATAATGCTAATAAATTTTATGGTATCTTAAAGCATAATGCAACGTGTCCGTACACGCTGTGCGTTATTGAACTGACCGTTGTAGAGAAACTAACAGTCAAGACGAAATCGCTGCTAGAAAATTTTTAGAAGTCGTCGTTAGAAAACAGCAAGTAATTTCTATAGATGCCAGAAACGAACTACTGCATGTACAAAATGTGAATATTAGTGAATGAACCTATCGATGAAAGTTAAGAGAGAAATCTTGTATGCACATTGCATAAAAACTGTCCTTAAAGAGATAGGAAGTATATTAAATAGAATTCCTAGAACTTTATTATGAGAATAAACATAGAACGTGAAAACTTGTTTATGCATACTACTGCACACAGCCTTGACTAATGTTCCACATATGGCATGGCCAACACGTAGCTTGAGCTTGAAAACAGTAAAATATATATGGGACATGTTTAATAGAAGGATTAAAAACTGTGTTCCTGTTACCAGACGCACTAGATTAACTGAAAGCAGCAGATTTAGAGGAATGGCGATATTTTCCGCAAAGTAAAAGAAAACACGTAATTCATGACGTCTAAAAAATGTACTGAGTTATCTAAGCTCGTTAAGGCAACATTGGATATCAATATCTAATGATCTAATGGATCAATCAATAAGTCTTTTTCTTTAGTATTACCTTTGTGTCCAGCATTTTATAACTAGATCTGGGAAGGTTGGAGTGAAATAGACTCTATGACCACCTCGAGCTATCTAATCTAATCTTCTTACATATTTTCTTCCTCCTTTTGAAAAAGTTTCTCTCGTAATTTCCTTCCCTACATTATCACACAAGCCAGAATCCGGATTGTAAGTAGGATGATTTAATTGTTGACATTAAAATGCACTACATTGTAATAGTCGAACAATTTTCACATTTTTTAGGGAATGAATTTAAGCATGTTTTAAACGTTATTCACTAATTCGCCATAACAATTTCGTACCCACTTCTACGCATTTATAAAAGTGACTAAACTCCGTTCAGTCGATGCTGCTTTCGTATGACAGCAGAAATTTCGGTGCCCATCGGGCTTTAATTTTGTTCAATCCTAGGTGATCGTTAAATATTCAGTAGTTTTAATCGAATGATTTTAGACATTGCATATAATTATTTCAGTTAGAGAATTAGAAACATATTTCTTTTGATCGACGCTGTATATTTGCTCTCATTTGCAGAAATGATGTAATCGTTCATATAATTATTGGCAAACTAAGCAATGTTACGATAACAAAATATGTTTTGACATAAATTACCAATAACCCCAATACTATAAAAATACCGCGTGAGCTTTAGATAACTGATAACCTTTATTATTGTATTTTCTAGAAATCGCATGAAACAAATAATATAAAAATAATCCTCAGTGTGAATAAGAACACTGGAAATAATAACAATGCGTGTTTTGTGAAAACAAGTTTACAGCTCGCACAGAAAGGATATTATTAATTAGTTGTACAAAAGTTTGGTACAAGCTTCAAATTTAATTACTGGCGACTATTCGAAAACGTTTAGTAATTTTTGTAAAGCTGGTGACGTCATCTATGATCATTATACTTTTACAACAGCGTCTTGATCATTCTTTATCAAAATTTAACAGTGTTTAATTTTTCTTTTATTATACGGCTGTTTTCTCTTTTCTGCAAAATAAACATAATTAAATTTCTTTAGAAAATATTTATATGGTTTTTATAACCGCAAACCATGTTATGTTTAACAGAAATAAAATGTACCAAAATATTTACGACAATTAGATACGGTAATAGAAAATGGACCAAATCATTCGTATTCTGTTTATTATGGAGAAATCAATTCTTGCGCCCTGCTATGAAAATATCAGATATTTAAATAAATTTTCTATTCTAAAGTAGCAAACAATTTTTCCCTTTTTTAATAAGTTGGTCATCTTGTTGCAACTATAAATTTTATTCTTTCGTGTTTGGGTTTTCAACCATCAGAGATAATAAATCACTTAGCTCAAATTGACGACATTTCGTGTGATTTTTTTCTCTCTTTCAAGTTATTTACTTAATTATTTTTCTTTTATTTCTTTGACCTACATCTATTTTTATTTGATGAATTATTTTGTATTTTTTAAAAAAATATTCATATTTATAAGCACGTAATATTTGTGTTTTTGTTTTAAGAAATATAAAAAAATCCATCAGATAAAAGTATATATAAAATGGATTTATTGTAGGTTAAAGACAAAAAAAGAAAAACAACTAAATAAATAACTTCGAGGAAGTGAAAAAAATCTCCCGAAACGTCGTCAATATGACCTTAGTGGTTTGCTATCCATAATCGTCGAAAACCCTAACACAAAAGAATAAAATTTATAGTTATCAAACGATGTCGAAAATTTTAACTATTTTATGAACATTTTAAGAGACATATCTACAAATTGATGAAACAACCTCTGTTAATCACAGCACAATCTTAACCAAATGTAAAACTTTCATACGTAGTATCCACAGAAGATTGTTTCACAAAATGTCGGCCATTTGTTTTAATAACTTAAACTAAAACATTGGTTTTCTTATAGGTATAATGTCGTCTATTCCCGTTGCTTTTTCTAATTTAAACCTTGCTATGGCTTCCACTAGTTCCCCATTTGTGATTTGATCTAATTAGCGATTATGTCTCTTTACTGCCGTGTTTAGTTCTTTAATATTTCCATTTTCGTTTTGACCTGCATCTTTAAGGCATCGTCCCGGTCTCTCCATTATCTTACCTTTTTATACCAATACCTTATCACCTTTATCTTTTATATTCCTCCTGATATACTTTTTTTTTATTTCTCGGCAATACTAGTTTCTGGATTTTCTTGTAGTTATCTTTCATATTCTATCAGAATTTTCTGCATGATTCCTCTTTTACTGTTTTTACTAGTTTTTTTTTAAATTCTTTTCTCTCGTCCTTTTATTCCTCATAACCTTCTAGTTATTTTATGGTCAGGCATCGTCTCCATCTGTCTTCTGTGTCTTTAATCGTCTGTTTGCATTTTTATGTATTTTATTCTTGTAACGTTTTGTAAAATTCCTTTTTGCGCATATGGCTTTTGTTTAAAAAACATGACTATAGTTTATTAAAACAAGTCAAAATTATCTGATTTTAAACATCGTGTAATATATATTTGTCTATTTTATGTTCAAATAATTGAAATAATTTTTTTTATACAGTCAGAGACTAAAGTTTAAGTACACCTCAAAAATTGTATGTTTAAAGAAAAGTAAACGTTTCAGAAAAACTTATAGTATGCAGCTTTATTTGTCTTAATAAATAACAAAAAAACGATAACAAAAAATTCTTTGTACATTGCAAACATAACGGTAAATCCCACAATAACAACAAAATACAGCGGACAAAAGTTTAAATTCATCTTGCAAAACAAAAAAGTCCGTTTCATTTCTCAAAAACAAAAAACAAAGTACAGTTATATTTTATGAATGTACATATGTATGTTTCGATCAAATTCTTTTTTTAAAAGCCACCATTTGTTATTAGTAGCGGTCTTATTGTTAGCATTGGAAGTTCTATTGAAAATTATGGGCAAAGGTAAAGAAATTGAGTCCAGCGTTAAACATTTAATAATAAAACATTTTAAGCAAGGAAAATCCTATCGAGAAATAGGAAAATTATTAAATGCACCATTTTCTAGTATTCAAAATATAATTAGAAAATATAAGCAAACTGATTCAGTAGAAAATATGCCAAGAAGCGGTCGACCAAAAAAACTTTCCAGTCGTGATGTTAACCATATCGTAAGAGAAGTGAAAAAGAATCCAAGAATAAGTGCCCCAAAACTTGCAGATGATATCGCTAATAACTACAACAAGCATGTGCATCCAAAAACTGTTCAAAGAGCATTGCGAGAAAATGGATATAAAATCAGAGTTCCCCGAAAGAAACCACTGATAAGTGAAGAAAAACAGAAGACTTAGACTGGAGTTTGCAAATAAGTATAAAAACAAAGACGCTAGGTTTTGGAGAACAGTTCTTTTTACAGACGAGAGCAAATTTAATTTTTTTGGAAGCGATGGACGTTCAAAAGTCTGGCGCAAGCCAAACACTGCCCTTCAAACACAAAATTTGGTTCCTGCGGTAAAACATGGAGGTGGCAATGTAATGGTTTGGGGAGCGATTGGAGCAGCCGGGGTTGGGAGTTTGGAGTTTATTGATGGCATAATGAATCAACATCTTTACAAGAGTATATTGGAAAGAAATTTGCAAGTATCCCTCGACATCTTGGGCCTTGGACCCCGTTGGATCTTTCAACAGGATAACGATCCCAAGCACACAGCACTTTCTGTGAAAGAGTGGTTGCTTTATTATGCTCCCAGGCAGCTCCATAGCCCACCTCAATCACCAGACTTAACCCAATTGAGCACGTTTGGGATTTAATGAAGCGGAAATTAGCGAAAACTTCAATAACAAGCAAAGGGTCGCTAAAAGAAGCTCTTAAAAAAATCTGGTTTGAAATATCGCCTTCTGAAACAGAAAGCTTGGTACTTTCTATGCCACGCCGCTTGCAGGCAGTTATCGATAGCCATGGCGGTCCAACAAAGTATTGAAATGTTTTTCTTATTTAAATTATTTAAAAAATGGAATAATATTCAAAGATGTAAATATTTTGTATTTAAACTTTTGTCCAGTGAATTTTATCGTATTTTTAAGAATTACCGTTATGTTTGTAATGAAGTCTATATTTTTTGTTATCGTTTTTTTTGTTATTTATGAAGACAAATAAAACTGCATACTATAAGTTTTTCTGAAACGTTTACTTTTCTTTAAACATACAATTTTTGAGGTGTATTTAAACTTTAGTCTCTGACTGTATATTGTCTATAAAACCCATTTATTTTATTAAAAACGTTATGTATAAAATGATGTATATAATAATACATAATCTAAAAATAAAATAGGTGTTCATTTGATATTTTAAATTAAAAAAATTTTTGAGCAAACATTATTTAATTAGCGTAACCGTATAAAGAAATTTAATAATGAAATTATTAATGAAATCGAATCGCCAATTTCAAACGTAATTTTACTCATAAATATTAAAGTATTGTTTTTCTCCTTCTCTTTTTATGGATATTTTGTATTTTGATACATCTTGAGAAAGTGTTCAGTACGGGTTATTCCCTATATCGCACCATTCATGGTCCATCGATCAATGAGGACGAAGTGACACTAAACCTCATGAATAAGTAAATGAAATTTTCCAAACATTTTTTCAGTCAAAAGAGATGAACAGTCTTATCTGTCAATACACGTTTCGAATTTAGGTTATCTACATTTGAATAGTTAATGCTACATCAAAAGGAAAACATTTGCGTATGTTAAATAAAGAAATGTAAGTATTTGTATTAAGATAACGCAAGTGTTACAGAATTTGTGAATGTATAATGTATATACAAAGTAATTCAAACTTGTTATAATTTTAATTTTTGTATGTAAATCAATAAAATTTGGATGTTGCGTACACGTATTCTTGAAGACTAACTTTTAGAACTATTGACATTCCTACCTTTCATAGAAACTATGCAAACACTTTTATAATTCAATTCTTTTGCATGGCAACCGCATTAGTAAGAAAATAATCTTAAATCAATTGGCTAAAACTATTTCTACAGACGAGAATTGCATTTTACTTACGAGGTAAGCTCAACATGTTCTCGGTTTGAATGGTTTGTACTTGCTCGAATGTGTGCTGTGTCATATGTAGTTGCACATGTGCCAAGCCTACAATGTATATATATATATATATATATATATATATATATATATATATATATAGTACAATTCTATGAACAGTAGTTATCAATCCGTTGTCTGGCAATGTTATTATTACATGAAAATGCACTAGTCCAAAAAATTGAATATCGCGCGATCATTAAATTTATTACAAAAGAGATTGATACGGTTAAACAAACTAAATAACATTTAGATGACGTTTATGGTGATCTTTCTCCTTCAATTCTACTGTAAAAAGTGGGCAAAATGTTTCTGTTTGAGACAAGAATCCAATGAAAATGGTGAGCGTCCCAGTCCCCAATTCAAGTAGTAACACCACAAAAGATTTCAGTTATTGAAGAATTGATCACCGTTCGAAAACTAAGTAACTATCATCAATTTCGCGATTTCTTCCTGTTATTCGACATCAACGTCGTGTTGAATGTGCGCGCTTGTTTTTAAACGTGTGTAAAGATGACCTAGAACCGATATTGAAATCCATTATCATAGAAGATGAAACAATTACTCTGTATTTCTTTATTATGCTCCTCTATCCAAAAAGCAGACGGTCGAGTGGCTACGATTCGATATACCTCATCCCATAAAAGCAAAAGTCGTTAAATTGACAAAAAGTATCCCAATGTTTTGGGATCAAATGGGCGTTTTACAGGTTGACTTTAAAGATTAGAGACGTAATAAAACCTAATGACTTCTAGATCAGAGAAGTAATAAGGTTTTATTACTTCTCGAAAATTCTATATATATTTTTCTAGCATATTCTATTCCACTATCTCCCTATATCTCTTTCTATTTCTGTTCCTTCTTTGCTTTTCAGGAGTTTTCTAGAGTATACCTTTGATTGTCCAGTATATTCTCATCCTTTCACCTTTAGTTTTATGTAAGCTTTATGTTTTAACTTCAAACTTATTCTTTCTTCACAAAGCATTTCAAACAATATAACTGCCAGAAAAATCAGTTGGCAGCTAAATGGTACAAAAAAAGATGTCCGTTTATTTAAATATTTGTAAAAAGATTTACAAATTGAAGTCCTGACCTTACGCCATCAAATTACCATTTACTTTGCTATTACCAGAATTTGCTGAACTATAAAAATTTTAATAATGATGATGTCAAGTCGTACTTGGTTCAGCTTTTTGTCGATGTAAAACCAAAGTGCTTTTTGAAAAATGACAAAAGGTCATCGATGTGAACTTTTTAGATCTTATATAGTTGAAGTAAAACAGTCCCATTTTCATACTCCACGTTTTCCTGTTTGTACAAATTCGTAGCTTCCAATTCAATAGTTTTTCCTCCATCCTCTAATCTCTGCGCATCTTAAACCCTTTTCCACTTCCTGCAATCATCTTGCACTGGGTCTGGCTCTTCTTCGAGTAATTTCCATGTTTATTTCTGCTAATCCGTCTCCTTCTTTCGAAACAATGATTCCTAAGTATTCATATCTTTTTACTTCCACAAATTCATATTCCCCGTTTTTATTTTGTAATTCCTTGTAGTTCCTCCAAACTTCATAATCTTAATTTCACTTAGATGTATTTGTGAACCCATTAATGTCTTTTTTTTCCACCATTTTCTCTTCAAGAATTAACCTTACTATGTTTCGGTCTTTTGTGATTAATACTAAATACTAAAATAAAAATGATTCCTCAACGAAGGGAGTGATCAATCCCTAATCGTTCGCTTATCGGGTGGGTGCTTTGCTATTGAGATGCCAAGGACTATAAGATTCGATTCTTTAATCACTTCATAAATCTAATTTTGGTTTAATTCTTGCCTATAGGAAATGAGTTTTTTCATTAATTTCTGCTTTAATTAGAACGGTGTAATAAGCAGAAATTCACCTAAGTGTTGACGAAATTTTAAATATTTCCTTAAGAATTGTCATAGTTCAGACTTCAATTTAAATTCCGAGAGCTATAATTCTGTTCTTTTAACGCAAAATTATTCCGTATTTTATTTTATATTAATTGGAATTAATTTCCGAAGTTTTCATTAATTGGAAAATTTTCAGTAGCAGAGCATCACACTATACGTAGAACTATTATTCCGGGAAATTACTTGAAACGATAGACTGCAATGTAATGCATAAATTATCTATTCAGAAAATTCCATTTCTAAGCCCTTATGAAAATGTTTGTTTTACGCGGTTTCCGTGATTAATAATTCATGACTACAGAGAGTGTATCTGTTTTCCTTTTAATATAATGTTCCCCTCAATATATTCAATAAATGTATAATAACAGCTGGCTAAAGTATTACTTCTTGGGAAGAGGGCAAATTGTTTACATATTTAGAATGCGTCTTCACTGAAACTAATATTAACGTTGGAATATAGTTTACCTAATCTTTCGCAATCTATTATGTTGTTTTATTTTGAACATAAGAAGACGTTTTTATTTCTAAAATAAAACAACATTCCTTCTTATTCTTTTTCTTGTCTCGTAAATTCCGTTAATAAAATATTTAAATGATTAGGTTGATCACCTTAAAATAAATAAAAAAGGGTATATTATTCTTAAAAAATTAAGAAAAGATATTCTAGGAATGCTATAAAGCCATTATTGGTTACAATGTTACTAAATCAGTACTTGATTAATGCGGATTGAAGACGTTTAATGCACATTATTCATGTCATCAAACTAACTCCTCCACGTTTCTTCTGAAAATTTGACAACTCATCTTCCGATACTCTAAGACAGCCCTCGTGTGGGATGGATTTTCCAGTATATTTAGCCTAATTCTTATTAAATACTCAGTATAGACTTTGGAGCCTTGTCGTGGAAAAGCCAATTAACTGTTCCTGAACTAGGACGAATTTTTCCGAGTACCTCAGTAACTAAATCAGACTCTTTTGTGTTTTCAGCACCAAAAATTCCCTCACAGTAAAAAAAACGTACACGGTTTTCATCTTAACGGAACGAAATTTCTTTGTATACACTCATGTACCTTCTTCAACTAAAAACCAAAGATGTAACAATTAGTTGTGTTTCTGTATTATGCTCCTCTATGCAAAAAACAGACGGTGGAATGGCCTCGTCCCATAAAAGGAAAAGTCAGTCAACTGACAAAAAGGATCCCAATTTTTTGGTATCAAATGGGCGTTTTACAAGTTTACTTTAAAAATTACACACGTAATAAAACCTTATGACTTCTAGATCAGAGACGTAATAAGGTTTTCTTCAAAATTCTATTTATTTTTTAGCATATTCTATTCCACTGTCTCTCTACATTTCTTTCACTGCTTTAGGGGAGATATCATAGTAATAAAGCCAGGTTTCGTCACTTATCAAAACGCTTTTAACGGAATGAATTATTTCATCTCTAAACTTCTCGAGCATCTTGTGTCACCAGAAACGCGTCATGCCAACTAGTCACCAATGAAAGTAGTATACCTAAATGCAACCTGGCATTAGCTACAATTTGCGTGATATCTTTCTCTCATCATCAATACTCTCCACGGTAATGGACAATGTAGGAAGTTCTGATATCCGTGTATCTTTCAAGCCAAAATTTCGTCTCGGGAACTTTTTATACCACCTTGATAAGATCGTACAATGTAGATAATTGTCTTCTAGGACAGGAGCTATTTCCTCCAAACACTGATCAGCATTCAACCGTCCGGCAAACTTAAACGCAGAATATCCCGGTGCCCCATTGTATAACAATCAGTAACGTCTTATTACGAAACTTTTCCAGTGCACTTTATACATGTAAATATTTCAAACATTGTTTGATTTGAAAAATTAAAACAAACTATTAAATATATTT
Organism: Dermolepida albohirtum; assembly: GCA_031893035.1. NCBI lineage: Eukaryota > Metazoa > Arthropoda > Insecta > Coleoptera > Scarabaeidae > Dermolepida > Dermolepida albohirtum. The sequence goes on from JAVIWB010006509.1 coordinate 767,089, forward strand.
TATAGTAACAAGAAACCAATATTTTATAAAAGTGCAAAATGTTTTTAACTAAATATAGCATGTTATGTATCCAGAGAATAACGCATATGAATATATGTACTACATACGCTTCTCCAACATTTCATAATTTAATTCTCCTAAAAACAAATGATCTTAAGCATTTAATCTCATAGAGCGCGTAATGACAAACAATTTCAAAATTATATTTCACAATTATGGATGATGAAAATTACCATTTGTATTGGAGCAATACATACGACTCGTGTAATCTATATTATGAGTCGCATCAAACTGCGCCCAGATAGTCATCAACAAAAGACCCTAACAACTGTGACAATCGCGTGCTCGCCGAATTAGTCGGATAATGGCGCTAATGATGCACTCTTCGCCATCCCCCGTTATACGATATTACCCTACATGCCTCATCCATTCCGCCATCCGTTTGACTACCTTTAATTTCGAAGCCGGATGCGAGATTTATGTTGGCCTTTCAAGCCTGTGTCATTATTTACAATTATTTATTTTATTCAATGTCAGTTATAAAACACGGACTAAATTTTTTAAAGTCTGTGAAAAACATCAACTCCTTTAATGTTCAACTGTGACTTTCCAAATATTTTCGTGTTTTTCTATTACTAAGAAGATTAAATATATAACTTGTAGACTTCCTCAGTGCTACCGTAAATCCTTTTTATAATCATACCAAAATTCGTTCCGCTGCAAACGGACTACATGATTTTTAGTTCCACACCTTTAAAACCGATTCGTTAAAACTGTAAACAAACGAGTTCCGATCGAATAAAAATTCTATTTTTGATTATATTCATACATAGTCACTTTCTATCATAAATGTTCTCATAACGACCATATCAATCAAGCTTTCTATACGTACATTTCTATTACTTTTACTATCGAATTATCTAATCTACGAGGACGGACCAGTAATTAGTAGAGTGGTCATATTCGTCAGCATACATGGTTCGTAATAAGTATGTACCGGATAAATATTACTCATCCAGAGCTGAACGATAATGTACGATCTACTCAACCGACTATATGCTATATGTTTTTTGGTACATAGATACTTACTAGAAGGGATCCTCTTCTGTCACACTGACAAAAACTGAACGCTTTAGTAATTAATGGGCTTGACGAAACGGCCCTCTTTCATCAGGCTGATTAAATACCTGACAGAAGAGGGCAGCATTGTTAAAAAAAGCTATTTCTTTTTCAATTTGGTAGTCCTTTAAAACACAATTGTCAAAATTTGCCTTCATTCCGATCATAAAAACACTTGTTATTTGAATAAAAAGTGAACTGTTTTTACCTTGTTTAGAACCATGGAAAAAATCGAGTTCTTATCACTTATTAAGTTCTCGTTTTTAAAGACTAAAACTAACTAAATGACCATGTAAATCAAAGCTAAGTTTAAGTCTCCATCTGTATCAATTGAAACCATAAAACGATAAGCATCTCGGTGTACTTCAGAAATAATTAAAACAATACTTGATGACCATCTAATAGAAGTACGTGAAATAGTAGAGATCCTACATAGTTCGTAGGGATCAGTCAGTGGACTCGATTTTGCATAATGATCCAACAGAAAGACTTTCTGCGAGAAATAATAACTGTTGATGAAACCTGGATATGCTATAATATACATGAACTGAAGCAATGATCGAAATAACGAACTAAGGCTAGCACAAATGCTTAGAAGGCAAAGAGAGTATACTTGTCCGGATAGGCTACAGTTATTATCTTTCGGTATTGCAATGGGATTCTCTTTTTTTTCAAAAAAGTAAAACAATGACAGGTCAACACTATAACCCAATAATACAACGCAAAAGGCCAGAAACTAACTTGTGAACTTCCACTTCTGGTTTATTCGATGGATTTAGCCCCGTCAGGCTCTTTCCTTTCCCTCAACTCATATTTAACACAGTTTAACATTACTTTTCGGAAAAAATGAAAAAAACTTATATATCAATAGAAATGTAGATAGTTACAAAGAGAGCAGGTTAAAGACTAAAATAAGTTTTCGCCAAATAAATATTACGTTTACTAATCTAAGCTCAGTAACAAAAGATTCGCCTCGTAATATTCCTATTCCCAAAGATCTTCAATCTATCAGAAACTCCGGCGGCGAATAGCAAATAAGCATTTTTCTGAGTGTTGCTGCTCTTTGTATTCATTTATATTTTTAATGAAAGGTGGTAGTTCAGTGATAAGTCATGGCTTATCACAACGGGATGGCCTACTGTCCCAGAAAATTTTTCATGGTATGCTTTTCCTACTTAAGCGAACACTGACAGGCAAAGACCTTAAAGACTCACCAAGAACGCAAACGTAATAATAATGCATGGTCTTCTAAAGCCCCCTTCAATTGATGGTAAGCTGTAGGGATTTTAAAGGCATGGATTACTCTAGTAGATAGTTCTCTTAACAGAAGCAAATCAGTGGCTGGACAACAGCCCCGACGAATTTAAATAAAATTATCAATCTATTCGCACCCACAACAGTGCCATTTGCTAAAAATGCCTCTTTCGCTGAAACATTTACATATTTGAATTTATTATTGAAGACATTCAAATTCTATTTAAAATACTAATCACCACAAGTCGCATTTTTTATTTTAAACGGGTATGGGCATAAATACCATACATAATACATATACATATTGCATTTTTCTAGAGGAGGTGTATTTTAACGTCTTAAAAATTTAAACTGCCATTTTCATTCCTTTTTGAAGAAACCCAGATGGCAAATACAAAATAATTTTAAATTTATATGTGCATTAGTTGGACCACCAAAGGAATTATCTTTATTCCACCAATACTATCACATGCAATATAAATAGATTAAATTTCTAAAAATATATATTGTTTACTCAAACAGGTAATAAACTCTCTTGCCACACTAGTATGTTTATCCTAGGTGGGTATTTTTATAACTAAGTTGTTATCTTTAGTAGGGAGCCACTTCCTACTAAATTACACAATAATAATTAAATATTGTATTATTTTGAAACTAAGATGGTTTAATGTTAAGATGAGATATAATGACATATTAATTTCTTTTCAGGATCCAAATGACAACATCTTGATGTAAAAGTAAATTGAAGCTTGTGGTTTCTACGATTGCAGTAAGTATTTTCTATCATGCTAACATATAACATGTGGATGTAATGAATGTTTCTTTAAAATCGAACTTTCAAAGTCTAAATATGCGTTCTAAATTTCAATTATTGTATATGACTGTGCAAAGCCAGTGTAGGGAAAGTATTGACGTAGACCTATTAGCTTAAATTTTACACGTTATCCGTAATAAGGGATATATTGTGAAAGTATAAAATAAATGAAGTAGATATATTTTCATTTTTCATTTTCTTCTATTTTTACTATTTTATAATAAAAAGCATTAAGTAATTTCTTGAAATTTAGTAATAAGCCCGAATACAGTGGACACAATTTCGTCACTGAAGACCTTACTGTTTGAAATTAACAAAACTTGAAATCGTGTAAAATATATTTCCTAGTAGCTACGGCTTTTTAATGATGACACATACCACATCATAAACAAAAACTAAACTAAAGTTTGGAATAAAGAATCAAAAATATGCTAGAACCATATTTGTATATGGTGCTGGCTGTTTGAAATTTTTTTCAAGAGTTAATAAGAACCTGTGTTTAAATAAGGTTGATATATAACCCCTTTCCACAATTAACTATTTGTAAATTCTGTATACGCATTTCGACAACCAAGTTGTCATCATCAGCAGATAATTTCAAAGTGTCGCACCTGGTAAAACACGGCGAAAAAATTGTACGAAAAATACACTCCGTACGCGATCCGCACCGTTGCAAACCAAGATGTGCACTGTGTCTGTTTCACAAGATTTTTAAAATACTTTTACTTAAACTAACATGCACTACTTCGAAAAAGGTTATTATGGTCAAAAAGTGTGTGTGATTTATGTGTGTTTTATGATATTGCTCCTCTTGTCTTTCAGCAGAGAGAAGAGAGGCGTTTGCAGAGGGCCGGCCTCATAAACGTTAACCAGATGGCCTGAATTCTTTACGATGTACATGCTTTCATACGCGTCCAGTTCGCGATAATTGTACACGTTCTTTATCAAATGTAAACAATCCATATTAACACTGTGGTTATTTTCTAATACATGTTTCGCTATACCCGATTTTTCCGGTCGGTTGAATTTTATGTGCGAAAGGTGTTCTTTATACCTGGTTTCGATCGATCTTTTGGTTTGGCCGATGTATTGTTTATTGCACTCTAAACATTCAATTCGGTAGATTCCCGATTTTTTAATCTCTTCAATTTTGTCTTTTGCATTTCCTAACAGCATTTTCAGGGTATTATTAGGGCGTGAACATACTTTAAACCCGTGATCTTTAAAAATACTATTCAGATTTTTTGTCACACGATGGAAAGGTAAACAAACAAAATACTTTTCCCGATTGCTCTGTGGTGAAAGACATGTGGTGTCACGGATTGTTTTTCTTATGTTGGCCTTTCTAATTAATCCATTGATTATTTCCGAATCGAAACCGTTGTATACCGCGATATTCTTAATGAGGTTCAATTCTCTTTCATATCTTACTTTTGTTAATGGGAAATTGATCAAACGATTAATCAGAAAATTGAATGAAGCCATCTTCTGTTGCATGCTGTGATTTGAGTCAGCCGTAATGAATCTATTGACATTGGTTTCTTTTCGGAAAATATCAATTTCTATTTTGAGATCTTTCTTAATAACTAAGGTGTCCAAAAAAGGCAACTTGTCATTGTTTTCTTTTTCTACTGTGAATTTAATTGTCGGGAATTTTGAATTTAACTGTTTAACGAAATCATTTAAGTTGCATTTTTGTGTATTGAAAACCGCGAAAATATCATCGACATACCTGACCCAAATTCTAGGAAAATATTTAGCTTTATTTTTTAGTTCTATTTCAAAGTTACTCATAAACAGGTCCGCTATGAATGGAGAAAGACAATTGCCCATTGCAGTACCCTGTTTTTGTTCATAGAACTTCCCTTCGAACTGAAAACAATTTTGGGACATGCAAAGGTTTGTTAATTTCACGTATTCCTTTATTTTCTCTGGTTCGATCTTATTTTTGTGAAGCAATTCTTCTAAATATTTTAAAGTTTCTGGGATCGGTACCGAAGGAAACAATGACGTAACGTCGAATGAAACTAAAATTTCTCCTTTTTCTAATTTACAATCTTTGATCCTTTGGATAAATTCTAATGAATTATTGACTGAGAGACTTTCAAGTTTTTCGGGCAAATTTTTGTATTCATTCACTAGCCATTTCGATAACAAGTAAGTAGGGGAGTTGATCCCTGAGACAATTGGTCTCATTGAGTTGCCTGGTTTGTGTATTTTAGGCAAACAATATAGTCTAGGGATCAACGGATTACTTACACTTAGCCTATAATTCAGATTCGGGGTTATTAACTTTGAACAACTTTTTAACGCGTTTTTTGTGTCCCTAATCATTTTTGGTAATGGAGTTTTCTTACATTCAACATAGGGACCTTCTGAGATTAAATTTTTCACTCTTAGAAAATAGTCGCTTTTGTTCAAAATTACTAACTTATTCCCTTTATCTGCTTTTAAATAAAAGCAGTCTTTCGATCTGAGACTCTTAATTAAGTTCCATTCGTGGTGCACTACTTTTTGTTTTTGTTCTTGTAAGTTCTGTTTGATTTGAGTCTTACAAGCTTCTCTAATAAAATTTTTTGAGGTTTGATCTAAATATTTAATAGCCGCTTCGATGCTTGCGATCACCTCCTCGGTAGGGGTTTCGCGGTACGACAAACAATGTTTTAAACCTTTATTTAATAAGTCTATTTCTCCTCGATTAAAAGTCTCGGATGAATTATTGACGACGAGTGTTTCTTTTATAGGATTTATATTAACATTCTTGTCTGATCGTGGGCATAAATTTTTGAATTTCTTGTTCAAACCTTTAATTTTCTTATTTAATTTATGGTTTGTAATTTCCGCGATTTTTCTATAAAAGCAACACCAGTCTTGATATTCAGATTCATTTAAGTTTTTTGTTAATTTTAAATGCAATTCATATAATTTTAATTCTAATCTACTTCTTTTACTGTACAGATATTTCATTTCCATTTTTAACCATTTCATTTTCGCATATGAAATGATTTTTTCGTTCATTCTACAATTTGATGTGACATTTACTTTAATAAATTTAGGAAAAACATTTCTACTTTTACAGCGATTCAAGAAATTTATATCTGCACTTATAAACTTAGCTTTACTATATATCTTGTGAAATGTGTTGTACTCCTTTGCATTTAAAATTAACAAAAAACTTAAATGAATCTGAATATCAAGACTGGTGTTGCTTTTATAGAAAAATCGCGGAAATTACAAACCATAAATTAAATAAGAAAATTAAAGGTTTGAACAAGAAATTCAAAAATTTATGCCCACGATCAGACAAGAATGTTAATATAAATCCTATAAAAGAAACACTCGTCGTCAATAATTCATCCGAGACTTTTAATCGAGGAGAAATAGACTTATTAAATAAAGGTTTAAAACATTGTTTGTCGTACCGCGAAACCCCTACCGAGGAGGTGATCGCAAGCATCGAAGCGGCTATTAAATATTTAGATCAAACCTCAAAAAAAATTTTATTAGAGAAGCTTGTAAGACTCAAATCAAACAGAACTTACAAGAACAAAAACAAAAAGTAGTGCACCACGAATGGAACTTAATTAAGAGTCTCAGATCGAAAGACTGCTTTTATTTAAAAGCAGATAAAGGGAATAAGTTAGTAATTTTGAACAAAAGCGACTATTTTCTAAGAGTGAAAAATTTAATCTCAGAAGGTCCCTATGTTGAATGTAAGAAAACTCCATTACCAAAAATGATTAGGGACACAAAAAACGCGTTAAAAAGTTGTTCAAAGTTAATAACCCCGAATCTGAATTATAGGCTAAGTGTAAGTAATCCGTTGATCCCTAGACTATATTGTTTGCCTAAAATACACAAACCAGGCAACTCAATGAGACCAATTGTCTCAGGGATCAACTCCCCTACTTACTTGTTATCGAAATGGCTAGTGAATGAATACAAAAATTTGCCCGAAAAACTTGAAAGTCTCTCAGTCAATAATTCATTAGAATTTATCCAAAGGATCAAAGATTGTAAATTAGAAAAAGGAGAAATTTTAGTTTCATTCGACGTTACGTCATTGTTTCCTTCGGTACCGATCCCAGAAACTTTAAAATATTTAGAAGAATTGCTTCACAAAAATAAGATCGAACCAGAGAAAATAAAGGAATACGTGAAATTAACAAACCTTTGCATGTCCCAAAATTGTTTTCAGTTCGAAGGGAAGTTCTATGAACAAAAACAGGGTACTGCAATGGGCAATTGTCTTTCTCCATTCATAGCGGACCTGTTTATGAGTAACTTTGAAATAGAACTAAAAAATAAAGCTAAATATTTTCCTAGAATTTGGGTCAGGTATGTCGATGATATTTTCGCGGTTTTCAATACACAAAAATGCAACTTAAATGATTTCGTTAAACAGTTAAATTCAAAATTCCCGACAATTAAATTCACAGTAGAAAAAGAAAACAATGACAAGTTGCCTTTTTTGGACACCTTAGTTATTAAGAAAGATCTCAAAATAGAAATTGATATTTTCCGAAAAGAAACCAATGTCAATAGATTCATTACGGCTGACTCAAATCACAGCATGCAACAGAAGATGGCTTCATTCAATTTTCTGATTAATCGTTTGATCAATTTCCCATTAACAAAAGTAAGATATGAAAGAGAATTGAACCTCATTAAGAATATCGCGGTATACAACGGTTTCGATTCGGAAATAATCAATGGATTAATTAGAAAGGCCAACATAAGAAAAACAATCCGTGACACCACATGTCTTTCACCACAGAGCAATCGGGAAAAGTATTTTGTTTGTTTACCTTTCCATCGTGTGACAAAAAATCTGAATAGTATTTTTAAAGATCACGGGTTTAAAGTATGTTCACGCCCTAATAATACCCTGAAAATGCTGTTAGGAAATGCAAAAGACAAAATTGAAGAGATTAAAAAATCGGGAATCTACCGAATTGAATGTTTAGAGTGCAATAAACAATACATCGGCCAAACCAAAAGATCGATCGAAACCAGGTATAAAGAACACCTTTCGCACATAAAATTCAACCGACCGGAAAAATCGGGTATAGCGAGACATGTATTAGAAAATAACCACAGTGTTAATATGGATTGTTTACATTTGATAAAGAACGTGTACAATTATCGCGAACTGGACGCGTATGAAAGCATGTACATCGTAAAGAATTCAGGCCATCTGGTTAACGTTTATGAGGCCGGCCCTCTGCAAACGCCTCTCTTCTCTCTGCTGAAAGACAAGAGGAGCAATATCATAAAACACACATAAATCACACACACTTTTTGACCATAATAACCTTTTTCGAAGTAGTGCATGTTAGTTTAAGTAAAAGTTTTTTAAAATTCTTGTGAAACAGACACAGTGCACATCTTGGTTTGCAACGGTGCGGATCGCGTACGGAGTGTATTTTTCGTACAATTTTTTCGCCGTGTTTTACCAGGTGCGACACTTTGAAATTATCTGCTGATGATGACAACTTGGTTGTCGAAATGCGTATACAGAATTTACAAATAGTTAATTGTGGAAAGGGGTTATATATCAACCTTATTGATCAAGTCAATCAACCACAGGCTCCATCAAATTCAACTGTGTTTAAAGCTAAATAAAATAAAAATAATCTTAATGTCAGCAAGTCACGCCTCTGGATCAGAAATTTTGTATAAGAACATTATTTCTCCTAAAATCCAAAGATTTATGTAAAATATGCTTTTTGAGGCAATAGCATACCCATTATCAGCCTTCATTAATATCTTTTAATTTGTTAAATTATTACCTTTTTCATCAATCTTTTTTGTCTCTTTCCAAATATGCCGAACTTCTAGTTTATGCGAAAAAAACATACAATTTCTTCAAAAGTCATCTTCGGCATTTTCCCGATACAATTTCTGCATTTTAGCGCTGCCCCATAGTTGTTAATGATACCTAAATCAGGCAGTAGAAAGACACTGGTTCAAATCCTTCAAAGAAAAAGATTAACACAGAAGACGATAATAAAGCTTAAGAAAAGAAGAACCAAGACAATAGAATATTAACTAGTATTATTGGACAAGTTGAACATTCAATTCAAAAACAAATGACCTACATTTCATAAAGAATTCTGTTTCGTCGACACAATGTACTATTCTATTCACATAATTGCACAAGTGAAAATGTTGATTAACTTTAAGAATTCCAAACACGTGAACATATACTTGCAGATTAATCTTTAGTAACTTCCTCCTGATCAACAATTTGACATAAAACGGCTGATTATAAAGAGATTTAGCACATCTTAAACAAACAAATCTGGTGCGTTTCAAATAATCTAACTATACGAAGAATACAAAGAAGCTAAAAAATTATTTCCCTAATTATATAAAATTGAGCGGTATTTCTTTGATTAGATCGAAGAGACTTTAATACAACTTCTTGTTTGAACTTAGAACAAAGAATTATTTTGTGTTATATGTGTATGTGCAGACAATCTGTAATGACTTTCCAATTTCCATACGATCTAATAACTTCTATTTGTGTTCCTTCAATATATGTCAATCAAACTTCTGAAATAAAGATTAAGGTGGGAAGGAAAAGAAATTGTTTATTTCTCAGCAACAAACTAATAATAATGAATACACATCTTCCACAAAATAAGTTCCACACGAACTCTTAATTGTAGAGAATCGACCTTTTAAAACATCCATGCCTCTCTTTGAGGATGAAGAGAACAAACTTTGTATGGACACTCTCCAATAAAAAAAAGTTTATTCACCATCATTGCAGCAATGTAATCGACCAATTTACAAAGAACTACTTTAGTTTGTGCCGAATGTGTTGAAATAAATGGATGCTTTGACGTTTGAGTAATTTGAGTTTACGTAACCTCTTTTCCAGTTTTTACTTACTTAACTTGCTCTTTTTAATAATGTGTTTTTCGCTTCTGTTTACTAACTGTAAATACCTTTTAATTTAAGGCTGTTTTTTACAAAAGCTAAAATTTAAAATTGAGATCAATATGTAAAAAGATAAAGAACTTATATTTGAAAAAAAATCGAGTTGATTTTATTAATTTTCGTCTTCGCTGAAATAAAATATAGTTAATCAGAATTTCTTGATTTATTTTTAAAAGATATAATATTTACTTATATACCGCGAGCAATTTAATCTGCCTGTAGCTAGTATCATAAATATTCATCAGATTGGAAAATTTTATGTATATATTATATTGGGTTGGCAACTAAGTACTTTCGGTTTTGTAGTATAAAATAAAACGCTTTTTTTTAAACAAAGAATAGTTTTTATCAATTATATATTTTCCATTTTGCTCAATGACCTTTTGCCATCTTTCTTTCAGCTGCATGATTCTGCGCTCATAAAATTTCTGGTCCTTATCAGCAAAAAACTGAACCAGGTGCGAGTGAAGGTCATCGTCATTTGTGAGTTTTACCATTCAAAGAATTCTGCAAACTTCGAAATAAATGGTAATCAGATGGTGATAGATCAGGGCTGTATGGGGGATGTGGCATCACTTCTCAGCCAAGCTCCAATAGTTTCCCACGAGTTGCCAAAGATATGTGAGGCCTTGCATTATCTTGGTGGAAAACTACACCTTTCCGATTTGAAAATTCTGGCCGTTTTTCTTTGATTGCTTCATCCAGTTTTATTAATTGTTGACAGTAAACATCAGAATTGATCGTTTGGTTCCTTGGAAGCAGCTCAAAAAACACAACACCTTTGTAATCCCACCAAACTGACAGCATGATCTTTTTTGGATGCAATTCAGCTTTCGATGTGGTTTGAGCTGGTTTATCGTGTTTGCTCCATGATCGTTTTCGAACTATGTTACTGTACAGGACCCATTTTTCATCACCAGTGACGATTCTTTTTAAGAAAGGGTCGGTTTCATTTCGTCTAAGATGCATATCGCAAAAGTTGATTCTTTGTATTAAATGAATTTCTTTCAATTCGTGAGGTACCCAAATATCAAGCTTCTTAACAAGCCCAAGACATTTTAAATGCTTTTCAATTGTTGTGTGCGATACATGTAGCCTCTCCGCAAACTCTCGAACAGTTATATGACGATCCTCTTCAATTATGACTTTGATTTGGTCATCATCAACTTCAGTAGGCCGACCAGAACGTTGCTCATCTTTGAGGGAAAAATCTTTTTGGGAGCCGCAGCAGCTTTCTTTCCTTTACGGAAATAAAATAGTAAAATATGTCGAAAATGTTCGTTTCTGCACTCCATTTAAAATTAACCCACAACTAATAGCTTTAATAAAAATCACGCACTACTTGCTTCTGAAGTTACGTCAATGTGACTAGTATCACATGACAAACGGTAAAGTACAGCACTAACATACGTTATACAAAAAATAAAGCAACGCTCTCTATCAGTAAAAACCGAAAGTACTTAGTTGCCAACCCAATACTTGCTATTTGTCTTTGTTGTCGATCACTTCTTTGTAGTGGTTTTTGACGTTCTCTTTGCAAATGTTGGCGTTTTGATTAAAAAATTTGTCTTCGTGTGGTTTTGGTCATATGAGAAGACGTGCAGGTCTCAGTCTTGAATAAAATGATAGTCACTTCGTTAAAACCCCTTCACCTATATTACTGGAATATAAAGCTTTGCTATCATGTAGCACTCAAATGCATTTTATTATACAATTAACATATAGTATATCGTAACGTGTAGTTCTTGGTATTTGAAGTAAGTTTTAATATTATCTGCTTCTGGGTTTCCGGGCTGGAACCGCGTCACTAGTATATCTGCCGACGGTACGAAACGTCGGCAGAAGCAGATAGCATGGACCACGACCGCGGAAGTCTACGTACCAAATTAAGTTTTAATATATTTGACTTATGTTTATTCAAAAGAAAATTGCTATTTTGTAAATTGATAAAGTAGGTAGGTACGCTTCCAAAAATGAACATGTAACACTTTAATAAATTTACGTAATACACGAACGCTTTGTTTCAAAAAGTTGATATCGGTCCTTTTTATGTCTTGGTGTCCAAAAAATTATTTAAAGCAGAAAATAAAGTATCTGGAAGAGCTGAAATTGAATATATACAGGGATGTTTGTAAGCTTGTATTGACCATCAATTGTGTAAATGGCCATTAACGAAAATGAAGGAAATCAAAGAAAATACTTTTTAAAGACAACAGATATAACAAAATTAGACGAAATAATAGAAGAATAAGTTAGAAATAAATTAGGAGTTGAATCGATTTCGAAATTCATTTACTGAAAGCAGTTAAGAGTTAAAGAGAGCATTTGCAAAACATGAAGCGGCGAATTTAGAAAGTAGTGAAGACCAAACATAGAGATAAAGTTTTGGGAAAAAGTAAAAGTGACGGACTAACTTGTACATTATTTTAAAGAGAAAGTTTTGATGACTAATGAAATTCCACATCTCTCGAGCTTTGGAAGCTGAATTGACATACAACTATTTACAACATACATATGCAGTAAAATAAACCAGTCTTCCATGTAATAAAGTTTATGTAAATTCCCTTGCAATTTAATTTTATGGAATTAGAAGTCAGTACAGATATACAGTAAAAGGCTTCTTTAGATAATGGTTATTAAACTTTCTTAAATTCCTAGGTATCTATCAATATTATTTTATTGCAAAACGATCAACGAAAATGGTTAGTGATTATATATACATACCCTGCTTTCATATTAAAATGCTACAAACACCGTATCATATTATATTCGGGTCTAGATACCGAATGCCGATCGAAATGTAAAGTGGTGGGGCGCGAGTCAGTCGAATCACAACAACGACTGACTACAGATTAAGTAGTTGTTCGTGGTTCTTGGCGGCTAGTACGATCAGTGGTCAGTTATAGTCGTGATTCAAATGACTCGCGCCCCACCACTTTATATTCTGATCGGTATTCGGCAGCTAGACTCGAATATAATGTGGTACAGTTTTCGTAGCGAAGTTAAATGTATACACGGTATATAGGTGATGTTTAACAGATTATTAAATTAAGAAATTACTCTTTCTCGGGGTAAGAGGTCTAAGAACAAACGTAAGTGAAGCATCTACTAAACATAACCAGAACGATCTCCTTAAAAACTGTTATTCTACAGGTATCGTCATTGCATTTAGTTACTTAATACGTATATTATACTCGTAATAGGTATAGAAAGAAAACTCCATTTCTTCAAAATTATTTCAAATACTTCTAGGCGTAATATATAGGCAGCTATTAAATAACGTATGAATATACTACATGAAATGTAATATAAGGTAATGGAATTAATTCATGTAAATTAAAGTCCGATTTTCCCGTTCTATGCAGCACATTATTACACCCATTCTCTGTAAAAAAGATATAAAATCATATTAAGATTGCGCAATGGTTATAAAATGAAAAAATTAGATTAATTGATAATTATTAGATAAAATGGGTTCGCATAGCCAATAAAATACAAGTAAGTGCACATAACTCTGTGAAAATAGTGGTAGCGAAAAGTAGTAGAATTTTCCAGAGCACTCAGCAATATAAGAATTCGCTTCCAGACATTATATTTTAAGTTAAAGTGAGCACCAGCCGAGCAAAAACTACTACCGGTACTGTTCGAGCACGTACAAGCCATTGGAAGAAGAAGCTACATTCGGCGGTTGTTACGTGAGAAATGGATCTTATTCGTGCAACTTTCCTCCCATTTTCGACCACGGAAGCACTTAATTTATACGAAGCAAGCTGTTGCGAATTTCGTTCCTGTTATTAACACGCTAATTAGGATGCAATAATGCAAGACCCCGACGGCATTTCATGCATTTGCCGATTTGAATTACGAACGGATTAAACGTTTCTTACTAGTTGAGATTTATAACACATCGCTATAAATAAATTCCAAAAAGAAACCGTGCATATATATGCTAAAAGTTTGCGATTACGTTTGCCTACATAAAACCTAATTACCCTTGCGCGTGATATTTCTTTTTTTATATTTATCAAATTCCACTAAATCCGTTTTGCTGATTATCTTCTTAAAAAGTCTTAAAACGCTAAATTCCATTTAAAAAAAAGGCAAAAATTCCTTACCACATCAATGATAGTACTCTGTATACGTATTTCGACAACAAAAGTTGTCATCATCAGCAGATTATTAACGACAATATCGCACTTGGATTCGCGGTAAAATTCACACAGAGTTCTGCGTATATACACTGTTTGATTTTGACCCGAAGTAGTAAGCGAAATTTTTTCGGTGCGCATTACCGCAGATCCGGGTGCGACAGTGTAATTAATAATCTAATGATGATGGTAACTTAGTTGTAGAAATACATATACGAAGTACGAACATTAACGTGGTAAGATTTGTAGAATGGCAGAATAATCGAACTTTATTAGGTATTTATTTCTAGATCTACGTTCTTATGTTCCCCAAATAAAAATATTAAACGTAGTGATTGACGATTTATTGTGCAGATCATTCAGAGTTTATAATGATTCTAAAGAGCCACTAAAAATTGAATTAATGAAGCTCTTTTTATGTTTACTATTCCGAAATTAATGTATATTTTGTGGAGACAATAATTTTAATGTTCATAGAAATTATATCTCACAAATCTTCATTGCACACATTTTATACGAAAAGAAAATTAATAACTTCAAACACTCTTTGTTGCAATTAAGCAAATTTCCACTCCATTTAGGACCAAACAGTGATTTCTTTTTCTCTCTTACTTCCACCATGACAGTTCTCAAAGCATTTTAGCTAATCTGTCATATTGTACACTCCCCGCAAAATTCGCTACTTCATCAAATCAAGCATTTCCGTCCCTTTCAGTACAGATCTAGAGCATCCTTTTTTTTCAATAAATATTTACAGTAACGGTCAGATACACATGTGTATATTGATATACAATATATGATATATATTCTTTGTACATACATTAATTTATTTCTAAATAATTACCATTCAATAATAAACACATCGTCACATTCTTTTGGCTCTCGTTGTATCCTACTTGATTTGGTGGTTGATATACTGATAATGTAAATTAATTTGAAATTACTTTATTTCATTCTTGTTAGCTTTATTTGTACGTAGCTGTATACATTTTAAATATTTTTATCTGATTAACTTCATTTCATATTACAATTTCCAAATATAGCGTTCGTGACAATACTATTGACTGATGTAGCAGTTTTTGCAACATTATGAAAGTCATAATATATACACCCTAAAATTGCGTTTATATTTACGGATTTAGACAACAGTATAAGGTTTTATTTATGAAAAAATTAGGTGGATATTTCTATGGGTTTTGTATGCAAATTATAGCATTGTATGCCGTATAAATACTAAATTCTTTTAAACACATTACGGCAATAAATTAAGAAGAAAACGTTCGTGCTTCAACATATTTGTGAAAATTTAAAAAAACGGCCAATACAAATATACCAAAATATTTAATCTTGGGATAGCGAGGACTCCTAAATCGGAATATTCAAGTTAAAAAACAAATATTGCCCGAACCATAGTTCATATGTAACATCCCGGGAACATCTAAAATATGTAAAGTTGTAGTTGTTAGTCAAGTTGAAAAGTTTTAGAATAACAGAATGTTTTTGAATACAACAGTGTTAGTATCTGTTTTTATCAGGAAATTTAATAAAAGCATATTCTACCTTCATTTGCTATTATTTACTCGTTCTTTTATTTTATTGCAATTGGGGAAAATTTTTTTATTGAAATTCTGTAAATCTCTTCACAATTAAGCTGTATCAAAATTAGATTTGAAATTGCAATTTAGTAATTATCAAATATAAAATATACGAATTATGGCAATCAAATAACGAGACTACGCTCTTTCTATCGCGCAGCTGTATCAGGCGAGGCTGTAGTTGAAATGTCTTTGATCTTAATACTTCCCAAGCAACAACTCGTAGTTTCGTTTCACTGTCTGCCTTGCTTTACTTTCGAGCTATAAATGTTGCACTTCTATTAAGTAGTGCCGTGATAATGGTTGACATAAAAATCGAGCAGCGAATTAACCTAAAATTCCTTGTCAAATTACAGAAATAGCCAATAGAATGTTTATAAATGTTAAAGGAGGTGTTTGGTGATAATTTTATATCACGTATACGATTGTTTGAATGGCATAAAAGCACGAATGGGCAAGTTAAATTGAAGGCAATGCTGATTGCTTTTTCGATATCAAGGGTGTTATCACGACTGATAGGGTGCCTAATGGTCAAACTGTTAAACCAAAATACTGCAAACATGTCCTAATCAAGCTGAAGGATAGGGCAAGGAAGAAAAGACTGGATTTGTGTAAGAACGACTCGTAAATTCTGCGTCAGGGCAACATACTAAGCTAACAATGCCATTTCTGTGAAGCAGTTTTTAGCGGACAAGCCCATTGCTGTGCTTGGTCATCCTCCGTATTCGCCAGATCTCGCACCATGTGACTTCTACCTGTTCCCAGGGATAGGGCAAAGAAGAAAGACCGGCTTTGTGTAAGAACGACTCGTAAATTCTGTATCAGGGCAACATGCTAGCTCACAATGGCATTTCTGTGAAGCAGTTTTTAGCGGACAAACCCATTGATGTGCATAGGCATCCTCCGTAATCGCCAGATCTCACACCATATGAATTCTACCTGTTCCCAGAAGTAAAAAGTGCATTAAAGGGAAAACATTTTCAGTCTGTTGAACATGTAAAAGCAAAAACGGCAGAGTTGTTGAAGAGGCTGACAACTGATGAACTACAGCATTGTTTTGAAGAATAGAAGACACGTATACAGCGGTGTTTAGATAGGAGGGGAGCTTATGTTGAAGGGGAGAAAAATTAAATATAAGTTTATTTGCAATAAATAACATTTCTCACACCAGTCTCTCGTATCTACAGATTCTCGAAGAACTACTACCTACCGAATTAAGTTTAATATCTCTAATTTTATGTTTTGTAAAATGTTTGCAAACATTTTTGAGAAGTTACATGTCAATTAGAAAGTAAGTTTATTTCATTAGATTTCTTTTCGCATTATATTCGGCTTATTTTATAATTAAAGATTTATAGAATAAGTTATGATATCCAATTTCTAAATACAATCTGAAAATCTATAGGACTCAGAAGTTACATAAGAGCATAGCAAAGTTACCTGGTAATTAAATTAGTCCAGCCTACAATTTTAGAGTTTGAAGAAAAAATATCCAAACACATGAAATTTAAAACGTTTACAACTATATTTTATATGTTAGTATAAGTTTTTAAACATATACATATTTACAACTATAGAATATATTTGTTTCAATATTTGATTAGCTTGAATGGTCGCTTAAGTTCCCGTCTTGCAAGTATCTGTTTTCTTTCCACATTTTTTCAATATTTTCTTTTAAAATACATAAGTTTGTATTTGGGTGCAAGTAAACAATAGATTTAAGAACAATATAAAACATTTATTTGATTTGATTGAGGTCCGGTAATTTCCATACCAGGGCAATCGTGGTATATTGAAATCAGGAAAAATGAAACATCTAGCGAAACATTAAAGCGTACCAGAACAGTTTGTATTACATTTTTGTATTGATACTGGTTCATTATACCTTCGATGAAGTACATAGGTCCTATTCCAGCTCCTATATTTCATGACCATACCGTCATAACTGGGGGATGCTTTTCACTTTGCGGTGCACATCTATAACATTCCGAAAGTGTACGTCCCACTAATTTTATTGATTCTGTAAGCGCTTCGAGTCGTGACACGTCACTGAATATGACCCGTGATTGGGAAATTGAGAAATTAATAATAATAACTAACATATAATACAAGTAAATATTTTAAAAATAACTTTATACAAAGATCATTCTCCAAACTTCAACAGTAAAATGTTGATGCATCTTGGCCCACTGTAGACGCTTTTTCTTTATTGTTTCTGTTAAACGTGTTTTTGTCGCAGATCGGTGACATTTGAATCAAGCAGCGTATAATCAAGTTAAAAACTTTTACTTTTCTAGCAATGTCGCTTTAAGAACACATACGAGTACCTAATAATTCTAATTTTATCACCGTTTATATTATCTTTCATTTTGCTTATAAAGCATAAAATTGGGGCACTATTAACTTTACTATAAGGCACTAAACTGGAGCGTTATGTGAAATGCGAAAGTACACATAAAATCTTGTATATATTTATGTACGTTACCACAAACACACTCTTCGAGGGCTCTAACAATTCTGAATAAATTTTACTTGTTTAAACGCATTATACCACATATACCGCATATACTTCCTACAATTTAGAGAGCGCAGCTAAAGATTATGGCGACCCCGAAACTTACTAAAAGCAAATTGCAGGCTAACAGCCCATGTATTTAACTAATAAGTACATTTACCTTTCCGGGAGATTATAATAATAATATATTTAAAATACACTACTCCTCATAACTGAGGCGTGAGCTAATTTAATTACTAGATATTGGACATAAAGAAGCGAAATGAAAATGTTTTATTATTTTTTATAATACTTAATAGCCGCGAACTAAATACATTTCTTGCATCTTATGTAAACCCATTAAAAATTAAAGTCGTTGAAAGTGAACCACATTGTATGTATTTAAGTATATGTACAATAACGAAATTTTAAGTGTGAAGTATTTAGATATTTACTAGATGAACATGCAGAGCAGCTTACCTCCATGAATTTGGAAATACATTTCAAAATCACTACTCATTTAAATTTATTCATGAATGTAGTGGTGCAAATTAATATTTCAAATAATAACATTTGTACAAATTTAGATTCCCATGAAAAATATAAAGGTATTTACAATTCTGAACACCCATAAATATAAGTCTAGTAGAAGAAACTAACACAAAGCAGGAAAAATGCTAGTATATATTTTACTATTCCAGCATATTTCCACTTCGCAACACGAATACCAATTTTAAAGATCTAAGATTACCATGCATCATATTTACTGATGTGCACGCGAAATGTGGATAAATGCTGAATCGATAACGGATTTTGAATAACACGGGATTGTCAAATATTCTCTGGAATTAATAATACACAAATTTTGCAAAATCAAAGAATAGAGACAATTTATATTATATCAACTTGCCAATACAGTGATTTGTCTCATCTTAATAGCAAATTTACCAATATTAGTACAGTTTAATTTTAACACATGCATAAGGTGAAACTATTACCAACAAAATACTATTTTAGATGTTATTTAACGATTTATGAATATTAATAATTGAAGTACTAATTTGCAACAAATAAACTCAACACAGTCAGGGTATTGAACAAAGGTTTAATTCGCGGTAGTTCTCAATCAAATTCCAGTATTGCGACATGGCATAAGCGAGTGGAATTGTGAAAAAGGGAATCAAACCACCAGAAGAAGATAAAGAGTATCAATGGTAAACCAGAATTGCAATAGAGAATCCGACATAAAACTCTACAAACTATCACTAAGACGGAGTATCTCAAAAAACAATCCGATAGTTAACGAAATTAGAAAGGATACTGCAAGAGATTTTTATAAATTATAATAGGTTAAGTTAAAATTTGTTTAAGCCTACACTGTATATAACAGCTTGGTCTTGCCGTTAGTTGCTTTTTTTCGTACTGTGACAGTGCAAACAGATCTCTATGTCGCCTTGGTAGAAACGAAATTTTACAATAAAACTTCGTCCTTAGATCGAATATTGATCGGTGTTTGGAGGACATGGTTTCCATGCTAGAAAATAATTGCTTACATTGTATAACCATATTCATATGGTATAAAAAGATCCAGGCAGGCCGGAAGATGCTTCAAATTCAGGATGCCTCACCTCATTTGTTACCGACGAGCAATTGATGCTGCCAGAAATATGCTCGAATAGGAATGTGTGTTATCTTTAGATAAAAGAATGTAGGAGCATTCATATTCCTGCAAGTCATAGTATTCTACACGTACATCTTCTAGTGAGAATGGAAAATTTATTCTCTTTGGACACTCTGTATCTTAACCAACGAGCAAAGAGCACATGTTTCATGGTGCTGCGAGATGCTGGAAAAGCTGGTAACGTAAAAAATCTCGTTATATTAACTAGATATTGACAGATGAGGAAATGTAGCTTTAATACTATGACATACCTACAATAACAGAGAAAGAGTAAATAAATCTTGATCGGTTGAGAAGAAAATGATTGCTGTCTTATTTGCATTGTCGCATTGGGAAAACATGTAAGGCAATCACCGCGAAGTGGTACGCCGAGAAATGCTTACCCGAAGTTGTTGAAACGTCGAAAAACGTTGGTCTGATCTTGTGTTCAGGCACCCCTACCAACACAACTCATCAGACAATCGCTTCAAAATCTCTACTGAATATTTAGCAAGAGCCGAGCTGATGATGGTGGAACATCTACTCTGCAGCTCTGATCTCTCTCCATGCAACTTTACGCTGTTTTCACGTCTGAAGAACCGATTGAAAGGGAGTAAGATTCCCCTTGAGGATCTTTTTAGGGTGTAGAATGACGAGTATAAACAACTTTCTTAAAAAACATGAAAGAGTTGGTTTGGGGAATGGTTTCGAAGAATAGGCAAGGGCATAGAATACGGTGGAAATCATTTTGAAATATTGTGAAAATTGCAGCTATTCTGTTAAATTTTGTATTTGGGCTTGCATTGAAGTATTCCATAGAATATTTTCTCTTCTTTTTCTTCTTCTCTAACTTATATTAGAACTTTGCCCTGTTAGAGGACAACGTTTACATGTTATCACGTCATCAGTACTTCGGATGTTTCATTCCTCTCTTTGTGTTCGATCTGCCATCTCTCGCAATTCTCACCTGCTTGTTTAATCTATTCTTGACAAGGAGCCATTTCATAATATCCTGTTGGCTGTGATCCACTCATTTACATCAATTACTTTACAAGTTTCACTTATATTTGTGTTTAGTATTCTGTTTCCT
Source organism: Dermolepida albohirtum (assembly GCA_031893035.1). Classification (NCBI taxonomy): domain Eukaryota; kingdom Metazoa; phylum Arthropoda; class Insecta; order Coleoptera; family Scarabaeidae; genus Dermolepida; species Dermolepida albohirtum. Next base: position 788,211 of record JAVIWB010006509.1, read on the forward strand.
CTCAAGTTCCTTACTAGACACTGTAATATGTTCATTTCTGTTGTTTTCTTTTTTTTTAGAATAGCCGTTGTATCTGGCTTGGCTTCTGTTACAGCATTCGATGGGTAAATCGAGTAGATTTGGTTCAAGTTGGTAGTCAATATTAGTTCGCTTTACCTACTGTTAAACAAAATTAGCTCAAAGACGCAACAAACAGCCTCGAGATATGATAGTTGAAATGTCGATGACCATGATCAAACAGAATTGATAAAGTAAATGCTAATGAAGTGTGTGAATATTATTCTTACACTTAGTGTTCAAACTTTTCAATAGGTGGCCCCAATATCGTATAATCATGGACTGTACTATTACCTTACCTTTAAATTAAAGGATTAGAGTTATATAAAAAAAGAAAAACTCAATTTTGTGTTTCCTTATTTTATCTTAATATAGTAGATACCGTTAATAATTATTTAAATCCATCACCATTTTATATTGATCCAGATAATTTAGTTAACGCAAAAGAATAGACATAATAAATTTAATTAAGCTCCGCAGTTCATCTATTTTTGTGATTAAAATCTGGGATTTCAGTTAATTTCTATTGCAAGAGGCATAACTCTGGAACAAAAGAAAATAGATTAAAAAGAATGAAGCGTATACGTTTTCTTATCATCATATGTCATCGTGGCTAGTTCCCAAATGAGAAATCATTAAACGTGAAAAGACGAAAGTACTATCTATGGGAATACAGAGGACGAGTTTTCATTTTTATTGTTCAGAAGAAAAATTACGAGAAAAGCACCCTGGTCTAAATGAGACTTTATAAATGTTCTGTAGTAAATTATCAATATCCAGAGATTTATTAAAAATTTTATTGGAAAAATTATTGAATCATAAATGAAATTAGTTACAGCAAATAAACTTCATTCCAATTCTCTAAATATAACTATCTCCACAAATTTGCAATAAATGCGTGTATCTTATGTATTTTCGTAAAGCGCAGAACATTCATTAGGTAATTTTCGACGTCTATTTCTTTCTAAACAAAGCAAAGTTCTCGGAAAGTTATTATGAACTTTATACAAATATGTTCCACTAATATAATCTTGCAATGCCTCTCATCAAACTTTCGCTCGAGTGATATCCAACAATAAACCGTAAAGAAACTTACGATATGAAAGCCTCCGCAATTTGAGATTTGTTCTAAGTTTAGTGAGAATAAATGTGGATAGGATGAATATTAGTTGTGAATTTATTTGTGATAGTGTTTAAATAGATGTAATTATTAACCATAAAAGTAATTACATTTATTTAAAGAAAAAAACTGCTTCCGGAAAGAAGAGCTAATTACAGGATTTGATGAGAAGTGAAATTCGAAATTTTGTTAAAATGCCCTCAAATACTGATTTGCTGTAAAATGGAAAAATCGGAGTTTAAATTTTAGGAGTAGGCGGGAGTCACTTCAGAGCCTGACGAATGGGAATATAACGAAATAAAATTTCTCTTGATCCAAGTTCTCGCGAACCTTGACTCATGTGAGAAGACACATCGTCATGACAAACGAAAACTTTTTTTAGAAATCGCTTTTTGCAATTTGCAGGATAGATGAAAAGTATCCCCTTTAAATGATAAACAATCGTAATCATTACCTTAACCGCTGAAAATATGTTTTGATTTCCTTTTGTAAGAGTTACCATGGTTTGTCAATTGTTAAAATCGCCCTATCGATTTAAGAATGTAGTGGCGAAGCCAGATTTTATCAATCGTAAATAATCTCTCCAAAAAAGCTTGGTTCTCGTTAATCGGCTTCAAAGTATTGCTTATCATTTGCATCCTCCTATGTTTTCCCTTGCAATCTAAGATTCGGCAATTCTACGTGCAAAATGCGTTCAGTATGCTCACATTGCTATCTCTTCGGTCTTAATTCTTCGCTCGTTCAAACCAATATCATCAATTTGATTGATCATTTCCAAACCTATTGCAATTTTTGATTGTTCTGGTCGCACACTATCTTCGATTTTCACACTGCATTTAAATTGGAAAAAATAAAGAAAGAAAGTCAGAATAAGAAGGATAAAATGAAAGAATAGTTTGACTGATACATTCATTAGTCCAGTAACATTGCAATCTGCGTCATGATTTCCCTAACTTGGATATAATTGATGTCATGTTCTGACAATACTACAATTAAAAATAGGAGACAGTGCAATTACTAGAGAATTATTGAGGAATATAATCGCGTCTAAGGAGTGTCGAATATGGATAGTATCTTGTCTAGTAGATCATGGAGGAGAAACTGAAATTTAGCTGAGAGCGTTAGAGAATTAAGTCTTAAGTGAACGAAGATGTAAGCAAATTTTGTAAAGTGTAACTGACATCTAAACTCAACAAAGTCAACACTAATCATATCTTGTGCTAGGGTAATCACGTAAGTCCTTAAATAGTACTTACATGGAAATAGTTAGGTCTTTAATTATAAAGCTCAAAATTCTCATTGTGGAACATAATAGTTGTGCATGTAAGAAGAGTATTGAAATAAATACCTAGGTCTTTGATTGTTGAATCACGCAACAAGAATACGCTGTCAACTAAAGTAATTAAAACTAATGGGATTAACGGTCCTGGTGGACGTTACAATTCGTCACTTATCAATAATCAAGTGCGGATTGTTTAAAATTTTGTTTAATTGCTGTTTTGAGTGTAGATAGTCAGTTGATCAAGATTTAAAGAATTTTAAATCACTAGTAACATATTTTTGTCCCAATTAATAATATCCCGTATGAAATCATTTACAAAGTACAGATTCGAGGCAATAATTATTAAATTTAATTCCATTGAGTGCTGATGTTTATCTAAAACTGCTGTTGTCCGTTGTGTCTTTTCATAACGAATAAACACAGCTTTAAGTCTAAGATTAAATAAGTAAACTTTGATGTTGTTTGTTGACAGTGATCTAATCTATCCCACGCTTTTCATTGCTTTGTAAAGCTAAGTATATAAAGGACAAAAATAAATATTTTTTTAAGGAAAGGGTGTTTGTTAAATAATTTATTCATCGTTGCAATTATCTATCTTTTTTTCATTTTTATTTATTTCATTATTTACTTTATAAATAAAATTCCGATTAAACAAACTTTTTCTATTCATTTGATGTATAAGTTCGTAGCGTGTTTATTGAGCTTAAAATTTGTTATTTTTTTTTAGCAACAAATATATATTCTTCCATTACTTACATCGTTATTAAAGGGGATTAAAACGAGAAAACCATTTCTGTGCTGTACTCTCCCTAACTGCGTTTTCTTCGTATACGATTCAAATGGTTCTAATGGCTTCCAATGCATTAACTCCTCTGTTGAACTCGAAACAAAAGGACGTGTCGGATATGCTCGTCTTTCTTACACTAGACATTCTTTTTTCTACAGGACATTTCATTTTCTTTTGTCAATAAATGAAACAATCTCCGCACAAATTCACGAATTCAAAAGTTATTGAATTAGACAATAATACAGCATTAAAATAACTTTGACGTATGCCTAATAACTCTCATCCCAAAAACCAGCTTATGCATCAACCTAATTTTTAATATCAATCATTTGTTGGATTTGAAAATACTAGACTTAGGAGAGCAACTAGGAATCTTCTTGAATATATCGATCGATCTACAATACGAGGACAGCTTGCTCAATGAAATTTATGATTCATTATTAAAAAAAAACTGCTAATCACAATTAACAGACTCTCATAAAACGGATATACCACCACGCTGTATATGTATTTTATTAAATTTCCTTGTACAGTACATAAAATCAGCGTTATATAAGAACATTTAAATGCAGGAATCTAATAGGGGTGTTATATGTTTCGGAAACATTCTGAATTAATTTGTTTTGCAAATACAATTACTGTCTGGTTGAACATTGTACATACATATATTACGACGACGATATTTTTAGTACCGCATGAGCAGCTTATTCCGGTTGTTATTTCATTTGCTGTCATTTCCTTTCTGACGATCGGTTTCATTTGAAGGAATTGTGATGCAAATGAAGGAGTATTGCTGCTGTTACTTCTTCTCATGAATTTTTCTTACCATTCATTCTCTTGACAAGAGCGAAACGTGCATATAATATATACCATAGGTGTATATATAAGTATGTATATAAATGTTTAGTATACAAGTTATTTGAAAATTATACATAGCAGGAGATGTAATATATACAGAACGATTTTCCTGAAGGTTTACGTACATCGATCAAACGTCACTTTTATTCTGCTATATTTTTACATTATTTCAAACACTATGTATTTACATTCGCTGAAAGAACTTCTTTGTACCGTAATATAAATTTAAATTTTTAATAAAAAAAACGAAAACAATCACTATAAAAGATTACTCAGTATCAAAAATGATCATACATAATACTGCATCTGAATATTTAATAACCCCGTTTGGACATATTTCTTACAAAAGAATGACCTCATTATATTCTTTAAAATTAAAAAGCGACTAGTAAACACATTATTTAAACTTAGTTAAGAAATGCAAAGGTTATAAAAAAGCCACAAAAGAAATGTTGTTCTTCACAGCTTGCTTTTCAAATAAATAATTGGTCATGATTCGTTGCATTAAATTAAGACGTTTAAAAAAATTTGTTTATTTCTTCAAAAGCGAGTTACAGGTATCTGACAGACACATAGTGAAGGATTACAGTCTACGTAAAGGAACAAACTTTCTTATTTTGTGAAACATAAATATGCAAATTTTTCTGTGAAAGTGATTCCGTGTCGTTAATGTTCAGTACTTATGCTTCTTTTGATGTTGAACGCGTTACAGTTGATGAAATGACCTTTCGTGCTGTTAAACTTAAATCTGCCAAAAGTATTGGTGAAAATCATAAACCCAGTTTTTTAGTACATGACGCATTAGCGAATCCCCTAACCCTTCTGTATAATTTAATTGTAAATACATCCGCATCTCCTACTGTCTGGAAAAACGAGTAATATCGTACCTGTGTTAAAGACAGTAGACAGATTTAGCATTGGTAATTACAGACTAACTTTGCTAAAATTTTGAATCAATCTTACTTTATAAAATCCACAGATAAATTAAACCAATTCTGTCACCAACATGGTTTATATCTGAATGATCAACGACCACAAAATTAGTGTATTATTTAATTTCTTTGTTCTGCCATTGACAACCGACAGCAAGTTGATGTAATACTTATATACGGACTTTTCTAAAGTCTATAGACCATAATATTCTCCTTGCAAAGTTTCATTACTTCTGTTTTTGTCCTGTATTGGTTCGATTGATATCATGTTGCCTCGTTAATCGATCTGGCTAGGTCTTTTCTAACAGATTTTCATCTAGCATTTTTCAATTGTCTTCTGGCGTACTTCAGGGTTCCAATTTCCAGCCTCTGCTTTTTAACATCTTTATTAGTGATCTCTCAGATAAATTAAACTGTTATGTGCCATTAAAAATTTTTTTCGCATGCATAACCGAGACTTACGTGCTTACAATACATCGATTCGTTTATGCAGGGGAGGTAACTTGCCAGGTAGAGAGAAATGAAAGATACTACTTATCAGCTTGGTCTTTCGGAGTATAATAGTAAGAGATAACTGTCCTATTTGTTATTGTCCATCTAAAGTTCATCTGTTTTGAGGGAATCAACGTGCTGTACTTTATGCTTTGGAAGCACTCATACTACTGATCTAATCTATCTTGTAGAGAACGATATAAAAAAAGAAAAGTTACTAATAATCAAAAAAATAGTACTACTTTAGTAAACAACACATTACAGAACTTCATTTCACGCAAAAATTTGTACTAAGCCCAGTTATGCCCTCCTCTCTCTCCTCAAGAAAAGAGGGAAAACACCCAAACACTTTGTACCCTTAGAATTTCCTGATTATCCCCTAAATTTAAGGAAAATCTCATAACCTCTATTTTTATTAATGAAGTGTAAATAGAAGAAAATAATATTTACAATTACAAAAAAATAAATTTATTTTATTATTCAATAAATAATGCCTTATAATAGGATAAACTAAAAAGACAGTAAATGCAGAAAGAAATAAGATTTAAACCATGATTAACATGAAAGTAATTGTCATAGGAATTTAATTATTACAGAGAAAATGGAGAATAGATCGAAAAATTAAAAAATCAGGAAATGAAATTTACATTCTTGTACAAGGGGGAAATTAACGATGAAAAATAATAACGAAACTTAGACATTAACAGACAAGCACAGATGTGCATAAGTGTAATTGAGATGAGATTCTCCAAAAATATTAAAATAATTAATAATCGAGCTTATGAGCAATAAAAAAGCAGAAAATCAAAAATCGTTTTAACATATAAGAAGAGCATGTGAGACAAAAATATCAGGGAAAATATCAAAAGAAGGACCTAAGAAGAGATGGGAGGAAGGTATGAAGAAAATAGCCGAGAGGAGTGGAATAAAATGGAAAGGAATTAAACAAGAAAGGAAACAGAAAGTAAGAAGAAAAAAATATTTATTAGAGAAACGAAAACAGTTAGGATTTACGCAGCATACTTACGTAATTTTTCATTCAAATTTTGTGTAATTAATGTAAATTACGCGAATTTATTTCTAATTTAAAGATTTTACATTCTATATGTTACACGAAAAATTAAAAATATTCAAGCCTGCCGAGTAAATGACTGCACACCCTCCTTATGAAATGTCTAGTCTACTGCTACAACTTTAATCCGTCTATACATGCATACAACTGCGATGTAGTACATGCATGCATAAATTAAGAACCCGAAGGGTGTTTACCCTCTTCACTATAAAATTACAATATCTCTATTCTTAAATCTATGCGAGACTCGTATCTAAAGCACGTAAAACCTATAATGAATGCTAACGGAACCAATTCTTCGTGCGAACAAAATCATCCACTTCTTGCCTTCATCCTTCATTAAATCTATTTTTACGTATAACTCCCTCGCGCAGTAGTCAGTCTGTATGGATGATGTGATAGGTTCGAATGCCTATTATTGAACCCCACTAGCAATTTAGATACATACACTGCTCACTCTGCATGACAGATGTTCATTTCTCAAAAACAGTTCGAATATCATTGTATTGAGTTATTGTTATGTATTGATTTTGGTTGTAGATATGAAAAATAGAAAAACAGTGCCAAGAGCCCATACCATTAATAGATATGTCGGTATCCCACATAAATGCGCGATAAACATTAACGAAAGATTAAGAAAATTTTAAAAAATCTGCCAAATGTACGAGAAATTTTCACTTAATACGTGTTTCTGTTTGCTTTCCGCTAAACTCCTTCAACAGGTAAAGGCATTTTTCCACAAATTTTATTTAATATTTTGGCCTAGATATTTACTAGCTTATTGACAATGACAGCTGAAATATATCTTAGGAGGAAAATGTTTGATACATGTTACTATAATTCAAATATGTGATACTACAAACGACAGTCATAGTGAAAACTATCGAGACGTAATAAAAAAATACTCTTTTGCAGTTTCGTAAAGTGATTGTTTATATTAAGTATTTGTGCTAAAAAGAATGTAACAAAATTGGAGTAGACAATACCATGAAATAATATTTCAAAAAATGAACTGTACTAGTTATTCTCCTTAGATTGGTAGAAAAAAAAAGAAAAGGTCATGACAACAATGCTAACGATTTTTGTAGTAACGATTGTCGGATACAAAATCTATTTGCATAATTAAGACAAAAGTGCGGTAAAGGATTATTTTCATTTTTTAAAGTATCCATAGTAATATACAGTTGAGACCAAGTTATTTGATGGTGAATTTTCGTAGTTACTGCACACCCCTAACGTGCAGTATTTTCCCGAACTATAAAATGGCTGGTACCCTGTTGGAAACGTTTCGGAATTTGTACCAGTTTAAATTATATGTGTAAGTCGGGGCAATTATTAGACATGTTACATTTTAATATTCCTACATTAAAAATTTTTCACTTAATATACACTAAACTTCTCTTCTTAATATACACTAAACTTCTCATGGTATTTTTCCACAAATTTTATTTAATATTTTGAGCAAAATATTTACAAGCTTATTGACAGTGACAATTGAAATATAACTTATGGGAAAACGCCTTAGTACATGTTACTATAATTCAAATATGTGATACTACAAAAGATAGTTAATATAGTGAAAATTTTCGAAATATAATAAAATTGCATTATTGCAGTTTCGTAAAGTGGTTGCCTATGTTATGCATTTGTGGCAAAAGAGTATAACAAAGTTGTAAACAATACCGCGAACGTATTTACACATTAAAGTTTGGCCCACAACATATCAAAAATTGCCCATACCTGCTCTATACCATGCAGATATCAACATGGATTTTCTGCTAGCGACGATAATACTAATATGCCCTATGCTTTACAATAGAATGAAAAAATGAAAAGTCTTTTACGCGATACTCTTCCGCTATAACCAATTTTTCTTCAAATTCTCTTTGTTTACTTAATTTCTTTCTTTCCAGTATCAAATTTTATCTAGATGGCCATCCTCAATGCACTTCTCCATGAATTGTAACTCATTGCACTAGTAACAGACCTCTAATCACACTCATTTAAAATCTTTAGAGGTCTATTTCTCGCTACAATTTCACCAGTTCAGGACATTTTAAATATTTTTCAATCTGCAGAACACACTTTTTCTATAAATTTGGGTATTTGGCCTAAGGGTTTCCTTTTCTTTGTATAGTGTTGTTAACTCGTAAGTACTACCAAACATGTGTTTACTTTTACAACCAATCCTTGTAAGTGCCCCAAATCCTTATTTTTCACAAATACGTAATACTATGAAGAGAATTTACCTACCGAATTCGTTTTAAATTTATGGCATAAAATAGAGAAATATCTTAAAAAAAAGTGTTCGAATACTTTTGTAACCGACTGTATTTCTTTTAGAAATTAAATTGCGTTTTTTTTTGAAAATTCGCAGCAGTACTTTTCAAAAGAAAAAGCAAAAACTTTAAAACAAACAAGCAAACACAAGAGGCCATCAAAATTAATTTCGTTGGCTTACGACTCGTTTTGTTATAATATGATAAAAGAAATCCTTACTTGTACATACAGGTTTTCAATTTCCATCATATTTGTTCAAATATATTTTTGTTACCTGTAAGTAATAAATAAATACATAAACTATTTATCTTTTAAGTTAGGTATTTATAAGCTATGCATATAGATTACTATATTTGTTTATTTTTCATTGACTCGCAATAATTATTTAATTTTCGATTATTACGTAACTGTATTATTATTAATTTGAAGCAAGTGTTTAATCAAAACTACGAAATAATATAGCATTAGTCGACATAGCAGGCAGTATTGTGTCTCTACAACGAGTAGGTATATTAATCGTCAACTCGTGAAGTTTCGACTAAGGTTGAACTCACTCAGATTCCTACACGATTTCAAGTTAGTTTGTTTCTAGACTTCGGACGTGTATACCATGTTCATTTCGTTGCCACGAAAACTTGTTTTACAAGGTGCATTTTGGTTTCTATCGTGGGTGTTTTGTACAGTGATTCATCAACAACTAATACCGGGAATTTTTGTTATTGCTCTAAATCAACAGGTGCGTAAACAATCCACTATATTTTTATTATGGCATAAATATTGTATCATATCGACATGCTTAATCATACGCTTCAATCTAGATTATCTTTTGTAAAGTAGGTATTTGTATTTAATATTTCTGAATTAGGTTCTTTAGTACAGAGTACAGTTTTACCATAAACAATATTTATTTCTGTGTATTTTCAGCGATTTTATTTTGTAAAATGTTGTTTGTAGAATACATGTGACGCTTGTAGCAAGAACTACCTGGCTTCACTGAACACCTGTCCGTGATGAATACAAAGGGCGAGAATTTCGATTATTCCCTTTATATTTTCATTTCGTGAAACGCATTCTAACCATGTGCTCGCTTTAAAGAATTTAATTCGTGTACATTTCTAAAATAGTTCTAAGGCTGCAATTAATCCGTTATCTGCATTCTTTCGTAGTGAATAAATAGGAGTTTAAATATTTAAATTGAACTGTTTGTTTCTCTAATATTAATTTTTCTTGTGAGCTTGCGCAGTTATTGCGTATCGCACATGTGTATTGTTTTCATATATAAATACTGCCATTAAAAGTTATGAATGGAGATTCGAAAAGCAAGAAATTTCCTTTATTTGAATGTATCTACCAGAACAATATAATTAAATTGGAACAACTGGTACAGATAATGGTATTTTTCTTGAAAATGACGTATTCATTGAAAAAAGTCGAAAAAACAAAAAATTAAATAAACAAAATTCTCAAGTTTTTTCCAAATGTACTGTTACTTCCAAAATTAAACGTATACTATTAAATTGTACAGGGTTAGCCAAATGTGTGGGTCCATTAGAGTGCTTTGATATAACTATTTATATTTTAATAAAATTAAAAATTGGATGAGTATATTTATATTTGAAGAGTTCCATCTGTTATTATTAAATAGTAGGCTTGTTTCCAAATTTTCTGAGATTAGGGATATTTGATAGATAGAATTATTGTTTATACCTTTTTTCATTGCTTTGCAACTTTTTTCATTCGTGTGTAGACTTTTGTAACTAAATGTTATGTTTTGTAACTATGTGTATACGTAAACAGCACATTTGTTTTTTAATTTTAAATTCGTTTTAAAATTTAAAGAACATATGTTACTGTTAGCTTGCAATAATAAAATGAATATTTACCAAAATATGTAAGTGGAATAATTTAAACCTTGCAAGTACTCATTTCTTATTTAGTTTACTAAAAGCCTGTAGTTCTTTCTCGTGCGCATTAAAATATTTAAGATTATTAAAAAATAAGCAAAAATAAAGCCACCGCTAGAAATATTTTTACTGAAAAAAATTGTACTGAATATAAGTTATTATTATCCGGTAAGATAGATTTTATTATAAAATTATATAATACTACGAAGACCAACTACAAAGTCGGGAATGATGGATAGATGCCGCAGCTTTATAGTGACAAATGCTGTCCCTGTCGTCAAATGTCAAGTTTCAGATCGGTACGTTTAACGTCTCGGAGTTTTTATGAGATAGTGTTTTTTGAAATTCGTGCTATTAGTAAGTTTTTCTTTCTGAAAGGTTTATCAGCAACAAATATTCATAATGAGATGGAGGATGAGTCTGAGAAACTCATCTTCTTTACCCACTGTTCATAAATGCGTTCGAAAGTTGAAATGTGGTCGTACAAAAAGAAAAAAATTGTTGAAATAGTGGATACTGTGCTATTAAAAGACTATCTTTTGAAAATCTTGTTAAAATGGATACTGTATCTCTAAAGAACGCGTAACATACAATTTGAAATAATAATTGGTTATAAAGAAGCTGTCCAAGAGGTGGGCGCGATTGCTTAATGATTTGATGCGAATACAAATTTCTCGTTTTAGAGCGTTTTTGAAACCTAAGTAGATTTTGCAGCTGCTTTAACGCCACATATGAGACTTGGGTTTATCATTATACACCCGAAACAAAACCAAAAATGTAAACAGTGACAACACAGTCGTCCTTCTCCTTCTCCAAAGGAGACGATGGCAGCCCATCTACAGAAAATGTAATGGCGTCCATTTCTTTAGGATTTAAAAGCTATTCTTCTTTTTTAATTACTATCAAAAAAGCCAAATTATCACAAGCGCACATTATTAAATTTTTTAGACGAATTAAAGCAATCTCTTAATGAAAAATATGTTTTGCTAAGAAAAAAATCTTCCACTGAAACAATGAATCGCTCCAAGTCAGTGTTGTGACTGTGACGAAAACAAAATGAATTTGGTTTTGATTCGTTACCGTACCCGCCTTTTTTGCCGGCTTTATCACTGTTGGAATTAGTACATTTTTAAATACTTAAAAAATACCTTGCAGATCAGAAATTTTCAAAAGATAATGATATCAAAGCTGTTCTGAATGCTTATTTTAACGAACTTCAGAGCTCTGAATTTTACCAAAGCATAGAGACTCTGAATCATCGCTGGTACAAATGCAACTAGGTGGCAGAGGGTTGTGTTGCAAAATAAACTCAATTTTAAACTAACTGTGAAACAAAAGTTTCTTTTGTTTATTTTCTTTCCACGAACTTTTTAGCCCATCCTTGTAGGAAAGCATAAAATCTAAACTGTAATTCTGCACTAGTGCGGAAAGTGTAATATGTGGCACCCTTACATTGGTGAAATGACATTCTGTGACTAGTTAGGAGAAAAGGTTAATTTTTAAGTTTATGTATTGCCTTTTTTTTTACTTAATAAGTTAATAACTCTGTACCAGTCGGGTTGGTCTACTTTGCAGACTGCATCTTTATTAGAAGCTGAAACTATCTACATGTATTTTCTGTTAATTCTGTATAATGTTCTATTTGAGTATTTCTGTTTCTAAATAAAATAAAAAATAAATACGTAAATATATAAAGACGTCCACTAGTATGTGCAGTAAATGAAGATGTATAAACTGTTAAGAAGCTATAAGTAAATAATTATTTAATTTTAAAAACCAATTATGTGACAAGAGAAAATGTATTCATTTAATATTAACAGGAAAGGTAGTAAATCATGCGTTTACGATTCACTTTTATTTAACGTATTTTCACTATTTAACACTTACTTTGAAATTAGATCGAAGAGTAACTGTTTGTTTGTCTCATGCAGAAAGATAATGGACCCCAATGCAAATACGTGTGTGTTTATTTTATTCACATTCCATGTATTTACGTTAGGAGTTTACTCTTTATATATTTTCCACCGAGATGTGATGTGAAATTTTTATCTGACAATGTTTATTTACTTAGGAAAACGGACAAAAAGCGAATATGGTCTGGAGAAAATAAATTTGTTTTTAACAACGTAAACATTTCAGGCAAAAACTCATCTGAAGGAGTCTTAAACAATTTACTTTATCTGTCGCTCTATTGTAATCGTCAAGGAAAATATAGGCTTCCTTGCGTAACCTTCACTTAAAAGGCAAAATAAAATTTCAAAATTGTTTCCGTAATGCGCCATTAGTTATCAACACCGACACACAATTTAAGTAATTGAACATCCTTTTCCTAAAAGTCCAAATAGATTGTTGTTGTGTAATTCTGTTTGAAATGTAACCTCTTTTGTAAACTACTTAACCTCATTTGATTCATATATGTATGAACGTATTGTATTCATGAAATTTGTTTTAGTTCCTGTTCTGTTTTCAAACATTCTTGTATCGAGTAGGCAATCTAATTTTAAACAACATTAAATCCTTGTTTTCCCGGGGTTATAATTACGTTAATGGAATATTAAGGTATTAGATACAAGGGTATGGCTTCTAAGGAAACGTTGGGCATTTAATTTATATGTATGTTGACACTATTAAACTATAAAATATGTATGCGAAAGCTCTTAAAGGTAAATGCGTATGGCGTTAGATTAAATGATCAATTAATATTCAAGTGATACTGAATTAATAAAATAACCGCTTATTCATTAACTTTATCAAACATTTTTTACGTATAATTGCATTCAATAAACTACCAGTAATACACATTGGGAAGATGAAATAACATATAATGGTGACTTAATAAGTATATTGGTACGTGGGAATGGAAGGTAGAACGTGACAGAAGGACGAGAAATTGTGGTACATAAAAATTTAATAAGCTTAAAATGGGAGAAGAATCAATACTACTGTGAAGAAGGATATACAAGAAACAGAGACTAATATAATTACGTCGAAAAGATAGAGAAGATATATCAAAACGAGACAATAGTGTAGCGTGGTCAAAGTTGCGAGGAGGATATAATAAATCAACTTGAAACCATAAAAATTTGAGAAAACGCCTATGAATTATTTCCAGTTCCCGCCTCATAATATGGATACCAAATGATGCAAGCATATTCAAGTCGGGATCTCACCTGTGAATAATATAGAGATTTCAAAGCTAGTATATTGGAAAATGACCTACAATTACGAATAATAAAACCCAGATCCTGGCATTACCCGCTTAGCGATATTTTGAATATGTAAAGAGAAAGTAAGACGAGAATCAAAATACATACCCAAATCTTTTATACACTTAGTGCGCGTTAAAGGAGTGACAACAAGTTGATAATTGAAATGAAGCGTATTCGATTTTCTTTGTCAAGATTTACAGGTGTATTGTTAGTTTTGCACCAATTCGATATACTAACTATGTCTGCTTGAAGCTGTTCACAATCTTCCAAAGTATACACCAGACGATAAATCTTTAGATCGTCAGCAAATAGCAAATTATCTGACAGTATCTCGCTAGGGAGGTCATTAATGAAAATAATAGAAAGGAGAGGACCCAAGTTAGAACCCTGAGGCACACCAGATGAGGGGAAATAAGGAATGAATGAGAAGCCATTGAAGAAAAGGCATTAATGTCTATTGCTCAGATTCGACCTAAAGAGTGCAATTAGCGAATCACTGAAACCGAATGCACTGAGTTTAAATGGAAAAATTCTGTGGTCTCTGCTATCGAAAGCCATCGAGAAACCGGTGTAAATTGCATCCACCTGACCCCGCGAATCCAGTACCTCAGCAATCCGTTGAGTGAAAATGGTCAGATTTGTCATAGTAGATCTATGCTGCATGAAGCCATGTTGATTAAAGGAGATAAGTGGTCTAATTGAGGAAAAAAAATTCGAGTAAACTAATATTTCAAAGACAAAGTTAGATAAAATAGCTATGGCACGATAGAAATATTAGAGACATCGCCATTCTTTCGAATAGACACAATTCTTGCCATTTTCTAAACATCTGGAAACACCGATGCTATTATTGCAATATTAAATATCCTTGCCAGAGGTGCAGCGAGAACTTCGGCGCAGTCTCTAATCAAGAAAACAGGGATATGATCGTCTCCAGCTGTATGGTTATCTCCAAGTTTTGCAATGGATGGCGAAACATCCTGATCAATCACAATTGCGACGTTTCGGGGATTTCACCATTTTTCGAGTTATTTATCTTTTTTATATATCTTTATTTATTAAAAAAAAAGAAAAGCAGTTAAATAAATAACTTGAAAACATCGTTAATATGAACCAAGTGTTGGTATCTGTGTGTACTTCTATCTTATTAAACGATGTGTTATGTGTTTCAGTATCCAGCTACACCTAATTTTTCTAATAAAAGTATGGTGATTATAACCCGCAAGTGTATTAAAAGTATGTACATCTTGTTTACCTAGTTCTCGACCCACTCTTTGTGTAATTATTTATTTTGTTATTCACAAGCCTGTAATTAGACAAATGACATTAAAATGAACATTCTACGTGTTACATACAAACACAACCTACAATTATACCTGTGTTGTTAGTGATTTAATTTAATATTAATTGGAAAAATCTATTTTGATTATGTCTAAAATGACATATAGTGGTCTAACCTCTATCCCGAAGTGCAACTTAAATATACCGGGTCATACCGAAGTGCTTCATTAGAAGTTCATGGACTTGTAATCATAGTTCAAGTTTGTAACTTTCAAAGTTAACCAAGTTCCATCTATGATGAACTTTGGGAAAATACTACTAACTTAATTACATTTCCGATTAAATCAATAGCGATACTAACTTCCTCATTTAAATAACATACATTTTACATGAAGGCTGAATCTCGTATAACATTTAGTGAGCCCTTTTTTATAAGCATTTTTTAATTATAGTTATATTGTAAAACCTTTCATTTCCATTATATTTTAAACAGGTCTTAATATGTACAGTGTTGTTAGAGTTTGTAAACACGGTCATTTAAAAAAAAACGTCTTTCGTAAGCAAACAACATACACAATTACCTATAAAGTTATAAATGTATAAGTAAAAATAGGTAGAAACATTTATGTTCAAATTATAAATCAAAAATATTGGGTCTGGGAAAAAGTTCGTGGCGTTTTTTCAGTAAAATTCAACTGGTCCCCGCATGGCGCGTGGACGAATTCATTTAAACCGAATATGCTCCATTATTATCGACAATGTTTCGCCATTTTTTTGGTAGATCCATGATCCCATCGGTGAAAAACTTCTGTGGTTTCTGGTCGAAAAACTGAATCAAGTAGTTTTCACAGGCTTCTTTTGAAACCAACTTAATTCCATTGAGAGAGTTCTGCAGAGATCGAAACAGATGATAGTCAGAGGGTGCTATATCCGGACTGTAAGGTGGGTGCATCAAAACTTCCCAACCAAACTCTCTCAATTTTTGACGGGTCATCAAAGAAGTGTGTGGTCGGGCGTTGTCATGATGGAAGACAACACCTTTCCTATTAATCAATTCGGGCCGTTTTCTTTCAATCGCCTGGCGTAATCTCTCTAGTTGTGCACAGTAGAGTTGAGAATCAATCGTCTGACCAGTTGGAAGTAGCTCGTAGTGGACGATTCCCCTTCAGTCCCACCATACACACAGCATCACTTTTTTTGGCGTCAATGTTGGCTTAGCGAACGCTTGTGACGGCTCACCATCCTTTATCCACGATCTTTTACGCTTCCGATTATCGTACGTAATCCATTTTTCATCTCCGGTTATTAAACGTTTCAGAAACGGCTCGATTTCATTCCGTTTCAGCAGCGCATCGCAGATGTTAATTCGGTCCATCATGTTTTTCACGCTCAACTCATGAGGAACCCATACGTCAAGCTTTTTTTTGTAACCAGCTTTGTGTAAATGGTTCAAAACAGTTTTGTGGTCAATGCCTAGCTCCATGCCAATATCGACACTGCTGATATGCTTATCTTGTTGGACTTTTTCAAGAATTTCATCAGATTTTTCAGTGATTGGACGACCGCAGCGTGACTCATCTTTCACATTGAAATTTCCAGAACGAAAGCGAGCGAACCATTTCCGCGCAACAGATTTCGATAAAGTACCTTCACCGTACACAGCACAAATTTTATCACAAGCCTGCGCAGCGTTCTTCCCCTTATCATAATAATATTGCAGAATATAGCGAAATTTCTCATTATTCTTCTGCATTTTCAAGTGCGAATAACTTTCCAACCACTGCACCGATTACAATGTTTCTACGCTCAAACTAACGTTCGGAAGGTCATCTAAAAAACGAGCCGTCGGTGGTGTCGCTGTGACTTGTTGTTCTTTAGTTATCGGCAACCAATGCCATCTATCGGGAAAAACGCCACGAACTTTTTCCCAGACCCAATATTATTCTTGTTCTCATCAAAAGAACACGTTTATCATTAAATTACTCGCAGAACTCTACACATTCTTTAAATTTTGTTTTGCCAATATCGAATACCGAACATTATTTGAGATAGGTAATTTTGATGGAGCCTGTGGTTGATTAACTTAATCACTTAAGGTTGATATGTAACCCTTTTCCATATTAATTTTCGACTTCTGTATACGTATTTCGACAACTAAGTTGTCATCATCGGTACATAATTAAACAACTGGAAAAAAACCCGGACGAAACAAATTCCGTACACGATCTGTACCGTCGAAAGCCAAAACGCGCACTGAGTGTGCGTTTTGATGACAACTTAGTCGAATACGTATACGGAATACGAGAAAGGGGTTATAAATCACCACTAATTAATTAAGTTATTTTAGATAGTTTGTATAAAAATCCATGAATACTCTGCGAAAGGAAAACACATTTTTTTCTAACTGAACCTAATTTATCCTTGTGGGTCGGGGGAAGGGGGGCTTAGCAGTTTTAAATTAAAAAACAAAACCCCAGTTCACCTCTTACAGGCTGTAAAGCCGTATAAGAATTGCTAACTTGATTGGTGACAGCTATTAAGTCATAATTTTAAACACGTAATTTTTAATAACTTGTCATGATTAATGCTGTCGAAAGCAGTACTAAAAGCCATAAAAATGCACGAAATTTGAGCAATTGTTTAGAACCATATCTATTGACTTCAAAAAATTCCCAATAATAAAGCAGCACTCTTTTTCTTCTTGAAGCCATACTGTCACTTATCACGGAATGTATGCTTCAGCAAGAAAGCTATAAGCGTATTCGATACAAATCATTCTATTATTTTACCTGTACCCGAAGAATGGAAATTGGCTTATAATTCTAATAGACCTTACGGGATTCTTTTTTATACATAGGTCTGAGTATAGCAGTTGAAAGACAGCATTAATGAATAATGTCGAACAAACATCTGGATCCTCAATAGCGTACAGCCTTACTGGCCAGACGCGGGATAGGTGGGATTATTCCAAATAACACGTTCAATTATATGCTCCTGTACATTCTAATGTACGAGAACGATTTGAAAATTTATTTACACCCGTAACAGTTAACAATTCACCTTTGCGTCACTGACATAATTCAAGATATCGGCAATGCCTGTACATATTCGCTCTCCATTAGTTCTTGTCGTTAGTTACACGGAGCTTGTTCAGTCTTTTTAATGAAATAGTGAAATATTTTTTGAAGGTTATGGAAATTATATGAATGAATAAGTATAAATAAGTATTTATGTGCTCAATTGAATCGATTTTCTCCATCTGCTCATTTTGCAGCTTTTATTTTCTAGTTTGAAACATGTCTTTTCTTGTATTCTCCTCTACGGCATCCGATGATTTTGTTCTCTCCTTTCTTCTTTTCCTTTCACTTTGAAGTTGCTCTCATTGAACTCCTTCTAATTACACTTCTTGTCTTTACTACTTGGTTTATTATTGATTCTTCAAGCAGAGAATAAATTTCTTGATTCTTCCTTTCTTTCCAATCATCTTTACTTTTTTCTTCCTCTTAAAACTCGCCAAATATTTTTCTTTCCCAGGTTTCAATTTTATTCAGAGATTTTTTTGCTGATTGGCCAAGTTTTGCAAGCATCCACAGCAATCTGTGTACATACATATGTTTTTATCGTATTTTTTTCAAGATAAGCCCTATTTACACCTTATATCTCAAAAACCAGAATGGGAAAAATCGATTTAAACTCTCAACAACAATCTTTTATTTATTCATAATGGCTTTTCTTCAGCAGAAATACAGCGATTGGCATGTTAGAAAAGTACATCAAATGCCGTGGTTTATTGGTTGCTATGGTGTTGAAATTTTTCGTCGTTAGTTTAATTGATGCAAATCGGTTTTCCTTCAAATGCATCTTTAGAAATAAAGTTAGAAAAATGTGACAGCAAAAAATTTAATTTGATTTTTGGGGCTATTGACAGAAAGTAAGAAGAAGGATTACCTACAACTGCATGCCGAACTGTTCAATACACCAAAATAATACTCAGCATTAACTGTTGTACCACATGTAACGAATTGTTCGTAGGTAATTCCCTTTGCACTCGTAAGCAGCAATGAAATTATTTTAGTTGATCGGTTTAAAGGTTTTATCTGCATTCACAACCTCTGCATCGTTTGTAAATCGCCGATATATGTACTTAAAAGGTTAAGTTTGCACCGAGCGATTATTTCTATACATGCTTTTAAATATTTCAAGCGTTTCCAAAGTATTTTACCATTTTTAACGTAAAACTTAGTGTTGATTCTTTATTCATTTTGCTATCGAAGTATACAAACTGTCATTTTAATGCGTTTTATTTTGATTTGGTCCTTAAATTGTCACTGATTATTTAGAATGACGCTCCATAAATTAATCTCTGACCATAACGAAGGTGCTATTAATTTTGTTAAGATAGAGCAATTCTTGTTATTTCGTAGCGGAGATGTAGAAAACTTAAGATATTTAAATTAATGCGCATGAAAGCTTTTATGACTACTTAAAATCTAGTCATTTTTAAAGAATATGAAACTACTTAATTAACAATGTTCTTGAGTTTTGAATATAATTCACATTTCCAGAAGTTTATCATCATCATTGTTATTAATATCATTGTTTTATACTCTGCAAAACATGTTCATAGTAAAGGTAGAACAAAAAGGAATGTAATTTACTCTATACACAATAATAAATGTTCAGCTGTCTACTAGTCATCAACCTTATGGTCAACTGTTGGGTATAAATTTATCTTCGTTAAGCAATAAGATTAATCATGATTATATCGTGTAAAAAAGCTGCCGGGTGTTGAAACTTTATATATCAGGTGTTAATCTATATTTTCTGATTGTTATAAAAAGACTTAATAAAGAGCGAAAATACTCTTAAAAGTCTTAGAACTATGCATATGCCTTTAATTGGAGATATTCTAATTGCAATGCAGATGGTCGATGTCGCGCTTAAATTGGTAATTAAAGAAGTTGAACTTCTTAATTTAAAAACTGAATTAGCAGGCATGTTTAAATATACGCGTAAAGCGAATATGTACTAGCAAAGTCAGCAATTAAAGGCTATTACTAATACTATTACTGTACTCGGTGCAAATGAAAATAATAATACATTTTTCAAATCATTCCTAAATACAAGGTGTCGCATAATTACGTCCGTAATTTGTTCTTTATAGAACAGTGAAGTTAATTAAAAAACACTCATTTTCTATATTATAAATATTTATTTGAACCTTAAAATTTCTCGAATAGGCGATTTTTTCTTCCCAAATGTTGGTTGTCAGTGCATCCAAAGTTTCAGGTTTGTTCACAAATGCGCCATTTTTGCAGATAGTCTCTTAGAAAGAAGTCTGGCACAATAAGTCAAATCTTGGCGGGTACACCACATCGCCATTTTTTGAAGATGATGCACCCATTAAACATTTGCTTCAATAGGCTTTATGCGCTGCGGCACCATCCTGTTAATACCATATATGTTTAGTTTCAATCTCTTCAATCTGTGGAGCAATAAAATCTCGCAGCATCGTTCCGCAGCAATCCTCATTTACGGTAGTGGTTTTTCAGTCACTGCCCTCAAAAAATTCTTCTAGCACTAGCTCTACACCATACAGTAACTCTTAGCTCCTGGCGCGATAGTTTGGTGAAAATTTACGGGTTTTCGCTGCTTCAAAAATGGTGGTTCTGCTTATTTACAGCTCCATTTAGTCAGAAACGCGCTTCGTCTGTCATTATGAGTTTTTCCAAGAATTCTGCAATTTCACCTTCAAGGTTTACGATAGCCTCGCTATACTGTAGTCTTTTTTTCGTGGTTTTTAGGTAGAATTTTTTGAGTCGTCTATGAATTTCATGGAAACAGGTGTATTGTAAAGAAACAGTTGTAAGTTCTTTACCAAAATTTGTCGCGATGATCGTTGGGAAAGTGCTCGGATCGCTTTCCTGTCCTGATTCTCAACCTTGCCACCACATCCTGACATACATGTCAGGTCTTCATTCGTCCTTAGAAGAATCGTTTGAGGACTTCCAATGTGCGCAACATAAAAAAAATTGCAGTTAACTTCTAAAATGTTTTCACCATTGGAACAGGGTAAAACATAATATTCGTCTTTCATCATCAAATGATAATAGCTATAACTTTTCTGGTTGTGTTCGTACGATTTTTATTTTCTTCGGAGCACTTGTGCCAACCTCGGTCCATTATTTCGATTGTTGCTTCTTGTCGAATATATAATAGTGTATCCCTGTTAATTATTCTGCGCCAAAGTATTTCGGATCATGTCTTGACTTCTTTAAATTGAGAACTGAAGGCGTCTTCGTTAACGCTTATGATCCACTGTCAACAAATGCAGGACCTATCTTGCATATAATTTTTTTGTATACAATTCATTATGCAAAATCGAGACCACTGTCCCGTATAAAGTGTGTAAAACCTGCTGCTTTGCTGAATATTATTCGAGAGTCGTCTAGCACCATATCCTTTGGAATACATACGTCTTTTGTATTCATCAAATATATAGACTCACTCATGTTTAAACTCTTATATCTAACATTTTAGGGCTGCAATCGATCGAGGTTGGTTCTTTTAAACGTATTTCAACTAAGCTTTAATTTCATGGTTTGCTTTATTCTTTAAAAGCAAGAAACTTGTCAGTAGTCAGTAGTTTACTTTTGCCGTATTTCAAAGCATGCGATATAGTCACTTCATTTTCCATTTAAATAACAATAATTTAAATTCTTTTTAAATAGTAATACCAGAATGATTTGACGGGAAAAGATTCAAAATGAACAAATAGATTAGGGTATAAAGTTTTCTATTTTTTGTATAAATTCTCCTTGAATTTTAATACGCTCCATTATTTGTAATTACTCTTCTTAAAGTCCCCAATTGACTTTTCTGTACTCAGCAAGAATTTCTTTACATCGTAGAGAAGTTGGAGCTTTGAAATAAGTGCAAATCATTTGGGAATAGATTTGGTGCATATAGTAGGTGGGGTACAACCTAAAATATTAAGTCATCTAATTTTCGCGATTAAAAAGAGGCGCGTTTCGCGATAAAAAAGTTTTGTTTATGGTTCACTTCAGGTTCTTCAAAAATAGATTCGATAGATTTGTCTAGTAAAGCGGCATAATACGACTCGTTAACTTTTTGGTTCTTTGCAAGAGAGAGATAAACCTATGAAAATTATCCACCAGCTTACCTGCTAATGAGAATGTCTAGACTTTTTTGGGGGGAAGAACTATCATGTAGTGCACATTGTTGATAGCCGCTTAAATTTAAGAACAGAGTGGTGGTTGGATTTCATTAACTGTAACAAATTTGTACTTGAAAACAGCTCGGTTCTAGTTTAACAACTTCGAACTATCGTTTGACAATCGCTTTTTTCCATTTATGATCACGTCCTAAAAGTAACGGCACACATTTTGCCGATAGCTTGCACGGTTCTAAGTTGATTTTCAGTTCTTGACAAATCATTCTCGTATTGAATACGTCTTTATTTATACAACAGTAAGCATTACTGTTGTATATTGTATTGTATTACAAATGTATTTATATATCTCTTGTTTGGAATTTTGCCCTGGTCTTCCTCTATTTCACATTGAATGTGTACATATGACGGCAACTGGAGTAGATGATAGTTTAGTATTTATTTGTTGAACAAATTATGAAGTTTGCATAGAGAGACAAAAAAATATTTTTGGGAGGTGAATGAGTCTTCCAGCAAAATCAAGGAACATATTGCATGACTAGTTAGTTATTTTATATACGTTGGAGAATATAAGGAAAGAAGTACCAGAAAATCACAACACAACTAACAAGAAGACGTTGTGAAAGAAGCATTACCCGAGGAATGGCAAAATATTTCTAGGCAAACTTATAGAGTATTTAGTTCAACCAATTCTCAAAATGATAGTAGTAATAATAATAGTGTCCATTATTAGAGATACTAGGGAAATTAAATGAAAAGAAATATGTTCTGTTATTATTGGAAGTTTATATGATGGGGTGTACTTCTTAATTGACCGCAAGTAATTCAATTATTACAAACAGTGTCTCCTTTTCTACTATTTAGTGTTATTCCAATGGATGTCCCATGTTTGTTAATTACTTTATAATTTATTATTGTTGAACAGCATTTCCCAATGTTGGAAGTCGACGTATTTTCTCTATTTTCATGTAGTGAACTTAAAAGCGGACGTGTATTAAGACAGATGTTCGCGTAGGAATTACAGAATTCCGTCTTAAATAAATAGAATATGTCCGATTTAAAGTTTTAACGGTCTCCCATGTACTCGAACACATCCCGTAAATTAGAAATTGGGACCCCCGGAATAATTTTATTTCACGTAGAGTACCGAACATAATTCAAGCGGAACGCTTTTCTAATCTTCCTGGAGTGCACGAAACTTAACAGAACTGTACCGGCGCACCGAGCATTAATTCATTGCGAATGGTATAATGGTAACTTACCTGATTTATTGTACAAGGTTTAACTGATCGATTGTGGCGTAACGGCAATGACCTATGACTAAATCCGACAAAAGAAGAGAAGGTGGAAGAGGAGGAGGAGGAGGCCGTAAATGTTGTTCTTGCATTTAACTAGAACATACAAACAACAAAGATTTCGACAACGTTTAAATTATATCGACGGCTATATATATATATATAACGTACATACGCACACACGCTCACACACATGTACACACAATGGGAACAACGTGACCCTCCGAGCTACGTACAAATTAAAATTTAATTGTGTGACTTGTATATACATACATATTCCTGTAAAACGAGACCTATAGAATTCCCGTTTAAGGCGAAACTCCAATCACGTTAGTTCTAAAGCAAACTCCTTTCCGTAAATTGGATGTAATCAGATGAAAAAGAAACGATTACTGGCATTCTTCATAAACTAACATAAGTTTTCAATGTAATAGCAAGGAATTGAAATGAAATGGAAGTTGGTAGTAAATTAACTCTTAAAGTATTACGTATACAAGTTTTTAAAGAAAATAAGTTTACTTTCTTAAGTTTAAATTGTGTTAAGCAATTAAAAATAAGTTTGAAAATATTCTAATAAAAGTTACGGGGCTTTTAGATTTGAGAAGTGATTTATACTGGGAATTATTGTATTAGTTTATAGAAGTAGAACAACATTGAGTGGATACTAGACGATTTGTGAATTTTATTTACATTTATTTAACAAATTACAAAACCATGTTATTTTAATAGAGTAAAGCGTTAAATAAAAGTTTCAAAAATACTTAAATATTAACGAAAAAGTATTATAAATTCTAAAAATAAAGCGAGAGTACAATAAAAGTACAGAAAAAGACAAACGCATTCTAATACTTCCTCATAACCTCCTTTTGCAACTATTACAGGCTATAAACGTCTTGGGATAATTTCTACTAAGTTTTTAGGTAATTCAGAAAATATTTCTTGTCTTCCCTGTTTATAATTTGGACGTTGTGGTCTAAAAGTGTCCACAAATTCTCAATCCGGCGATTAAGGTGACCATTTTAGTAACGCTATACTATTTTTGGCGAAAAATTTCTTCTTCGTTTTTACTCTATGTTTTGGGTCATTACCTGTTGGACCAGATTTTCATTTTTTAACCCCAGTTTGACCACAGATTACTCTAAACTTTCGTTAATTAGTAGTGTTAAAAACGCAGTGTTTATAATTTCTTCAATCCGAACCAAATTTCCTACCTCATAGCATGAAAAACAATCCTATGTCATTATCGGTCCATTAGTGTGTTTATCTTGGTAGACAGTGGACAGTTTCTTCCATACTTTTTTCTTTGCTTTTTTACCAAAAAGAAGAAAATTGCGTTCATCATTCCATGCAACTCTTCCAAAACTAAATTAGTTTATTTATAAATATGTTGGTAAAATTTAGTCTCCTACTTTTACTAACGGCGCCAAAGTACGGCTTCCAAGAAAGTGTGCAGTCCTTAAAATTACCAAATCTTAATATTCATAATGTTTAATTTCAAGGATTCTTTAATTTTTCAACAAAAAACCGCAGAATTATTTTTCGTTTGCTGCACAATACATATTCTCTCTGAGTAGTTCCTGTTTTTCAACCTCTACCCCCAATATTGTCTACTGTACCTGTCGCAATAAATTTCTGCCATATTTTTTGAACTACACTTTTTGAAACTCCATATTTCATTGTAATGTCATATATTCTCACGCACCTTTGTCTTCAAATACTTAAATTACGCAATTGGATAGAAATTTCTTTTCGGGTAGACATGATATTCATTCTAATATAGCTACAATAAAACTAGTCTGTAAATTTGTCTAATACATGAGTACCTTATTGAAGCAGTAAAATTTATGGACCTATATTTCGTAAACAATTGCTCTTAAATTCTGTTACACGGAAACGTCTACTTAATTTTTTCCAGATAAAAAGTAGATATATAGAGAATCATTATTTTATTTACAACATATTCATAAATATTATTTTGAAGAATTAAACTGTTGTATTGTTTTTATTAGACTTCCTAAAATAACCACATCAACCCTTTCTTCCAACAGCAGATTTGTGGTGTTATTTATATATTTTTGCCGTTGGAGGAAAGGATTCGATTTTAAGCAATGTAGTAAAATCAATACTTCAATTTAATTATTTAGCTTTTTCCAATATTTTCGTTTGGAGATTGTAAGCATTTTCATGGATCAACCAAAGAAAAACAACAGGCAGTTGAACTTTTTCTAGAAAATATTACATATGTTAGGCTTGAATTCTTCATTGCTACATGTTGTTGCCAGCTTGTAGTATAAAGGGTACTTGGAAAGTTTTGCAATATGCCGCAACAACGAATCGTAGGAAGCTGCTTGTTGCTGCATGTTGAGACATGTTCATACGTGCATAGTAGCCGCCGCGCCATGTCGATGGGCTCAGCAGTTAGCTAAGTGGTATATTGAACAGTGCCTGTCTAAAGTCATTGGATCTATGAAGAACCTGCTGCCAAAGTGCAGAATGGACACCTGGTTAATCCATTACGATAATGCCCCAGCTCACCGCGCCAAAGCCTACACCGAATATTTGACCAAGATAGAATTGGAACTTCTCGAGTACCCTACCTACAGTCTAGATCTTGCTCCCTGCGACTTTACACAGTTCCCGCATGTGAAAATGAAGCGAAAAGGGAGGCGTCTTTCCAGTGATGAGGACCTTCTGCGGGCTTGGGACAACGAGTGTGCTTTACTTCCTAGTGAAACTTGGCAGAACCTGTTTAAAGATTGGTTTCGGAGGATGGAAAGGTGTATTGAGTGTAGAGGAAATTATTTTGAAAAAATTAAATAAACAAAGCGGTATCGTAAAACTTTCCTAGTACCCTTTGTATTAGAGAGAAATAAAAATTGTGATTATGACTACATTTTCAAACATAATAACTTAAAATCAGTGCAAATACATACCACACTTTTTTGTGCATTGCAAGTGATAAATGTCAAATCTGATTTGCCTTAAGTGAATATCAAAATGGAAAGACGAGTCTGCAATTATTGACGATCAAAATATGAATTACGTGTTAATTCCAAAGTTATTAAATATATCTGAAAACAATGTCGTATTATATGCCGTATGATATAAAAACCTGTCTACAATTTTAATTGAATTGAGTTAAGGTATTTTGAAAAGAATTTATGGGTAATTTAAATGGATCGACATATTAACGAATGAAAAAAGAAGAAGAAACAATGAGTTTACAATTTTAAATTGAATGAGATGAATGTGTTTAAATAAGAACTTGCAGGTGATTTTAAATGGAATAAATTAAACTCGATTAAAAATGACGGATATATTGTTATTGTTAATTTAAAATTCTAATTTTTAATGGTACATATGTCCTAAGGTGTACTGTCCCTGTTACAATCCTTAGAATATAACGTTTAATAAGTTAATCTGTAATGCATGAAAGCAAGCATGTTGTGCCTTCAGTCTTCTTATGAATTAATAGTTTTAAACGTGCGGTGTTTTCCGTTGGCTTTAAATATTACTGTCTATTTGAAAATATAACCATCACAATTTTTTAATAATATTTGACACCACAAGCTGGTAACATTACATGCCAATTAAGAACATATGCCCAACTTCCGTAATATTTTCTCGAACAAACCTCATTGTAAATATCTCCTTTGGTATAGAGGCAGGCTGGCTGTTAACATTTCTCGAGTTGATTCCTGAAGAAGTTTATTAGTATTATTTGTTTTTTGAATTCCTCTTAATAATCTACAGGATATTGGCTTTTCGAGAATCGTACTGTGACTTGCGGGTTCTTATAAAAACTGTTCTGGCGACGTTTTAATGAGATCCTACTCATCATCTTCTCTTGACTCTCATTTGGCTTGAATCAAGCCTAATAAAAAAATCTATTTATAACGTTCTTCGTCCTAACCTGCCACGTTTCTTTCTTTTTTGAAGTGTCTATTCCATTTTCTATAGCATTCTGTCCTTTATCATTTTCTATATATGGCCATACAATACCAGTCATTCAGTCGTACCAGGTATCTCCTATATGTATTATCAAGTATTTCGTGTTATACTCTGTTAGTGTTTTTCATCTCTTTTGAAGGCCACACTTCGCAGCTGTATGTTATCATGCTTCTAACAATTTCATTATATTTTCGTCTTTTCTTCTCTTTCGCTATATGTTTATCTCTACCCCTAGAGAACATTTCCCGAGGTTGCTCTTCATACTTGTAAGTTTCTTCTAGATTCCTTTTTCGAGTGTTCACTTGTCAAGATTAACTCCTGTTTATTTCTTCCAAGGCATATATACCTTTTGTTTTGCTTTGCTCTGATTCATATTTAATCATTACTTTTCATACTCCTCGATATATACATGCGGGGCAAGTGTTCCATGTCGTCAATGTTTTTCACTGTAACAATTTGATAGTCTGCAAAACGTACATAAACAATAGTTGCATAGCTTATGGGTATACCCGTTCTTTACTCTTCCTTTTTCATTCCATTAATGCACTTTCTACATATATATGTATTAAATAATGTCGGGGACAATGCAAATTCCCTTGTCAAATTATTCCTTATTTTTAATCTAAATACATCATTAACATATAAAGACAACTGTTTTGATTACTTCTGTCTTTACTTTGTACCATATATGGGTTCCTTAGTTTTGCTAGAGGGACGCTATCATATTCTTTTTTCCAATTCTTTCCTTCTCCTCTTCATTATATTTATTTCTATGTAAGAGTAATTGTATGTAGTTCTTGCTGAAGTATTTTAATAATTTACATAAATAAAAAACGTGTACCTGGAAGAAGCCATATTATTGATTAATCGTTCATATTTCTTTAAGCCAATGACCAGAAAACATATGGCGAGGATATGTAAAGCTTCGAGACAGGAAAGAAGCAACAGGTGTAGTAAAAGCATTGTACGGAATATTGAGTCAATGTGAGATTATATTTAAAGACTGGCAAAAAAGACTTAACGTCAGTTGTATAAGTAACTAAATAATATTAATTACGATTTATTGGGTGAAGTAATATTTATATTTTTTCCAAACAGATTTAATTTCATGCAATTTGTACATATTTTTTATAATTACTTTCAAAAGAAAATTTATAAAATATAAACTTTGCAGTAAGTAAAGCTCCGCACTACCATTTTTAATAATAATGAGGAGTAATCTTTCTTTAAATAGTAGACAAAAGATATTTAAATTGGAGAGAGCTTTACACTATTGTTTGTATATTACGGGACATTTCCAAAATGTCGTTTAGTAATAATTGAATTTAATTTATTTTAAAAATAGAGGGTGAAAATACATGTCAATATGACATATCAAAACAATTGCGTGTAGAAGTGTAAGGCACTAGCACTAAAAACCAAAATGTTTATGTATGCAAAATTGCAAGAAGAATAATTTTCAATGAATCTTTTCTCAGAAAACTTAAAAATGAAAAGCTTTTAGGATCATTCAAAAGAAGATCCGGCTGCAGAAGGAAATATAAGTTAAGTGAATAAGAATGAATAAATGAAGTATAATTCAAGAAACTTAGCAATTTTAATTTCCGGGTCGTAAGTCCTACAACAAGTTCCATGTTAATAAAGAAAATGAAAACAAGTCAATTTGCATGAGCAAGAATGCAATATCAAGAATTGAAATGTAGTTTTATTCTTAGATTCATCAGAATTTAATTTATTTTTTGTTCTTTTTGGTTCAAAGGAAAGACAGTAGTGCTGTACAAAAGAAAAGAAAGACAAAACTGATTGCATATTATACTTATATATGAACATTGGGCTTTTGGAGTTTTTAACATTATTCTCACCACTGCCTGTCTTTATTTTCTTCTTAGGCGGTCTCTGAATAAGTTAAACATTAGTTTTATTAGTGTTTTGTGACTATAAATTCTATGACTTCGGATGAGTTCCACCATAAGTTAACCAACAGTGTGGACAATGGACTTCCCATCTAGTCCTCTCTTTACTTCAAATTCTTCTGTTTCTTTGCCATTCGATACCATTGCTTCGTTCTCGTAAGGTAATTTTGATTAATTTGGCCAAATTTCTTTGAGGTCTCTCAGTATCCTAGGCCATTTATTGCGTTTTATTGTGTCATACGCAAATTTTAAAGTCCACGAAGAGCATACAAATACTCATTTTCACGTATTTCCTATATGCAATATGTTTTTAAGGTCTGTTTTAGCATAAAAATCTGGTCCGTCGTCAATCTTGACTTACGGAATCCGCACTGATTTATATATTCTGCATGTCTTTTATTTATTACACCACTTCCAGTAACACTGCATCTCTATAACTGCTTCATTCTAATGTGTCTCCTCTGCTGCCTATATAAAAAAGGCCCTTTTCCAGTTTGTTGACATACTCGCCTTTGTCCATATTTCCTGAGTTAATTGTGCAACCTCTTTTAGCCGTGTTCTTCTCCATATTTTATACTCGCCACTGTTATTCTATCCTACTTCTCATTTTTTTAATAATTGCATGATTACCAATAGCATCTCTCTTTTATGATTCGGGAAAACGTAATAGCAAATGTAGTTGGACTTCTAATATTTATAGAAGGAATAATTGATTCTGCTCACTATAAACAAATAATATAAAATCAGATCTATCCAATTTTTCGTGAGGAAGCCGTAAACGTTCTGCAACTTCAAGCAAAATTAATCCAAGTTATATTATAGCATTTTTATGTAAGCTTTCCTTCCCAGATAAGAAAGTAAGAAGAAAAATTTGGAATTCTTTGTTGGGGCTTGGAAATATTTGTAATTTAAATTATAATAAAAAAGTTCAGCACTTATATGAACTCAAATGTAATATCAGAAAATTTCTGGAAGACACTACTCTTGATTTAGGTCCATAATTCCTATGCAATATTAAATAAAAATAATTTGTAAATTGATATCTAGACGAAATAGTTCGCAATTATTTTTATTTTTTATAAATATACCATCCACGTATCATTTGTGGTTAAATTTGTGGTTTTTTGAAAGAATTGTTATTGATAATAAGATTAGATTTTTTTGTAAATGTTTATAATTTTTCTTTTCACTATTTCCTTGCAAATATTTATGATATAACAACAAAATATCTAAAGCACTTTTCGAAATAAATCTGTAAATTACTTTTTAATTGAATATTTTGAAAGTTATGCATATGTGATATTTTTTTGTCGCCCACTTATATTATTATATTACATTTCTTCAAAAGGTCTTATATTTTGCAAATTATAAACGGTTACGAAACTCGTATTAAATTGTTTCTAATATATCAGTTTAACCTTCAAATAGGTACATATGATACATATGTTATACATACATTGAATATCTGCTGTTTTAACAAACTCCTCATAATATATTCATGTACATCCGAGCATGCGAACGTTATCGCTTGTTATAAGATCCAATAAATCTATTTATAGACTCGCCAAGAAATTCATTATCTCATTCTAAGAATGTCATCTTAAATTCAAATGAACGGATCTTCTGGATACTGGAATGTCTCATTTATTTATCTCTCCATTATTAATTTAAAATTCTACCAGCGCCGAGAGACGAATGCACGAACTCATTTCTTGTTGTGCAACTTTTAATAATAGTAAATCACTTCGAAAATATCGTATTTATTAGATTCCTATAGGCTGCATCTACTTAAATGTAGCCATCGTTATTTTGGGAAGAAAACTATTAGGGATTTATCAAGTGAGTCGAGGAAGCGGCCGTTCGAAGGCGGCTTTCGAATCGCATGTTTCTAGAGCTCGTTCAGCTACCTCCAATGTGAACATGCACATGCATATATATGTATGTATGTACACACTTATGTATATATACATGCACACGTACAGGCCCAGTAAGTTTTCGGTAGTTGCTTTCATTACGCCTCTTGTGTTTGGGCATATGTCTTGAGTGCAATGGACTACCACTGATCGTCAAATAAACTTCAAATTCGAAGAAGAAAATAAATATAGAGTCTCGTTTGTTGGAAGTCTGTTAGAATAATAATAAAATGTTTTATTTTCACCTATTTATAGAATTCCCTACCGTATGATTCTCAATAAAATCAGCATGGTTCCGGTTTTCCATTGATATATTAACCATGTCAATACGAAACTGAATTTATTCAAAATTAAATGATGTTTTAATTGCTAAAAAATTTAATAAATTGATATTGAAATGCTTTTGAATAAAGTTTTATTTAATCAACTTTATTAATTATATAATTGCCGAGAAAATAGAAGCTGGGATTGAAATTTTAATGTTGAATCTCATGAAGTAAAGGCATTATTCAATATATTTAAAAAAACTATTAAATTGATATGTAGTTGGTATACATAGGAATATATATCGAATCAAATCGAAAATAAATGTAACAATGATTCAATTGGAAAACGATATAATAATCTAAGTGCAGCGTGCGGCAAAAAAGATTTTGATTGTGGCTACATTTCGTTTGGCTTTCTCCATAAGAAAGTAACTAGTGTACCCATCATTTGTAGAAAAAAACTTCACTAAAAGTAGTTTCAAATGCATTCAAAGGCGTATCAAACTAAGTACCGTTTCCAGGAATGTAAAGGGTGTTTCAAATAATCGGTTTTTTTTAAAGAATAAATAAAACACATAATTTGCATTCACTTTCAAACATTTTTATTGGTAATTGAAGTATCAGTTATGACATTTATATGCGCAAAATAATATCGGCCCTCCTCTTGCAGCTCCACAGACGTCCACTCTTGTTAAAATTTTCAATGATATTTTGACATAATTGTCTCACCAATGACACGAATAATTTCATCTTTCAAAGCAGGAATTGATTGCGGATTGTCTTTATAAGCCTGACTTTTCACATAACCCCAAAGCAAATAGTCTAACGATGTCAAATCACATGATCTTGCTGGCTAATCACCGTTTCTTGAGATTACACCTCCAGGAAATTTTTCTCTCAATAAATCGATTGATTTGTGTGCAAAGAGATCAATATTCATTAACTCGGGCCACTAAAATTCGGTATTTTGCCGTAGTCTTCCAGGTGTAACATTTTTTAATTATCTGCTGATGATCACAACTTAGTTGTCGAAATACGTATATAGAATACGAAAATTAATGTGGAAAAGGGTTATATATCAACCTTCAGTGTTTAAGTTAATCAACCACAAGCTCCATCAAAATTATCTTCGTCTAAAACCGAACAGTCATTCTATGCGGGTTTGCCGTTGTTACAAGTGTGCCACTATGATAAATTATCTGCTAATGATGACAAGTTGTCGAAATGCATATGTAGAATATGAAAATTATTGTGGAAAGGAATTATATTAATCTTAATTAATTAATTTAAATTATCACCGTCTTCATTAAAATTCATCGTTAATTCTTTTCTCTCCAATAGTTAAACACTTTAAAAGTTTCTTAATTGCAAATCGATAACGCAAGATACAACACAAATAATAGTTCGCGCATCTAAAAACGGGAGGAAAATGCAAAAGATGTCTACGAATGAAATTTATCGCTATTTTTTTTAGTTTACTTCGATGTGCAATGGGTATCAAGACCTTTACGGGTTAATTTTTTTTTAATTCGATGTACTTTTTTCTTTCTTATTATTGAAGAAAAATCTTTATATTTTTGAAAGAGTATAAATAACTTTGTTTCGTTTTAAATAAAATTGTATAAAATTTGATTTTATGGGAAATTTTTAAAAAAAAAATAAAAAAATATATATGTATCAAGACTTTTGCTGTATACTGTATTTTTTGTAGACTATTTCAGTATATACAAAGTGCGACAATGAAGGAATAAGATTGTGTTACAGACGTGGTAAGTGCCCTACCGGGTTGTAAGTTTTTGCGGAGTATTTAGTAACGATATAAAAATCAAACCTACCCCAACCCGCAATAAGAGGGGAAATAGTATTGATTATTCTTCCATAAAACGATTTAAAAATCAAACCTACCCCAAAAGTGATTCTAACCATGAACTTTTATAGACAACTAGTCTGAAGTCAAACGCTCTTACCACTGCACTATCCCGCTGTTGAACGGTGTAATTAAATTAAAGTTACATTCTTTCGTAGATCCCTTATAAATCACCACAGACATGACAACCTTTCTAATAGAGAAGCAGTATTAGAATTCTTGCGAAGTTATTTGCTTAGGAAAATGTGTCGTGATAGATATCCTCAACTCCTTAGGAACGCGTTCCTTTGATCTAACTTTTCGTCATAGAGAGGAGAGAAAAGTGGCTGGCGCTACGGCAAGGACTGTCTAGGGAGTGAGGAAGTACCGCTTGTCGTAGCAAAAAACTTATGAATAATCAACGCTGAACACCACAGTGCATTGTGGTGGAACAGAAGCTATCTGTTCTCATATAATTTAGGGCTAGCACGGACCTTCCTCGTTCTTAAACAAATCAAAACGTCGAGGTGGAAAACACAATAGAATCTGATAAAGAAAAAGCAATAAATATCATCTTCATCCGATACTTTAGCATCCTAGCTTTCGTTGATCACGATTGCTTCTTGCCCACATACTGTCTTCTTTTTTGCTCTCAGAGTCGTACTGAAAATTAATGTAAAACTCCGAATGGTATTACAAATGCAATGATACAATTTACAGTGCGGCAATGTTGCCATCTCAAGCGCAAAAAAAGCTCGTTATTTATTTGATGCACCACATATTTATTCCAACTGTCTAAAAAATTTTTTTACTTTTTTTTATCAAGTTCATCCTGTTTTGCTATATATTGCATGATAAATAAAATTTAAGGGAACAACTTTGGACTTCATTCTCTTGAAGAATTCATCAATTTTTCCGTAAAATTCCGCGCATTTTACAATATCTACCAAGTCGTATATACCCGTCTCATATTTATAACTACAGATCTACTTTCCGTGTTATAGCAATATACTTTTCATTGGCCACATACCTAGGAAATATACTTCTTTAGCATTTCATCCACGTATTGTTTTACACAGTCCATTTTTTGTCATATTGCTACATGCATATGTATTTCATTCCTAAACGTTTATTTGACGACCGATTTCAAATGTCATTAAACTTCATTTTGCTCGAGAGCTTGTATTGTAAATTTGTTGCATCCAAAGCATTTTTTTCTCTTCGATAATATAAAATTTCATCTTTAACAACACGCTTACATCATCACTTCTCGATTTTTTGTTTCTTTGTTGTTGACCTAATTGAGAAACCTTCAAGATTATCACAGAATAATCCTTAAATAATCTTGTTATTACAAGTTTTAATTTTTCCTGCTATTTATGTCGTACGTACAAATGCAGAAACTTTTGAAAGAATTTCCTGCCCTTAGGTGAAATTTGAATTCACGACCCGGTATTATAACTACTAAATCACAGAGGACTATAAGATTCCAGTTTATTAAATTTAAAAATGTCTACATTTGTGTATAATATGTAAATAGTAGGAAAATACGGCACATCGTAAAAGTCCATAATTACCATATATGCAATTTTGTTACTCGTATTTATTCAGTTCTTGGAACTACACTTTACCGCTAGTAATACAATTGAAATAAGTATTAAATTTACGTATTATTTCCTTTAGTTATCTACACAAACTATTTATTGACTTTAATTAATAATATGAATTCATTTTGCATTTCTCAGCTATAAAAAAAATTGAACATTAAGTAGTTTCATTATTATGTGAGAAAATGTGTATATAGTACATTCGTATATATACTTTAGAATCTACGATCGTACACCATAATTATTGCGACTGTCTTATTGTATATGAGTTGCAGTATATATACATACATTAATATCCAAAGTATGTAAAAGGATATTTCTGGAAACAGTCTCCTAGCTATCATAAAATGCATTACATGCGATGAATATTTCAAATAAACGTGAATGTTACCTGTCTCCAGAAGGTTTCCTTGTTGAATTATAATGCCTTACAGATTTAAGTGATTTTTAAAATAACTTATTTGTACTAGATTTATTATTTTTTTATTTATTCATTAATAATACATACGGCGCGCGTTTGTGGACGATAATAATTGTAATACGCTAACAATATAGTAAAAATAAAACTGCATTACAGATTAGAGATAAATCGAAACTAAAAAACAAATAAATGAATTTTTATATTATATATTTTTCAAATTTTTAATTAATATTCTTTAAAAGTAGTTGCAAAATCGATAACGCTGCTCTTTTTCTAATATATTTATTTATAATATATTCAGAAGACGTGCGCCCGGGCGAACGCGATTTACAGAACAACAGTGGAAACGTATCTAATACTGCAAATATTTAACCGACCTTATCCATTCTGTCATAACACTAAAAACGCTGCTTAGAAAGGCACGTGTTTCACAACGTTTTATAAATTACAAATTACTATTTATTTTATTTTATTTACCTGCTATCAAGTGCATATTATTGGTATCCCGTTCATTTTGCCTTTTCTTATTACAAGCAATGTTTTCCTATATTAATTGTTATTATTATCAAATTGCTCAATCCTTGTCTATTGTGGTTGACACCAAGGTGCTAGGTTTTCCATTTTCAAGTGTTCTAATCATCATGTACTTTGCTGTTAATAGCCTCTATTACTGCAACACTTCAGTCTTGACCATTCATTTCTCACTCGTTGCTCCTGCATTTTCCTCAGTCTTTCTCTGTTTTTAATGGAACGCGTAATTTTTGAAGAGAATATTTTATTGTCTATATATATATTTTAATTTCATTTAAATAAATAATTTTTATTGTTTATTGGTATTTCCAAATGTAAATGTATTATACCAATTCTCAGAAGGGAGGTCTTAATTTATACAAATACATTAGGGTATTTATATTAATTTAAGTATATTTATGTGTATATTTCCTTAATGTGCCACCAAAGTTCCCAGAAAAGTTTTAATTATGCAAGGATATAAAAGCATTGTAATGTTGAAATACATTTATATTTATGGTCTTTATGTTATAGATTTTCCCATTTCTATGTTGTATGTCTAATTTTAAGAGACAGTAATAATTATAATATATAATCCTTTAAGCCAGCTTCTATCCCTTTTCTCAAGCCCTATCTTTTCATCTTTTGTTATATTTCGTCCCAATATTGTTCTCATTACTTTTCTATAACATTCAGATCTTCATTGATTCTGTTTATCGTCATTGCTTTCATCGCATAACTTGACAGGTCCAATCAAAATTTTATATATTTTTGTTTTTATCAACTTGTCGTCTCTAAAAGTATTTTTAATAATAGATTATTTTTTTATATTTAGGACATTTAAAATAAGTTCAACTTGTTATCGAATATGCAGCCATGCAATTATTTTCTTATTTGAGACCCAACACATACCACTTCCTTTAATTTAACGTCATTTAATCACAGACAAATATTAAAAGTCTTTATATCTTTACATAATACGTTCACAATAATCTTCCTATTCAGTATTTAAAGGCGATAAATAAGGATTTATCAAGAGTCTACTGTTATAAAATTATCTTTTTGGCCAATATTTAAATAATGTCGATTAATATTACCACTAATACTATAAACATGAGACACAACAATATTTAATAAATTTTTATGATTAATATATGTTGACATAATGATAATATAATACATACTTTGATAATGATTATTACTGAAAAATGATGTCATGGGGCTTTTCGAAATGTACATTTTGATTTAATATGTTTCGAGTATCTTTGGTCAATGTAATAATAGATATTTTAATGATATAAATTAGTTCCAAGTTATAATATATAAACGATATCATAAGAGGAAGTCAATAGAAAAGAAGAACTTCAACAGTTTTCTACACGTTCAGAAATAAAATACAAAACTTGAGGCTGACACTGTATGATTACTTACATATTATTCATCAGAACGCACTTAGTTTATCTATAATATCAGTAATAGTAGTAGCAGTTTTGGTCATTATTCTATTTTGGCGCATAAGGGAGTAATACATCGTTTCTATTCGTTTCATTCCTTCATAATAGACCCCATCCTACCTCTGGCCTCCCTGCTTGTGTATATTTCATATCCATGTTCCTTTTGGGCGTCTTTGCCTTCTTCTTCCTTGTGAGTTCCTCCGTAAAACCCTCCTGAAAATTTCAACTATGTCACTTGTAATGTGTGCAGAATCCATCTGAATTTTCGTTCTATTACTATATATATATATTGCCACCAAATTTTTAAAAATATTCCTCGGATATCCATGAATGTTTAACTCTATCTGTCATTAACGAAGACTTAGATGCAAATAAAAACTCTACCTCAACGCTTCAGTAGTTGAAAAATCTTTATTTTTGCTCTAGTAATAATACTGCCCACACATCGTACTTTACTAGACCTGATCAAGCCAGTTTTGATTTTGGTAGTCCTTGTATTAGTAATTTTAAGACCAACAGTTTCTTCTGCCAGTTGATCGCTGAAATATATGAAGTCACTTCCATCGTCAATTTACGCATTTCCTCTAGTGTCAGCAGTTAGATTTGAATTAAATCATTGTAAAGGTAAGCGTCTGTTGATTCACGTGAAAATATTCTCCTCTATTAGACATTATAGTTAATTAATGTTTATTACTTCGCACGAAACAGGTCGGCTTTTTGAAATGCGAATAGGAAAGGGTGAGTAGGAATACTTTTCCGTTCTATCTCCATGCCGATGATGTTATACGGCATCAAATATTTAAATGTTGTATTCTGCCCACTTATGTCATTTTTCCTTGAACTTAATAATTCCTGAAATCTTACTTTTGACATTCTGAGGTAATTAAACTATTTTATCATCTGCTAGTATCATAAATCTCCATATATTTTACTTTTTATAATGTATTAAACCGAATAACATCTCAGCTGTAGATCGCGTTGCATTTCTCTTAGAGGTCGTTGTCGATTTACCAAACTTTTTTGTAGTAGTACAATCTTCGTTTTTTGAATTTTTTCTAGTCCTACGGCAACGAGTACACCCAGTCGACGTTGTAGATAAGTTTTACTTAATAATGGTTAGGATAATATGAATTTTATAGCCGGTCCCAAGGATTATCGCCAACATTATTGTTAGCATTATATCATTATTTTATTTGACTCTGCACTTAATATATAAAAATTTTCTTTGTATATAATAAAGAACTTGTACATACGATTCTCAAAATCAAAATTATTTAAAGACGTATCATAATTTTATGGGAAATGTCTGCAGACGTAAGAAGAATATTCCTCCTTCAGCAAAGTGTACCAAGAATTATAGGAAATATAAAAACATATAGACAGCGCATAAAAATGAGTTTATTAAACAAAAGATATTAACAATACTGTTCGAACATGTACTTACGACGGTCAAACATGTACATAGAAATAAAGTTAAATTAATTTCCAGTGAACCAGACCACGATTACAGTGCTATAAATAATTTTATGGGAAATGTCTGCAGACGTAAGAAGAATATTCCTCCTTCAGCAAAGTGTACCAAGAATTATAGGAAATATAAAAACATATAGACAGCGCATAAAAATGAGTTTATTAAACAAAAGATATTAACAATACTGTTCGAACATGTACTTACGACGGTCAAACATGTACATAGAAATAAAGTTAAATTAATTTCCAGTGAACCAGACCACGATTACAGTGCTATAAATAATTTTATGGGAAATGTCTGCAGACGTAAGAAGAATATTCCTCCTTCAGCAAAGTGTACCAAGAATTATAGGAAATATAAAAACATATAGACAGCGCATAAAAATGAGTTTATTAAACAAAAGATATTAACAATACTGTTCGAACATGTACTTACGACGGTCTAACATGTACATAGAAATAAAGTTAAATTAATTTCCAGTGAACCAGACCACGATTACAGTGCTATAAATAAAAATAACCTTAAGACACCATGTTATGACAACAGCTCAATCTTCATTGACTATTGGGAGGAAGGGTCATCTACAAACAGATATTAAAAGTATGTACTATATACAGTTTTATGCAACGACAATAACAAGCATAATACTCTATTAATTAATACATACACGAACTACAGTTGCAGTGCAAATAGCTAATTGCTTGTCTTTAATCTTTAGTCCGTTGTATTATACACGTACATTTATGTGTTCCTACAAAATTTTTAACATAACGTACTATAAGAATTTTAAGATTTATTTTGTATTTTATACTACATGTTTTGTTTATATGTATTTTAACTGCTATGACTTATTTAACGAACATCCTGGTGCCAAAAAATTTGTGGTCACGGAAAGTAACATCGAACTTGTGCGTGAATCTATCTCGAATGAGCCAAAGTCCTCATTGCGATACGTGGGAATGGAATTAAATATTTCCATAGACTCAATTCATCGCATTCTGACACAGCATGTGGGACTGAGAAAGATTTGTGCAAGGTTTGTACCACGCAAGCTAACTGAATTCATTGAACAGATTTGATTAAAGACTCAAAAAAGAACGAAAACTTCAGATATTCTATTGTAACTGACCATGAAGCGTGGTGTTTTCAATATGATCCAGAGACCAAGCGTTACAACTCTGAATAGAAACATCCAAGCGAAGAAAGAAAAAGTGAAGATGTGTTAATTTGTTTTTATGATTCGAAAGGCATGGTGCACAAAATGTTTGAACCAACTAGTCAAGCAGTCAATGCTGTATATTATCTTGGTGTTATGAAGCGTCTTTTGGCGTGTATTCATCGTGTGTGATCTCAATATTGTGAAAATTGTAGCTGGCGTTTGTTATATGATAATGCAGCATCTCATCGCTCGACGCTTATTACCAGTTTTCTAACTACGAATGGCATTTTAATCATCAATCATTCACCATATTCACGCGTCGCAACTCTTACAATGTCTAGTAGGAATTAATTCGTGCATATTCTAACCGCTGCTGTTTCTCAATAATCCGCAGTAATGGCTTCCTTCTTGCAGAACGTCTAAGTCCCTGTTTAATTAGATGGCATTAAACGCTATGTACAAAAACTCCCGATCTACGAAGACCTGTTAATTCTTTAGATTTCACCTTATTTCGTTTACAGGTGCTTGTACTGAAGCTAACAAATTCTTTGAGATTAAGTACAATTCAAGTAAAAATGCTGTACTAACACACATTGCGCAAAACTGTCCTTAAACAAGTAAGTTATTATTATCTCAGTAGGATTAACTAGGAAACTGATTTCTCTTCCATTTAACAACACATTTACAATTCCTAGGAATTTATTATGAGTATAAAACTAGAATAATATTAAATCTGATAACAATATTGTTAAGAAATTGAATTTTTTTGCAAGTGGTCACATTTATGCACATCTATTGTACATTAAACGAAAAGTTAACAAATCAAATCAAAAATTTAGGATTTTATTTACTAACTAACAAATTTCATTTATTTTTAGTTTTATATATAATACCGGCCATAAATGAGGGATCACTGTAAGCAAAATACAAAAAAAAATGGTACACTTTTGGTGAAACTATATATATAAATAAAAATGTAATTACTATGAAAATAAACTATATATCCTTATAAAAGAAACATTATCATGAGCTAGATAAAGAAAAATTGGCACTTTTTATTTTAAACAACTATCGTCAAAATATCCAGTTTTACTCTTAATAATTTCTTTACAAATTTTGGGTAGTCTCAACACAAGTTTTTGTGTGTTCTCTCACTTTTCTGTCTAGCTCATCCCACAGCAACTCGACAGGATTCATATTGGGCGATTGTATGGGCGAAATCATATTTATAAGAAGTCCTTCTTCTTCTTCTTTTTTTCACATAGTCCTTACAAAGTTTAGCAGTATGTTTGGGATGATCATCCTGGAAATAAAAACCTTCTATCAATTTAATTGCAGACGGAATTGTGTGTTGCTTTAAAATTTTTAAATATCCTTCTTTTCTTAAAATTTCAACAACATTTTTTCGTACAATTTTTTCGCCGTGTTTTACCAGGTGCGACACTTTGAAATTATCTGCTGATGATGACAACTTGGTTGTCGAAATGCGTATACAGAATTTACAAATAGTTAATTGTGGAAAGGGGTTATATATCAACCTTATTGATCAATTCAACAACACATTTTAGCATCGTCCTTTCGCCAACTCGTCTGCGAAAAAAACGCACTGATGATTTCCAAACATTTGGAATTTGGATTCGTCCCTTCGCAGAACCCGCTTCTACATTTCCACAACCCAATGTTGGTGCTCCTTGGCCCATTGTAATCGGTTTTTTACGATTTTGTGATCGTAGAGCAATGGTTTACGAACAGTAAACCATTGCCTTTGATAAACGTCTTTTTACGGTAGTCAACGACACCGGATTTTCACGATTTCTATTTATTTCTGCGCGAAGATATGAAACTGTTTAATCGTCTAGTCAGTTTAGATAACAGTTCCAGTCGCGAATCTTTTTGTCTAGTGGTCATTCTTTGTCTTCCGACACGTTTTTTTTTTGGTGTATTGCATCAGTTGTTATGTACCTTTTCATTTTACTCTACCTTACTTTGCATGATACGTTAATTTTAATTTTTGCCCTATTGTCCGCATTGACAATTTTTCTTTGTGTAATGTTATTAAGCACTATGAATTTCGGCACTTAATTCCTTTCGTTTTGGCATTTACTCGGACAGATTC
The DNA here is from genome assembly GCA_031893035.1 of Dermolepida albohirtum. Classification (NCBI taxonomy): domain Eukaryota; kingdom Metazoa; phylum Arthropoda; class Insecta; order Coleoptera; family Scarabaeidae; genus Dermolepida; species Dermolepida albohirtum. The sequence goes on from JAVIWB010006509.1 coordinate 830,599, forward strand.
TAGACTTTCACCGTACCTTGCAGTGCATGATACGATAATTTTATTTTTTGCGTTATTGACCGCAGGGACAATTTATCTTTGTGTAATGTTATAGCACTACGAATTTTTGCATTCAATTCCTTTCTGTTTGGTATTTTTTATGTTTGTTCGCGAATACTCGTATTACAACTTACTCTGAAAGATTCTAGACGAATACTAAATTTTCCTTAGATTGCAACAGTCTGTGCGGTACCACAAATTCCTTTAAATTGTTTCTTAGACACGTTATAATTATGTAACATAAAAAAAACCCTTTAAAATAAATATTTTCAGGAAAAGTATTAGTACTGAATACAGGTCATAAATGAATTAAAAGACATTATAATATTTTACACTATTTAAATTATCCCTAGCGAAACCCAGGTATAAAGATATAGCGATTTTGGTATGCGATCCGTCATTTATGGGCGGTAGTGTACGTTTATAAAACAATGAGAAATTATAATACCTTGATTAGATACAAAATTAAGCCAAACACAAGAAGACGCCTTGAAACGCGTAAAAATGGTTCTATCATCCAAAGTATTTATTGTTCGTCACTGCATAGTAGTATATTTCAGAGTACGTGCTCGAATTAAACTCGCTGGCGAACGAATTCAATTCGAGCGAGTTATATTTTCTATATTAAAAAGAACTATTTTTATGATTTGAGTTTGTGCTCGCGAGTTAAATAATAAAACTCGCGAGCACAAATTTTAAAACGAACGAATTAAATAAAATTGTGGTCGCGAGCAGAATTTTTTCCTGCCCTGTAAGTACGGAGAGTGCTCAAATTAAACTCGTTCGCGAACGAATTCAATTCGAGCGAGTTATATTTTCTATATTAAAAAGAACTACTCTTACGAGTTGAGTTTGTGCTCGCGAGTTAAATAATAAAACTCGCGAGCACAAATTTTAAAACGAACGAATTAAATAAAATTGTGCTCGCGAGTAGAATTTTTTGCTACTCTATTATATTTATATACTTTTTGTTTGACTAGTAATAATTCGAAAACTCGTCACTGCACTTCCTAATAAATTCCGTTTGACCCTTGTACTGTACAAAATATATAATTTAAATGTCCACATTAATTGAATTGATAAATATATCAAATATTTTATGTAATTTATCTATATTTTGTATACAAAAATTTATTAGTGTTATTATTAAACATGATAGCATTTTTATCGGGTCAAGTATAATTGGAAATGCTTTATCTGAACTACTCCATAAATTATTTGTCCAGTAATTCGAAAAATTAAACTTCCAAAAATATGTGTGTGTGATATAGTAACATTTATTTTAAGAGATAATAATGAAATATACAATATAATGGAACTCTTCTCATCGGTATGCAACCTCATAAAATGGCGGTTAAATACTGTATTAAATAAATTTACTACATATTCTCACAAAAATGAAACAAAAATTAATCATTGGAATAAATAAGCTTCAATGTTACGTGCTATTTTTTGTATCTGCGAACATATTTTTATTATCTTTTGATATATTCCTTATCACTTTCTTATCAGGCGCTTGGTATAATTATACATAATATCTAATAAAATAACATATGTTCATAGACTCCAACCAGGTTGTCATTATCATCAACCATACAATATTAATACCAAAAATGCATAACTTTAAATTAAATGATAGCTTACTGGCATTAATGTCTTCCTACTTGCATAGAAAAATTAAATATGTTTTCATTCATTCTTTAGGGTTGATCTCTTTAGGGTGTTCCACAGCCGTCGAACTTGTTCCCCTTATTATTTTTAATTTACGTAAATGACATTATGAATCCCATAAGCAGTTCGATACTTGCATATGCTGATGATTTGAAGACTTAAACTCAAACTTTTGTTATGCGTGACACCCAGCTTGTTTAAAATAATTTGAATTTGATTTCCATAGATTTGATATTGTGATAATAAGCTACATCTGAATATTAACAAATGTAGTGTCGTTTGTTATACTAGAAAAGAGCACATTTTATTTATTATATAATTATAATATAATATAATTTATAATATAAATAGATAGGTCTTGAATAATGAAACAATATTTAGAGATTTGGGTATTCGTTTCGAATCTTAGTAGGTGTTGAAAGACATTGTAAAGACATATCATTTCGCAGGTAGGTTTTACATAAGAGTCCTAAAATATTTTACAAATACTGGTGTTTTAAGATTTCTTTTTCTTGCTTTGATTCCTAGAAAATTAAAGTAGATCTTTGCTATCTAGAATCCAATTTACACCCATCATATTATACATCTCGAACATATTTCACAACAATTTCTGAAATTTTTATATTTTATGTAGAACAGCATATGTCCGAATAAATGTTTTAACTATCAACTAAAATTACGTAGGTAATACACAATTCTTAAATAAATATAAATAAAGATTATACCACCTACTAAGTATCTGTGAAACGTATTACTAATTGTACTGCAGGAAAACAAATGTCTCCTTATGTACCAAATTTGGCAAGACGCCTCATCTTTTAAGACATCTATTATGGCATAGAAATTTATTAATATCAATTAGGTGGTTGGAGTTTCTAAGGCTAAAGGCTAAATGTTAAGCAAACAGCGCCGAGATTACACTGAAGCTTGAAGAGCCATAATCAAAGCTAATTTCAATACGCATAAGCAAAGAAGCCAAAAGACAATAGGGGGCATGGAGGCTGCAATAGCCACCGTTATTAATTTAATTCTCTAATGAATTTGTAATCCACAAGTCTTTTCCCGAATAAAAACACATATTAAATATCTATGAAACTTCTTACTAACTACACTACAAATTATGGCAAAACGTTGTTTCGAAAAGGCAGATCCTAGAACATCTATTATGGCCTGGAAATCTATTAAAATAATTATAATGTTCACCAACCTTCTATTATTAATCAAATGGACAAGAAGAATTGTATGAGCAGAGACCCCCAAACTTTAGATATTTGATGAAAAATGCAGATACGTTATGTTTGGAAATCAGCAACTTAATTACAATGTGAGAATATCTTTGAACTGCGATAACGAAAAATTCAGAGCAAATTTATCAAAAAATTCCCCAAAACTCTTCCATGACAATTATTTCAAGCACATAACACTGATCGGTAAACATTAATTTATTTACTTAACCCCCTCAAAGGAATGATATGAATGTACTTTAACGAAGGATGAATTTAATTTAAAAAATAATCGAAAGATACTTCTCGCGAAACACTTTACACAAAAACCAAACATATTATATCCTTGGAGTATGCTTAGTCTTCGTGTGTTGTTCTTTCTGTGTAGTTTTACTGTGGGTCCATGTGCGACGCTGTCCTTAATTGTTGCTGATGATGACAACTTAATGGTCGAAATATATATATAGAATACAAATATTAATGTTGTATTCTTTTTTCCTTTTAGATTAAACTCTTTCTATTCAGAATCTGTGTGATCAATAAATAAAACAGATCTTGTTGCCAAGCAGATCCGAAATAAGGAAGAATTGTAGCCAACTGTAAAATACATACAGCTGATACTATACTCTCGTTGTGGCTTACAAAAAGTTTCATAGATTCCTTCCATCGCTATGTATGTAGCTGTTATGAATAATAATGAGACTTGCCATCAAATTTAAATTAAATGAATGAAATATGCATTTGCTTCAGGATATTTAATTATCTAGTAACTTTAATTATTTTTTTCATAGCCCTTGGTATGCGTTAAAAGTATGTGTTAATGTAATAAGCAACTAACTTCATTGTTTGTCTTATATAAAGATTATAGTAAATAGAAGGTGGAAAGACATTGTCTTTCACTATTTTTGGAAAGTTATGTGTACCCACCACTTACTTTGTTAAACAGCAATTATTTATTTCACCAACCAGTTTTGATACGTATCGGGGTCTACAAACGTGTAAATCAAATAAAATTACTAATTTTTAGAAATTAAATGTGACCTTTTCAAGGCAACTTCTTACGAAATTAATACACGTTCTTGTATATACATATATGCGTATGAGATGTTAATTAGAAATCGTAGATTATTCAATCTGTGTCACATTTTTCTCCTTTGCTTTCATGATGCGTTATAACACTTACATATAAATACCGATTGGTAATTAATGATAAGAAACAGTATTTGTGTTCTTGTGTTGCACATTTACATTCTCAGAAGCCTTGAGACACCATAACAGACTCTTAAATGTCAGTATTATGCGAAAGAAATCTTTCTTTTGTTTCATGTAAAATTGATAGCATAATGCAGTCGTGTTCTTTGCTTCTCAGATAAATAAATACAGCTACTAATCTATTATTAAATTCAAAGTGCACTAGCTTGTAAAATGTATAATTCCTAACACATTTCGCTCCTTGAAGTTAATTTTTCGCTTTTTTTAAGAATTATCATCGATCAATTTAATAACCAATTGTCTTTTAAATGCATATACAGTTCCCGTTCAAATTACGAACATTATGAAAATACGCATTTTTTTTATCTATTATACAATTTGCAATCAGAGTTAACAATAATTCTATGAACTAATGAGTTGACTTAAGATCTGACCTATAATAACATTGTGGATCCACTTCCAATGATGAGTCTTCCTTAAGGTCAAGTTTGCAAGTTTACTGGTCACATTCTTTTTAATCTGGCTTGAATATAGGATGTAACAGGCCTTTCATTAAGCGCTTCCTATCTTTAAATTTAAGTATGTGTGAGATATCGAAATTTTTTATTTGTTTGAAAGGCCTATCGATGCCGTTATGTATGGAATATAACATCGTGCAAATGTCCGCCGCGGTTTCGCTAGGTGGCACGCATCCGAAATGTTCAGTTGAGAACCTAAATGTACATTTGAGTGTACATTTAGGTTCTCAACGGTGTGCATTGCGTACGAAGTTTGTTTTCGTACAGGTGTTATATATCAACCTTAGTGATTAAGTTAATCAACCACAGGCTTCATCAAATTCAACAAGCAGATTTATGGCACACGGGGGAATGATTTTCCCACCATGACAATGTACCTGCTTACACAGCCTTATCAGTCCTTTGCCCAATGCCCCTTAGTCACCTGATCTTGCTCTGCGCGACTTTGTTTTTGGTTCTACGAATGAAGAGCGATAAGACATGACATTGTTTCAAAAACTTAGAAAAAGTGTAAAGAAAGAAACGATAGAGCAGTTCCCAGCCCTATAGAAATACAATTTTGAACAATGTTTCCAACAATGGAATGAATCATCGATTATATAATTGCGTTAAGTTAAATGGAGTACATTAAAGGCGTTAAGGTTGTTTTATAAAAAAAATTACACGTATAGATGAGCATTCAATGCCTTTCTCTTTTTAGTAATAATAATAAAGTGTGATCAATACCCAAATCCCACCACATATAAAGCATAAGATTATGCTTTATATGTGGTGGAATTTGGAAGGAATTATGCAATATGAGCTCCATGGATCAAATAAAACAGTTAATTCATATAAGTACAGTGAGCAGTTTGACGGCTTAAAAAAGAAGTTAACTATAGAAAAGGCATCACCTTTCATTATGCTTCTTTTCAGGCGCAGTAAAATCTATTTTAAATTGATTGAAATGTTTTAGTTCACCCCTTACATTTCTAAAATATTATATTCTCTAACAAAATTCACTTAATGGATAGCATTTTAATAACTCAAAGCGTAAATGCGTTTGAAGAATTTCTTCGCGGAGAAAAATTGCAAGTTTTTGAACGAGTGTAATTTTCACACTTCCCGATCGATGGTCACAAGTGGTTAATATTATTTCTGCTTACCTTAATGATTAATTTTGTTCAATTTGTTCATGAAATTTGATACAAAAATTGTAAAAACTTTTTGAACAACCTGCTAACACTGACAGGAATTAATTGTCTTCAATTTAAGATATTTTTATTGAGTAAGTAACATTACATTCATCACTATTTTAATGAAAATTTGTTTGTAATTTAATATAATTTAAGCATTCGATTTTCATTTCAGGTTTTTACCAGACTGTAACACAGGGATAACTAGGTATGTATAAAATTATTTTTACTTCATTTATTGCAGGGCATTTTCTCAAACTATTCAAATGCAGGCTTTCACATATAGCCTACTCTAAAAATTTTCTCTTGCATCTGTGCGCGTTAGTTTATTTATGCGACGCTATTGTTTTCCCTCTTTGTACACTACATACATTTCAAATAATGACGCCGTTAAAGTCTAGCCAAATAAATATCAACGCTCCGCATCCGTGAACTTCTTTTCCTCACGTTCGTGTTTCTCGAAATCCTGTCGCTACGTTTCACCACTCTCGCCTGCAGGATTGTAGATTTTTAGGGAGAGAACTGTTGATTCACTGCATATGAGGACTGTTAGGTTGAATTATTTAATTAATAATTCACACTAATTGTGCCGAGAGATGGCGCCGAGTCGCGCTCTGGCGTCGAAAGGATGTAGACTATGTGTGACACGGACCATATAGCGGCCGCTTTTAAATAGTGTTAAAAGTACTTCTCACATGCATGCAATACGTTCGTATATACGAAACTGTTTTAATTACGAAGACCGGAGACGACGAAATAAGAAACTGTGTAATCTCGGGGTCTCTCTAAAATTTATCCAACGGCATACATACACACACCTGCATAAATTATTCCACGAGCGACTAATGAGATTAAGATTCTCTGCGCTGGTGAGCTGCAGTTTGGATATGCTTTAGTGTCTTTCCTGTGTAAATTAAACTCGTTTTTATTTGAATGTAAATCTCTTCCTTGATTGAGTCGAAAAACAAGCGAATTTACTGAGCAAGTCAAAAGAAATAAAAGAATTCTTATCTGCTAAACAATATGAGATTAGTTATCCAGCTATATATGTATATTAAGATCATTTATTTTACCATGCCAGGGATCACAACACTAATTAATGCAATTTAAAGGTATTATCACATATTGCCTTATGGATTCATTTTGCCCTTGAGTTCATTTTGCAATTTAAAGGTATTATCACATATTGCCTTATGGATTCATTTTGCCCTTGAGTTCATTTTGGCGCTTAACTGCTTGATATTTAATATAGTTATTTGCTCAGATTTTGTATACACCACTGTATAATCTCAGTGTTACGATGTTTTCAAGTATTGTATTTGACTAATCTTCACTTCCATAACAGTTTTGCAATTTAAATTTTTCATTTTATAATTAGCATTTTATCTGATTTACTTACGATCCTGTATTATTACATTTTGTTAATCTAGGAGATTATTCTTATATAATCTGCTGTCGTATTGTTAGTCATCATTTTGAAATTAGTCTCATGTTTTATTTGCTTTTATGTAGAATTTTTCATAAATTGTAACAAATTCTTTTCGTTGTTTGCTTAGAAAAAATTAACCAGCTAATCATGTGTATTAGTTTAATAACTTCATTTACTTATGTGTTGCATACGACTAAGTAATAATTTTGTTTTAAAACTATCTTAATTTTCTTTTCAATGAATTGTTTTGGATTTATCTGGTACGTAGACTTCCGCGGTCGTGGTCCATGCTATCTGCTTCTGGGTTTCCGGGCTGGAACCGCGTCATAAGTATATCTGCCGACGTTTCGTACTCATTTGTATGGGACATCTTCAGGTCTGAACTAAAACCAGTTTCAGTGCAGTAGTTCAACCCTGAAGATGTCCCATACAAATGGGTACGAAGCGTCGGCAGATATACAAGTGACGCGGTTCCAGCCCGGAAACCCATAAGCAGATAGCATGTTTTGGATTTATTTTAAAATTATATATCTTTTTGATATTATTAATTAGTTCTTTAGGATCGCATTGACGCCATCTAGGGTTTTCTAGTGCTATTGGATACTGCTTTCTTCCTTTTAACCACAATCCGTTTATTTCAATCAACTGGAGTATCTCTATACCTGTTTTCAGGTCATTTTAAGTAATTCTATCATTAGTCATATTTCAATAATGATCTCGTAATTTGTTAGTATTTTTTCGCCCACCCTCTTTCTTCCACGTAATGTGATTTACTAAACGGAAGATGCGAGAACCTTACGCCTTCTCAACGAACTCAGCAAGTTGACATCGCGAATGGATTACAAATTTTAGGCGATGTATGGTAAATATTAAGAGACAGTCCGATATAATTGACACCACCACGTGTTGATCATCCATATTGGTTTAAATTAAATCATCGTCTTGCACAAGTAAGGAAACTTTGCTCGATTCTACACTATACAGAGTTACGCGTTAAATGTGCTAATATGGTGTTGAATTAATTTTTTACATACTATCTGCTGGGCTTCCGGGCTGGAACCGCGTCACTGGTATAACGACGTTTCGTACTCGTATGGGATATCTTCAGGGCTCAACTACTGCTACTGTCTGTCGCACTGAAACGTCGGAAGTTATACCAGTCACGCGGTTCCAGCCCGGAAGCCCAGAAGCAGATAGTATGGACCACGACCATGTTTCGAGTGTTTCTTGCTGTTATATATGAGCATTATAAGAAACGTATAAGTCAAGGAATTAATCCTGAACCTTTTTGCAAAACGGCAGGATCAATCCTTTTATGAGAAGAGAAGTTCAAACAATTGATGACCTTGAATCAATATCAATTAAGAAGTGATAATTAATTTGAATATTTTTGATCAATTTATTATATAATTTTATGTCATAATTTGAATATCACTGATTAACGTATTACATAGCTTTATCTTAATTTGCAGATCGTTGATTAATTTATTATATAACTTTTACATCTTAATTTGAATATCATCGATCAATTTATCAGATAGTTTTGTATATCTTAATTTGAATGACGTTGATTTACTGGACTTTATTATTATTATAAGGAATCGAACATCAGTAAGCTGAACACGTATTCGCAATAACTGCATGTTGAGTTATAATAGTAGATACTGAGTGTTTACTAAATTTATATTCATTAATTAAAACTATTTATATTCGTTTTAATAAATCAATAGATTGCTATCCTTATTTTGGCGCTTCGTCTATTGTATTCGTATTTTTTTATTGTTTTCTTCCCTCTTATCATCTCAACCATTGGATGAAGGTTGCATGACCTGTACGAATATGTTGTGATCTGTTGCTTCAGTATTAGCAATTGACTTCCGGGGAAGATAATACTGTGGCGCCTTTTAGATCTCTGCTTTCGGAGAAACCTACCTAACTCTCCAAGATACTAGTTAGCACAGCATCCAGAAGTCAGTTGTAGGATCTTTTTAACCTAATAAATACGGGCTTGTGTTGTATCTATAATTACAGTTGATAAAGGAGTGACAATTGTTCAGACATATAGTGCGTTTCAACATATGATGCAGACGGCAAACCTTCACAGCAGGTTAAACACGGCGGATGGTATGCCATAAAACTGACTGATATGAGTCTGTTTCAAAGTCAAATCAAATCGTAAATAACTCCATGAAGAGTCTATTGTGGCAATCCTAAATAGAAATTTTTAGTATTCCTAAAATAGCTGAGCCAGTTTAAGAATATTGGAAAAGTAAAGTAATTAATGTTAATGTATAAATTTTCTTTCATTGTTGTTATTATTACTTAGTAGTACCATTAAGGAATGATTATGAAATAATAATAACAGTAACAAACGGTTTTAATAGTCTATTCTTTACTATATGCTTTTTTAATGTGCTAGGTAGTTAAATACATTAGGTCATCTAGTAACGAGAGGTGTCGTATTTGTATAACGCAGAGACAAAACATTAATCAGTATAAATCAGTTAACGTCACAACGCTGGAAAGTCGTTTACGCAAACAAAAATTTTTCGGAAGAGTTGCTGTAGGAAAACCGCTATTGCACGAGCTAAATTAGAAAAAACAGTTGACTTGGGCAAGACAACACGAGGATTGGATGTTAAAAAAGTGGAAAAAAAGTGCTTTGGACCGATGAAACGAAATTTGAGATATTCGGTTTAAAAAGAAGAACGTTTATCCGAAGATCAGCAGGAGAACGAGTTCTCGAATCATGTATTGCTTCCACCACAAAGCATGAAAGAAGATCAGCAATGGCTTGGGATTGTTTTAACTGGAACATCTGTAGACGATTTTATTAAAATAAACGGTATTCTAAGAAAAAAATGATACAGGGAAATTTTGGAAGAAAATACCGTTACTTCTGGAATACGATACTAATAAATAAAGAAGACTGTGTTACAGTAAGGCAATGAACCCGAACGCACATCCAAATTGTGTTGAGAATATTTAGACGAGTTAGAATGGGAAGCAATAATTCTTACTATGAAATGACCTCACCAGAACTCCAACTTGAATATAGAGCTGATATGAGATGAACTAGACAGATAAGTTTGAAAATCAGCTCTACCGTCCACAAAATCTTTATGGACCCAAGTACACGCATTGTCAAAACTAGAACCGAAGACTCTGGTGAAATTACTAGAGAGAGTAGCGAGATTTTGCCAGGCAGTAATAAAAGTTAAAGATAATTACATCGACGAATCAAAAATTTAAACAAATTTAAAAAATAAATACTAAAATTGAAATAATACTTTTTTTAAGATTTTAAAACATTTTTTTATAATTTTCTGCGTTGGCAAACAGTTATGGCCGGTTGTGTATATGTATATGAGTATATGTATATGAGTAAGTAAGTAAGTTTATTGAAATATAATCAATCAGATTTTGAGGTCGAAGATATAATATGCCTTATTACAATATATGTACGTACATATTATTTTCTGCAATTGATACGTTGTTTATAACTTATGGAACTTATTTAGAACAGGTTATGTCGAAGGTCATGACTAATTATACATCTAAAAATAACATATTTTTAATACACAATTACACACATAAAGATAAACTTGTCCATCTATTTTTAGCAAATTAAAAGTTGATTTTAATTAGTCACCTTAGTTTTGTATTGTGGATCTTGTGTAACACACTTGTTCCATTTAGTTGTAAATTGTAAAATTAAAAAGTACATAAAATACCAATATCTACACGTAATGTATTTTGATATATATTTCGGCATATATACAAGTGACGCGGTTTCAGCCCGGAAGCCCAGCAGATTCCATTGTTTTTGTCTGAGAAAAAATGTATTGTCATATGGGAATACTTTATATCTGAGGCATTATATATATATATATATATATATATATATATATATATAATGGAATCTGCTGGGCTTCCGGGCTGAAACCGCGTCACTTGTATATATGCCGACGTTTCAGTTTCGGTGCAGTAATTCAGCCCTGAAGATGTCCCATACAAATGGGTAAGAAACGTCGGCAGATATACAAGTGACGCGGCTCCAGCCCGGAAGCCCAGAAGCAGATAGCATAGACCACGACCGCGGAAGTCTACGTACTAGAAAAACAATGGAATTTAGTTTTGTGTAATAACTATAGTAGTCTTTGAATGTTTCAGCTTATGTAGTTAAACGATAAATCACATTTTCACAATTGCTGTTGCAATCAATATTTCTCACCTTGTAAAATTACAAAATATTTAATTTGGAATACAGAAAACGGCGAAATATTAAAAAAGCAAGTATTCCATAGTGCTGTGCATTGAAGACTTTCGAGAAGAATTTTCTGATTTTTTTAAACAAGATTTTAGTGCAAGTGATACATCAATGCATCGCCAATTCCCGCGAAAGAGAAAACTGATTCTCGAAACTCTGGTCGCAGGTGCACAGAATTGTTATACGAAACTTAGCATACAATTGTAAAAGTACTTACATCAGAATCTGTTCAATAATAGTCAACAAGTCTATTTTACAGATTTTGTTTAAAGAATTAAATGTGAGGTTTTCAAATTGTTTAACTAATAATGTCCGGGATTTGATATTTGTACACATAATTAATTAAAATACAAGAATTACATCTTACGAAATTCCACAGATTTCTCTAAACTCACAGATAATTGCTGTTTAACTACTAGTTTCTAGAAGTATTCGAATTGATCCAGTTTTCTTCGGTAACACTATTAGCAGATAATTTGCATGACGATGTGCTTTCGAATAGTTGTTTTCAACAGAATAAGGTCACAACAAATATCGCATGTGAAACTTTAGCATTCATTCAGGAATTCCTGATAAATGAATTACTAAATTTCGATCTCGCTCTTAGATTTAATAATTTACAACTATTATATCTTCCTATACCTAAAATATCGTGTATATAAAGATAATCGAACACTCGAAAACTTAAGAGAAGCATGCGTCTCAATGGCGCCCTAATTGTTAAAAAATGGATATCCTCAAATCCGTTTCTTAACAATTAATGCGTCATTGAGATGCATGATCTTTAGTTTTCAAGTGCTCAATTATCTTTATATACACTATTTTTTGGGTATAGGAAGATATAATAGTTATAAGGGAAGGATTAAAAATTACATTAAATAATATTTCTTGTAATTTTCTGAATACAGCCATGACTTTTTTTAATTAGGTGCTTCGTTATTAAAACAATTAAAATCATACTCTAAATAAAGTCCAGGAATGTGACGACGTAATACCATTTTGTAAAATGCTATAGTCATCCATTGACGAAACTTATAAAAATGTTGAAATCATCCGCATACATTAAACATTCAAAGGACAAGCACCCAGGAAGATCATTAACAAAAAACTAAAATAGAGCCTTGCCGTTCTTCAGAAGAGGTACAGTAGGTAAATGATTTGAAGCCGAGATTTTCAACATAATTGAGGTGGTTCAACAACTAAGTCCCGACAGTCTTTTATAGCCGAATATAAACCGAATATTTAGTTCATAAATGTTGTACACGGTCAAATACTTTATAGAAGTGCCGGTGACAATGTTTTCAAGCGCTTGATGTTAAGGGCAGGTGTTGCAATTTTTTCTAACGTTCGGTGATGAAAGAATTACATTTTCGCTTTGTAGAAGTTAGAAAATGCATACCATTAAGAAACGCCAGCTACCATTTTCACGATATTGAAGGTGCACCGGCCATAAATGAGAGATCACAAACTATTGATAGAACCGCACTCTCTTTGTACTTGGGTTTCGATAGGGACAATTGAAATAACAGATGTGAGTGCGTTTCTGGGAAGTTTACCAATAATGTCCGGATCATTATGTAAATTATATAATCATATTTGTTAGTATAATTTCCTTTAACCCTTTTATGACCTGTATTGAGTATTAATACTTTTCCTGAAAATATTTATTTTAAAGGGTTTCTCTATGTTACAAGATTATAACGGGTCTAAGAAACACGGTGGAGGTTCAGTTCTTGTTTGGGGATCATTTTCTTTTAATAGTGTTGGAGATTTGCATAGAGTTGAAATTTGAAGAAAAGAAGGATATTTGAAAATTTTGAAGGAACACGCAATGCCGTCCGGAATTAAATTGCTAGAAGGTTCTTCTTTTCAAAAAGATAATGACCTCGAACATAATAATAAACTTTGTAAGGACTATATGAAACAAAAACAAGAAGGACTTCTTGTGTATATGGTTTGGCCAGCACAATCGCCCGATATAAATCCTATCGAGTTGCTGTGGGATAAGCTAGACCAAAAATTGAGAGAACACTGTTCAAAATCGCAACAACACCTTACAAATGCTTGGAACAAAATTCTAGTTGAAGCTCTTCAAAAACTTGAGTTGAAACTACCCAAAATTTGTAAAGAAGTTATTAAGTGTAAAGATGGATATTTTGTCGAAAACCGCTTAAAATACAGTAAAACCTGTGTTAACGGCCACCTGACTAAAGCGGCCACCTGAGCTTCAAAGTTCCCCGAATCGACTATAAGGAAATTCCCATACACAAATACCCGTTAATTACGGCCACCTTTGTAAAACGGCCGCGGCCAAATAACCCAAACTTTTACGGCCTATTTTCATAGAAATTTACCTGCCAATGTCGGCCGGACTATTTATGACATTTATATCTTTATTGACGGAAATACCTAATACAAATTGTCGGGGTTTCCTATTACCTGGTAGTAATTCACCCTTTTCGATTTAAACTTTATTATTCTAAAGGAAACAATTCAGTTTAAAGTTGTCTCCCTATTCGAAAGGTTCTTAATTAAGTATGTCGCAAAAAAGAAAACGTTTGTCGCTAAAAGACAAAATAAATATAATCGCGGAAAGTGAAAAGTATGCGTTAAGTTCGCGAAAGTTGGCCGAAAAATATGGGGTTGGAAAAACACAAATTAATAATATGAACATATAAATAATTTATTGGATGTCATATTATCTATAATATGTAAATACATTAAAATTTTAGTTTTTCTTACACATATTTGTATTTATATACTGTTTACTTTAATTAATAAAATAAAGAAAGCAAATCCTAAAATTAATTATGTATTTTATTTGTGAGACGAAAAACCTGTCAATTACGGACACCTTTATATAACGGCCAATATATTTTGCTTTTTGGGTGGCCGTTATTGACAGGTTTTACTGTAGAAGTGCCAATTTTTCTTCATAGAACTAATATATATATATATGGATACATAGTTTATTTTTATAGTAATTACATTTTACCTATAGCCATCCCTCATTTATGGTCGGTAGAGTATATTGTAGGCTAACAACCAGTGTGTGTATTCCAGAAGAGTACAATAATATGTATTTAAACTACATTATTCATCATAATTGAGACCTAGGCAGTTAGGTACCACATACTGTGCCTCCGAGCACTTTTACCACTGCGCCATTTTAGCGTTATTGAAAATTCTATTCCCTTAGTTTTTAAGAATCAATAAAGTGGAAGTTGTATAACTTTTGTCAAGTTCGCTACTCGTCGTCAGGACAATCAGAACATTTTCAGTAAGCAAAGGTAGTTCCAAATCAATATCCGGGAGATAGTAATTGTTGCTAATAAATATATACGAGTGGGATGTAACAGTAGGCTTTTTTTTATTAAACCTTTCCTAGATGTTTAGGCAATTAGCACTCTTAATCTATCATTCTTTGAAACGTTCCGTAACACTGACTGTTGTGAAATATAAATGAATCTGAAAATTTATAACGGCGTTTTATATACGTCGATACTTGAGATTTTATTGGGCGTTCGAATTTTTCTCTCCTACATTCCGTACAATTGACGTTCTCGATATACAAAAAAAGGAACAGAAACACTTTATTACTACGGAGAAATGCATTATTATTTTAATTAACTTAAGTGCGTAATGACTTTTGTATAAAGCACTTAACAATCTCGACCATTAATGTGATTCCTTTCCGTTATCTCACTTAAAGAGAGCGTTCAGTTTTAGAACTATTATTATGTCTATAAAGGGAGATAATATGATTGTTATGTGAAGTATATGTCACAATTCATTAATGCAAACATATAAGATTTATAACTATACTATCGATAATAGAGTCTGTATTTATTTTATAAATTTTCGTTTGTCTTGTGTGAGTAAATATAAGTGATCAGCGTTTATGTCTGCGAAGCTATATTTATACCATTCACGTCTTTGGTTGTATTTGTATTTGTCTGCGATAGCTCAAAACCCGAAGCACATCGAACTGCATGTTTCTAAGAAAATCTTTATAAAAGTAAATGCGTATATACTAAATATTTCAACATGATAATATACACTATACATGTTTGTTCTTACATTTTACAACAATAAATAAATGCTCAATTGTATGCAAATGAATTCACCGAGCGAAAATCATAATAAAGCATGCAGACATATATTTGAAATCCAACGAAATAGTTTCGTGTGTGCACTTTCATTTTTCTGTATAATTACTTTTGTTTTTCGCGGAGAAAACTGTTTTTAGGCGCATTGTTCTTGCATCATAAAATATTTACGACTGCTTTTAACACATACACTACAGGCCATAAGTGAGGGATCACTTGTCATAAATAACAAAACACTTGTACTTTAGACACATCCCTTAGACTTTTACTTGTTTTGGTGAGAATAATTGAAATAACAGTTGTAAATGTAATTCTGAGAAGGATTATTCGGATTATTATTATAAATTAGATAAATATATTTGTTTCTGAAAAATATTGTAAATCCTTTTAATAGTTTTATGGCGTCTATTTAATAGAAATATTTTATATACCCCAATAAATTTAATAGGGTTTACAACGCAATATTATTATAATGGTATTAGGAATTCATAGTAAACTATTTAGCAATTTAAAAATTAGTTTTGGTGCAGCATTTGTCCGAGTAAGTTGCAATACGAGTATTTGAGAACAGACGTAAAAGTAACTTATAAAAATGCCGAAAAGAAAGGAACTTAGCGCAGAAACTCGTAGTTCTATAATAACGCTATATTGTGAAAAATTTTCACTGCGGCAAATAGCCCAAAAGTTAAATTTATCTTATCACGTGGTGCAAGGAACAGTGAAACGATATTGACAAAGTGGATCATTACAACCAATAAAACGTTGCGGAAGGCCAAGGGTAACTACCAGACAAGAGAATTTGCGCCTAAAAATACTATCAAAACGAAATAGCACAGCTCCTCAGCTTCGAGTAGAGCTGAATGAAGGCTGTCGAGAGCCGGTGTCACTAACTACTGTAAAACGACGTTTGACAAAGGCGGGATTACATGGGCGTATTGTAGCTCGAATACCATTATTGAATCCACGAAATCGTAAAAAACGGTTACAATGGGCCCAGAACCATCAACACTGGGACATGGAAATGTGGAAGCAGGTGCTATGGACAGATGAGTCGAAGTTCCAAGTGTTTAGTGTTTGGTAGTAATCGACGAGTTTTCGTTCGAAGACAAGTGGGTGAAAAGATGTTACCCGAATGTGTAGTGACAACTGTTAAACACGGGGGAGGTTCTGTGCTTGTTTGGGGATCCTTTTCCTTTGATGGTGTCGGAGATTTGTACCGCATTGAAGGCATTTTAAAAAAAGAGGGGTACCTGAAGATTTTGGAGGAACATGCAATTCCGTCTGGATTAGGGTTAGTTGGTGAAGATTTTCACCTACAAGAAGATAATGATCCCAAACACACTTCCCAACTTTGTAAAAACTATGTGAATCAAAAAGAGGAGGAAGGGGTGCTGATAAATATGATTTGGCCACCACAATCACCCGATCTCAACCCTATCGAATTACTGTGGGATAAATTAGATAGAAACGTGAGAGAAAGCTGTCCACAATCGCAGAAACAGCTTTGGGAGCAACTTACAAGGGTGTGGAATAATTTACCAATGGATACGCTCCAGAAACTTGTATCGCGGTTGCCTAATATTTGTAGAGAAATCATTAAGCGCAGAGGTGGATACTTCGACGAAAGTCGAATATGATAAGAAATTCTACAGAATATGTTGAAATTATTTTATTTTATAAGGAAAACTGTTCATTTGTCTCGTAGATATAGTTTTGTAGAAATATACGTTTTGTTTCACTAAGCGTGCATGTTTTTTTTTAAATTTCATCTACTGATCCCTCACTTATGGCCTGTAGTGTAGATATGTAGTATGTCAGCTTTTTAAATCAAATTCAGTATCTTATTTTCTCTATATTTCTGTCATCAAATCAATTTTTAAGTTCCTACTGTCAAAATCAACAACCTCGATCTTTTCTATGATATTTATGTTACAAAACTCAATCATCATTTGCATTTAATAAATTTTATTTACATTTTACCATACCGTACAATAAAATTATTAATAAATTACATTTAATTTATTTCATACTTATTTATAATTTTTAGCATTTTGTAGTTCAATGTGGTGTAGTGTTTTGACTTGCTACACATGTAATAAAGATTTTGTTAATATTCCAACGTGGAGTTTGTTAAATGCATTGCATCCTATTAATAATTTAAAAACATTACAAAGTAAATACATAATTTGACTGTAATATATACGTTGAATAAGAATTTAAGTATATACAATTACTATACGAGAACTGTCAACATGAAAATAAACATTCAGAAGTCGCACGCAGTGATATTAGCAGGAAAGAAAAGATTTGTATTTTAAAATTAAAAGAAAACATAACTTCTAGTTTTTTAAATAATAGATAGAACACTGTAATAACACAACAATTCCTTAACTAGTTAAACATGCAAATAAAAAATAGATGCTAATATTCCTAATAATATGGAGAATACAACTCAAAATAAAATTTTCAATAGTTTAAAAACTTAGTGAACGAAGTTCAGCTAAATTAAATTAGAAAATTTGAAATAAGTAAAAAATGAAAATCAAAAATCTAAACAACTTATATACTTCTAAGTAATAATAGTAATTTAAACAAATATTTTAAAAACAGCGAACAAATTTCTTTTTATATGCGGGGGAAGCTAGAAAAGTTTTCAACCAAATAATGAAACAAAATATCTACGAGTTTTTCTGATAATTTTTTTAACGTGCTTTCCGTTGACCTGTTACCTATACTCCACCAGAAAGCAATTATGTCTTTTGAAATTCAAACCAGCCATCAAACTACTCTTTTATTTATTTGATTATCGTCTGCAAAATCACGTCCTCTGAAATACCTTTTAAAATTTTTAAATAAAAGGAATTTGTAAGGTGTCAAATATGCACTATACGATGGGCAATTCAACTCAAGGAAATGACAGTCACTTCGTATAGATTGAATTTTTGCTATCTTGTGAATTCGTGCATTGTCATGAGTAAGGGGAACTTCTTTATAACGCAAACCTGGATGTTCCTTGGCCGCGTACTAAACATCTCCTGTTTGTCCCCAAAAAACGGTTTCTATAAGCTTTTAAACTGAAGATTTTGTGCTAGCCTTTTTCGGAGGTGGAGAACCTTTGTGGCTTTTATTCAGCAGTCAACATTCTTAGAACTCATCTTGCTACTATGCCTAGTTTATTATGTAGTTAAAGCCCTTGTTTTTGGTACTTTAACATTGGGAGAAACCTTCGAACGACGATCTTCGAAAACCATTGTTTCATCTTTCATGCAAACATCACTAGTGTGGCTGAAGGATTTTCGCTCCTTGTGCCATGCTCAATGGATTCATAGCCTTACCAAAACTGGTTTGACCAGCATTTCACTTTAAAATATAAAAAACCTCTGCAATGATTCGTTAGTAAATAGTTTTAGAATTCTGTTCCTTTGTTAAAAATTTGATGACACTAGAATGCTTTAATTCTAAAATAATTCCTTTTCTGTTGCGAAACACTTAACAAAGCATACATGAGTAGAGAGATGTCACTATTTAAAGTTACTGGACGAACAACAACTAGTTGTTAATCAGTGGCGGCTGGTCAGGTGAGGCAGGTGAGGCAGTGCCTCACCATCTAAATCTTGGAATTATAACAAGAATAATATGTATACTTTTAAAATTCTTTATAAATTAATTATCATCTTTTATTCAGAATTTATCTTATAAACAATAAGAAAATAGTTTTAAATAAACCGGCATTACAAGCAAAGTACAAATTTATCATTTCATTTTAATTCCGTGCGAATGTACGAGCGCGTATACTTGTCCCGACCAACTTCATGCTTGATCTATGTATATCCCTACTAAACACGAATATTTGAGGCCCGGCCACTCATTGCCTCTCATTGAAAATTTATAACGCACTACAGCAGTCAAAAAAATTCTCAATTTCTATGGAAATTACAGTAAAGTATTAGCTACACATTTAAGATAACAAAGAAGAAAAAATATTCAAAAAGTTAATAGATTTTTCTAACTTTATTGTGAGATTTTTGAATTTTTTAATAATATAGAAAGCATTATTAATAGGATAAATTAAGTATTTATTTAATGATATAAAGATGTCTAAAGGTTTACATTCTTCTTGTACAGTTTCTCAATATTTCCTCCACGCAAATAATATGTTTTTAGTTTTAACAGGAGTATTTTTATTGTTTCAAGTAGATATTGTTTAGATATCAATGTATGTATGTATTATTTAGCCTGAAGCCAATTTGAACTGAGCCTCTCATCGAATCACAATCGCCGAACTACCGAATATACTCGAGGCTGACATTCTCGGCCCGAATCGCAAATTACAGCAGTTGGGGGAATAACAAAGTTATGTTAAATATTTTAATATTTGTTTAGTGATATTTTCAGTGATTTAAAAATTGTGAATACGGATTTAGAAAATGTAAGAAATACACAAGACATTGTAGATTTTTTAATAAGAAATACGTTCGTTGTTCTATCGGTAGAAGATCAATTATATGTCAAAAACCTTCCAAGACCAAACCCTGGTTTATCAAAATCTCTTACAATACACGGTAAGTCTAACAGAAATTTCAATAATAATAATAATAATTACGTTTTTTGCTTGATAAGTTTAGAGAATTTCGGGAGTGTGATACATATTTCAGTACTGTATACGAAAATTCGATGTCAGACGAATCTGTTGCACATAAAAGGCGTAGAATTGATGACGTTCCAGATACTAAACAAAATTATAGAAAATTATTTTTCGAAATTCTAGATACGTTTATTAGTCAAATTGAAATTAGATTTATTGATTTAGAAAAACTTGCTTTTTTTGATTTATTAACAGGAAGTAAATTTGAAGAATATTCGAAGGCATTTCCTCAGAGGCTCTTAAATAATTTGTTTGAACAATATAAATTTTTTGATCAAATTCAATTAAAAAATGAATTAGCTGTTATTTATAGTGACATGCAACTCCTTGGTAATTCTAAAACACCATGTGAAATGTTAAGATTTATGCACGAACAAAAGTTAGCCATCTGTATGTCAGAACTTTTTAAATTGCTAAGTATAGTAGTTACCATATCGGTAACTTCCGCGTCCGTTGAGCGAAGTTTTTCCACATTGAAACGTATAAAATCGTATGTTAGAAATACAATTGGACAACAAAGACTTAGTAACTGTGCACTAATTGCAATCGAAAAGGAATTGGTTAAAACGATGACGAGGGATGAACGATTTTATAATGATGTAATTGATTATTTTGCTAACACAAAAAACCGGAGGATACCTTTGCTATACAAGAAGTAAAATCTATTAAATGTAATTCTACGTGCAATGCCAATAAAGGAAATTCTCTGTATTTTAAAATATTTTCATTTTGCATGTAATTTTGAAATTTTGTTATTGGATTGTTGTTGATTTATATATATACATATATATGTATATATTTGTTATATTATTAAATTTTATATTATAATAGGAATGTATTTATTTTTTATTTTTAAATCCTAGAAGATTGAGTTCTTATTTTCGATTAATATTTTTAGAATTTGTTTGATTTTTTAGAATATTTATTTTCGTTTCACAAGGGTTTGCTTTGAAACTTCGTTTTCCCTTAAAAATCGAATGGGGCGCGATATAGGGCTCAGTTCACGTCTGGCAGCCCTGTTTGTACTGGAAGCCCTATATATATATATATATAAATATATATAAACTGTTTTTATATGTAGTAGGTATATAGAGTTTATTAATCAATTGTAAACAATTTTGAATATTTATTATTCTATCTGCCTCACCATGTCAAATACTCACGAGCCGCCACTGTTGTTAATATCATGGCCGGGTAATTTTTTCTAGTTCCGTTCGTAGACGTGCAGTGTTCAAAAATACAAAAAAGAAAATCCAGCAATTAGTCATTTATTTAGTATTCTTTTAAATTATTTTTAATTAATATTTCATATCATATTTTTATATAATTTGTTATTCTACTGTCTTCCTATTGATTGTAACCGTGCATATGTGACTTTAAAGAAATAAAAATGTGTTAGTATATTCTAAATTCCCTACGTGATCCTAAGCTGTAAAGTGCACTTAAATACATCTATGGTGATATTACGTTGACAGGTAATATACTTATCTATCAGTAACTTTCAACGGGGTGTATGTATAAAACCTCTGTAATGGATATAGACATATCTTTTTGTGTATTTGTGTGTATGATATCTAATCTGTAGACTGTATGGAGAGGGAAATATTTGTTTACTTTCAAACAATGTCATCGCCCTGCTATGGGGATTGGATTTGTCACGTAACTTGGAATTATATTAAAACTGGTATAATATTAAGCTATGTATAGATACGTTGAAAATAATAGCAGTTACCATTCATTAAGCTAAGGCATCGTATTAATGTGACAAAAAGGTATTATCCTTTTATGCTAAATATTTGTCGGGACATGTTATGGTAATGAAAAAAAATAAAATATTAAAAAACTTTGTACGTATTGTTTAATAAAAATATTCGTGAAATAATAAACTAATACATGATCCATAATAATAGTAGTTACTTAAACAAGCATTTATATAAAACAAATTTAATTCGAGTTAACAAATATAAAATAAATTAAAAGATATACTAATATTTAATTGAATATCCATTATTGGATGTCACTGTTTCACATCTTCGAAGTATTGAATTCACTCATCGCTGCCAATATTCAAGTGAATAAGAATACCACGCTTTTGCAGATTTAGCGATCACAACTTTTATATCTCCCAAAAGATTTTCAATCTGATTGATTTAGTTAAAACCCTTGTATTTGGTGCTTTAACATTGGGAGAAACCTTCAAACGACGATCTTCGAAAACCATTGTTTCTTCTTTCATGCAAACATCACGATTGAGTGCGGCTGAAGGACTTTTTCTCCTTAGGCCTTTTTTAATGAATTCATAGTCTCACCGAAACTAGTTTGACCAGTATTTCACTTTAAAATACAAGGAAACCTCTACAATGATTCGTTCGTAAATAGTTTTAGAATTCTGTTCCTCTGTTAAAAATTTGATGAGACGCACATCTGTATAATGTGCTAGTCACTCTAGAACCCCAATCTTTACTTTCACCAACCATTTTTTAGCCAATTTACTGCTATGTTTGGAGTAGTTGTCCTGCATGAAGATCCATTTAAAAAGCATTTCTGAATACAAAAACATAATGTTTTGTAATGTATCATCGTATATCTATTGTATTATAATGTCTTTTTTTGCAAAATATCAAGCCTACGCCTTAGTAAGAAAAACAACCCCATACTATATTTTTTGATCTACTATACTTTACGGTTTTCATTATGTACTGAGAAAGATACACTGTGTTCGAAAGTCTTCTTACGTATGGAAGGCGATCATTACATTCAGATAAAACAGTTTTACTTTCATCTGTAAACAATATATTGGTAAATTGTAGTTCTTCACAAAATTTAAACGAAATAGTCCGTTGGACTTTTAGCTGACAAATTATTCGCGTTAATTTGTCTACGAACTGTTATTATACTATAAACGAATTGAGATCATTTTTTATTTTTGATGCTAGCATAGATGGATTTCTTTTTGCAGCACGCACAATCATATTGTCTTCTCGACGACTACAGTACACCCACACGCAGGAGAGTTAGCGACTGATGGGAGTAAGTTCGCGCAGCATTTGAAGTGGTGGAAGATCTTATAATAGGTTTAACATAAAATTTCAAAACTTCTTACGCAAATAAAGGACGTGTACATTTCTAAAAGCAACAACCGCGCAACCTCACCACGCGCCATCTCTCCTGGCGATTACAGTAGATTTTCTTTTCCTTCCTCGCAATTCCCCCTTTTTTTCCATATACCGTTCTGTAAAAAATAGTCTGAACACAAAATGTATTATTATAAATCAGATAATATTGATTGTAGAGGCAATTAGTTTGAATTTTCATCACACATGAGTATTATTACTAAATATTACTATGTAATAGGTGTTTGATTCTTAACAATTTATAAATATATACACGGTTATCGTTTGCTATTGAGAGCGTGAACATGTCAAAATTTGCAAAGTTGTTCGATGAAAAACAAAATACAAAAAATATTAATGTTATATAGAAAAGATTTGGTATCATAAATACTGCAAGGAAGGTTCTTGTCCAAAATTATAAGAAATAATGTTCTCTGTTGAGAGATTAATTCTAAAATAAGCTATTTTATTGTATAGAAAAGACGCGTTGCTTTAATTGATTTAGGAATATCAAACCCTAAGATATTTAAGAAAATGACAAATTGACTTTTGCTATATCTCTCACATACATTTAATAATTTTTGTTCAATTACGTTGATATTTTTTTATTTTTTTCTCGTTGTTGCTTGATATACATACGAGGGAGCGTTTTTATATTCGCGTAATGAGCGGGTTGTAGAGGGGTGAGTAGGCGCATTGGGGGCGTGGCCTGTGCAGCGACTCATGATTAGTATAAATACGAAGTTTCATTGTTATTAGACAGTTAGTCTTTGAGCTATCGTCAACCAAGTAACATAATCAGGAGTGAAAAGTGAAATATGGAAAAAATCGAATATCGTGCCATTATAAAGTTCCTTACCAGGCAAGGAAAATCAGTCGCGACCATAATGAATGAGATGTCATTGGTTTACGGCGACTCTTGTTCAGGAAAAACCATGGTGTACAAGTGGCATAGTTTATTTAAGCAAGGAAGGGAATCCCTTGAAGACGACCCGAGGCCGGGCAGGAGCATTGAGGTGACCACGCCAGCACTTATCCAAAAAGTTGAACAAATTGTACTCGAAGATGCTCGACTAAAGAAGAAACAACTCGCAGAAATGGTTGGAGTATCCGATACAACAATTTTTAAAATCCTACACGATCTTCTCCGCATGTCTAAGGTCAGCGCAAGATGGATGCCGAGAATGCTCACGCCGCCGCAAAAACAACAGCGCGTAGAGTGTTCGCGTGCATTTTTGGACCTCTGTAATGAAGACAAGGATGGTGTATTGAGTGGAATTGTTACTGGAGACGAAACTTGGGTTCATCATTATGAACCTGAGTCCAAACAAGACTCCATGCAGTGGCATAAAAAGGGCACAGCACCTCCCAAGAAATCTAAAGTGTCACAATCAGTTGGGAAACTCATGGCAACGGTATTTTGGGACTCGGAAGGAATATTGTTGATTGATTATAAAGATAAAGGTGTTTCTATAACCGGAGAATATTACGCTTCAATATTAGAGCGACTAAAAGAAGCCATTAAAGAGAAAAGACGGGGAAAATTGACAAAAGGTGTTCTGCTCTTGCACGACAATGCGCCCGTCCACAAGAGCCGCGTTGCGTTAGCTGCCCTGCATAAGGTGGGCTTCGAAATTGTGAATCACCCACCCTGCAGCCCAGACCTGGCCCCGAGTGATTATTACCTGTTTCCGAAAATGAAAAAAGAGCTGCGGGGTAAAGAATTTACTGCCGATGATGAAGTCAAGGAGGCAGTTTCGGCGTATTTTGCCGATAAAGAGAAATCATTTTTTTATGAGGGTATAAATAAATTAATTGAAAGATGTGAAAAATGTATCCGTCTTGCAGGTGAATATATTGAAAAAGAAAAATAATGTGGTTTTTTTATTTCCACCCCTTGTCCCCCATTCCGCGAATATAAAAACTCTCCCTCGTAGTTGCTGTCCATACTTCCGTAAGCGGTAGTGTATATATCCTGACTGAAATTGTAATAATAATATACAGTTATTTACGACCACTTTTTATGTTTGGTAATAAACCACACTCATTACATTTCGGTACTATTACTATTAAAATAGTTTCCAAAAACAACGTGTGAACACAAATCATACCATCAACAGCAAATTTTATGTTTCTAATTAAATATATGTAATTATTTGTTAATTACGCATTAATATTCCTATTGACAATCTAAACAGAAGTTAAATTAATCAGAGAATTCATGAATATATTACAGTCTATTGTGAATTTGTTTTCCAATAGTTAGCGATTAACATTTTATTGTCATTACGTAGTAACTGTATACAAGCCGTGCAGTAGATTCGATTAAATGTGAAAATGTGAGGCCTAGAGGTTGAATTTGCGTTAGTAGGTAATTTCTATTCCAGTGAAGAAACGTATGCTCGAACTTATGAATTAAATATGTAAAATGTACAGTTATCATTATTACCCTTTTTAACACATGGTTTAAAAGTGCTAGAATTTTATAAAAACGATAAATATTAATTATTGTTGTAAATGTTTAAAGACTTTTGTTAATTTCCGTGATGTAAATAAGGGAATGTACATACGAGGATAGTTTGACAAGTAGTGAGAATGACACATAGGTGGCGCTCTAATTGGTAAAACAAATGCAGTGTAATTTAGGCTGGCTATTTATATGTTTACATTGCGATATTTAGATAAATTGGTTGATTAGTTTATTTTTGACAGCTGATTGAAAAAGAAGCAACACGTCGTTTTGTTAAAATGGAGAAAGCAAAGTATCGTGCGGTGATTAAATACGTAACTAAGGGTATGAAAGCTACGAAATAAAAGATGAGTTACGGGAAGCATTAGATACATCTGCTCCATCATCCGCCACAATAAGTAGATGGGTAAATCAATTTAAACGTAATAGAACAAGCTGCGTTGATGAAGCGAGCTCCGGAGCAGCCAAAACCGTGACTTCTGAGGAAATGATTATAAAAATCCATAATATTATTAAGCAAGATCGACGACTCAAAGTGAGAGAGATAGCAGACATAATAAACGTTTCAACAGAACGCGTACACCACATTTTAACGAAAGAAGAAGCCAAGCTTTTGGCAAGATGGGTGCCGCGATTGCTTACGACTGATCAAAAGTTCACTCGTTTACGCATTTCCAATGAGTGTTTGGACCTTTATAAGCGGAATCCGGTTGATTTTTGTAGGCGATTTGTTACTTGCGATGAAACTTGGATACACTACAGTACACCCGAAACTAAACAACAGTCGAAACAATGGTTAGAACGTAGTTCTGCACCTCCAAAGAAAGCGAAAACCACTTTATCGGCAAACAAGGTAATGGCATCAATTTTTTGGGAATCAAAGGGCATTTTGCTCATTGATTACCTTCAAAAAGGTGCCACAATAAACGGACTATATTAAAAATTAAATGTTGAGATTCGTGCTAAACGGCCAGGAATGACCAAGAATAAGATTCTGTTTCACCAAGACAACGCTCGCTCGCATACCAGCACAGTTGCGATGTCTAAAATCCACGAGTTGCATTTCCAATTAGCACCGCATACGCCTTATTTGCCGGATCTAGCCCCTTCCGACTTCCACCTTTTTCCAAAATTGAAAACGGCACTAGGTGGAAAGAAATTTTCGTCTAACGACGAGCTTATCATCTTCGTAAATGAGTATTTTACAAGCCTTCCGGAATCGCATTTTAGAGATGGCATAAAGGCATTGGAACACCGTTGGAATAAATGTATTGCCCTTCTAGGAGAATATATTGAAAAATGAAAACTATTTTGTATTTAAAAAATTCGTTTTTCTTTTCCATTCTCAGTACTTGTCAAACTACCCTCGTATCTCACAACTACAGTGATCAATTTTTATCATCGCGACAAAATAGGACGTAAGTACACAACCATAAGTATATAACTGAGCATAGCGACCGATTTTGAATGAGTAAATATTCGATACGTTCTTATTATAGACCTGGTGCGCTGACAAATGCGACAACTCTATTTATAACCCAGATGTTGTATTTTATTTCTTTCTAATATTTTTATTTTCTTTTACCCTCTAACCTTCGGGTACTTGTCTTATCAAAATATGTTAGCAAGGTTTCAAGATTAAAGCTATAAAAAATAAGAAATTCAGGATTCCAAGTTAATATTATTTAGGCATCTGCGTATTATTAAACAACTTAAAGAGTTTCAAAGGAAGACGCAAAATATAACTTTTCTCCTCTGTGCTTAAGAATAAATGACAGATATGTTTTTTTTTTTTGAATGATGAATTATATTTCTCTGAAGACAATCTATAAAAAGTATTTTAATTACTTTTAAACCCCTTTTGTCTGAAAAGAAGAAAATAACGTATTGAATATTATTTGTCCAAATTGTTTTAGAACTAAGTTTATATTAACAAAAGTTATACATAATAAAAGTTAAAATCGTATTACATATGAACGTGCGAAGAAATTCCTTACACAGCACTCAGAACCAAAAAGTCTATGCAAAAGTCTTGTTAATGATCGAAGTCTATAGTGCGATCCACACAAAAAAGTTTCTCGACGGCAAGACAAGGATTTAGTCATTCGCAGCATAGCTGTTCTTTATAATAGGGAACGATTGTTTGTCATATTTATTTATTCAATGAGATAACACGAAACTAGTCTGCAAAATGATCTGATATTAAAAGAGAGCTTTCAACTGGTCAAGTAAAATACCTGCTAAATAGTAAAAGGATTAGGGACACTAAAGATGCTTCAAAAAAATTGTCCAAGGTTAAATAGCTCCTAACAAATAGTATAAAGTAAGTGTCAGTAATCCGTTGATCCCAAGATTGTATTGTTTGCCTAAAATACACAGACCAGGTAATTCGATTAGACCAATTGTTTCAAGGATTATCTCATCCACCTAGTTTCAAAATCGTAAGTGAATGAATATAAAAATTTTCCCAAACAACATAAAAGTTTGTCAGTTGCGAATTCAGTAACAATTATTTAAAGAACTAAAGATTGTAAATTGAAATACGGGGAAATTTTAGCGTAATTCGACGTAATATCATTGTTTCCTTCGGTATCGATTCCAGAAACTTTAAAATATTCAGAAGATTTTCTTTATAAAAATAAGATGGAACCGGAAAAAATAAATGAATATGTATTTGCTATTGACAACCCTTTGTATGTCCCAAGATAGTTTCCAATTCGAAGGCAAGTTCTATGAATAGAAACAAGGAACAGCAATGGGCAATTGTCTTTCTCCATCTATAGCGGATTCATTCATGAGTAATTTTGAAGTTGAATTTAAGCATAACGCCAAATATTTTCCCAGAGTATTGATTAGGTATGTAGATGACATTTTTGCGATTTTCGATACACGTAAATGTAACTTAGACGATTTCGTCAAGCAGTTAAGTTCAACATATCCGACGATTAAATTTACAGTAGAAAAAGAAAACAATGACACTATACTTTTCTTAGATACCCTAGTAATTAGAAATAATCATAAAATAGAAATTGATATTTTTCAAACAGAAACCAATTTTATCACGGCGGATTCAGGTTATATCATGCAACAATAGATGGCTTCATTCAATTTTCTTATCAATCGCTTACTTAGTTTTCTACTAACAAAAGTGAGATACTAAAGAGAATTAAATCTTATCAAGAACATCGCTAGATACAATTGTTTTGATTCGAAAATAATCAATAGATTAATTAGGAAAGCTGACTTAAAAAACAATTCGTGGTATCCCGAATTGACGAAAAATTTGAATAGTGTTTCTAAAGAGCGCGGTTATCAAGTTGCATTTCGGTCCAGTAACTCTCTTAAGAAATGTGAAAGAGAAAGTCGAGATAAATCAGAAATCGGGGTTTTACGAAATAAAACGTTTACATTGCAAGCAGTACATCGGTCAGGTAAAACATTCGATCGAACCCGGTATAAAGAACATATGGCGTTTATCAAAGCACGTGCTAGCAAATAATCATAATGTAAACTGCAGATTGCAGAATATAAATAATCATCGAGAACTAGATAGCTATGAAATCATATGTCGATAATTATTCATTAACATACTCTTGCCTTGTTGATTTATTGGAAAAGAAAAATATCACCGTTAGAAAAAGTTCGTAAATGTAGAGGGGGGACTTTAAGATAAGTGGTTAGTTTTAAGATTGCAATACATTTTAAATTATGTGAAAAGAACCTACAGTGTGAGTTTGGCTTTTGACGGTTAATGTTTAGTGCGGATTTGTTTCTGTGCGAGTTTTACTGCGGATCCAGGTGCAATAATATTATTAATTATTTGCTGATTATACCAACTTAGTTGTCGAAATGTGTATACAGAATACGAACATGGTTATGGAAAGGGGTCTTATTTACCTTTTTTGATTAGTAAAAATTAATGTTTAATTCACACACGAAATAATTTTTCTTCATATCAACACAAAAGCAACAAATATTGGGTCTGGGAAAAAGTTCGTGGCGTTTTTCCCGATAGATGGCATTGGTTGCCGATAACTAAAGAACAACAAGTCACAGCGACACCACCGACGGCTCGTTTTTTAGATGACCTTCCGAACGTTAGTTTGAACGTAGAAACATTGTAATCGGTGCAGTGGTTGGAAAGTTATTCGCACTTGAAAATGGAGAAGAATAATGAGAAATTTCGCTATATTCTGCAATATTATTATGATAAGGGGAAGAACGCTGCGCAGGCTTGTGATAAAATTTGTGCTGTGTACGGTGAAGGTACTTTATCGAAATCTGTTGCGCGGAAATGGTTCGCTCGCTTTCGTTCTGGAAATTTCAATGTGAAAGATGAGTCACGCTCCGGTCGTCCAATCACTGAAAAATCTGATGAAATTCTTGAAAAAGTCCAACAAGATAAGCATATCAGCAGTGTCGATATTGGCATGGAGCTAGGCATTGACCACAAAACTGTTTTGAACCATTTACACAAAGCTGGTTACAAAAAAAACTTGACGTATGGGTTCCTCATGAGTTGAGCGTGAAAAACATGATGGCCCGAATTAACATCTGCGATGCGCTGCTGAAACGGAATGAAATCGAGCCGTTTCTGAAACGTTTAATAACCGGAGATGAAAAATGGATTACGTACGATAATCGGAAGCGTAAAAGATCGTGGATAAAGGATGGTGAGCCGTCACAAGCGTTCGCTAAGCCAACATTGACGTCAAAAAAAGTGATGCTGTGTGTATGGTGGGACTGGAGGGGAATCGTCCACTACGAGCTACTTCCAACTGGTCAGACGATTGATTCTCAACTCTACTGTGCACAACTAGAGAGATTACGCCAGGCGATTGAAAGAAAACGGCCCGAATTGATTAATAGGAAAGGTGTTGTCTCCCATCATGACAACGCCCGACCACACACTTCTTTGATGACCCGTCAAAAATTGAGAGAGTTTGGTTGGGAAGTTTTGATGCACCCACCTTACAGTCCGGATATAGCACCCTCTGACTATCATGTGTTTCGATCTCTGCAGAACTCTCTCAATGGAATTAAGTTGGTTTCAAAAGAAGCCTGTGAAAACTACTTGATTTAGTTTTTCGACCAGAAACCACAGAAGTTTTTCACCGATGGGATCATGGATCTACCAAAAAAATGGCGAAACATTGTCGATAATAATGGAGCATATTCGGTTTAAATGAATTCGTCCACGCGCCATGCGGGGACCAGTTGAATTTTACTGAAAAAACGCCACGAACTTTTTCCCAGACCCAATAGTTTACTTCTATCGATAATCTATCTGATAAATTTAGGCAAAATTTTGTATATTCAATTTTCTTCACAAGTTTTAAAGATTTTTAAAGAACATTGAATTTCATAATTTTCTGATTGTAATATGCACAGATACGTGTAAACTTAATATTATATCTTTCTAAATATAGAACATGCAGGTGTGTTACTTATCTACGTACACACATACATATATAATTGCAATAATCATACTTTATTACATTGAAAACAGTATCCCTTACAATCAATAATTACATACATTCATCACGCTACAGTAAGGATGTTACGTTTTGCAGCGTTTGCGTGGCTTTGAGTCAAGGCCGACCGGCTTTGCTGTTACCAATGTACAAATAAGGCAAGGTTGTGTTCGGTAGTTATTTTTAAAAGGTATTTCTTGGAGCTTGGCACTCGATTTTGTGGTGGTAGAAATCAAAAGGCGATAATAAATAATTACCTACTAGCTCTAGCCCCTTACTTAGAACTCAAACCTGTCGAACGTTATCTCCCTCTTTTAGAAGGGACTCGTTATCTTATCTGTGTGAGCCTTTTCAAACATCTAAAAACACAATATAGAGTAATTAAAAAAATATCTGTCACGTATTTACAGAATTAGATTGGTTGCAGTTTTAAAAATGTTGTTTATATGTAAGCAATTTAAAGAAAATATTCATACAATATATGACAAACTTTTCACTATAATTACAACTAAATTAAGATTCATCAGCAAAGACACATCAAAGGCTTTATGTTACAAAGATATAAGGATATATGCACATATATTTTCGAAAATCTAATTTTGTCTTTACATATACTAAATTATTAACAAAGCAGTACAAAAAAAATGACTTAAAAGTAATTCAAAATTACTAAAACTATTGATCATACGGATAGTAGACAACGAAGAAGTTAAAAAGACCATCCATACATGATGAATCCCAAAAACGACATACGAGGGAGCGTTTTTATATTTGCGGAATGAGCGGGTTATAGAGGGGTGAGTAGGCGCATTGGGGGCGTGGCCTGTGCAGCGACTCATGATTAGTATAAATACGAAGTTTCATTATTATTAGACAGTTAGTCTTTGAGCTATCGTCAACCAAGTAACATAATCAGGAGTGAAAAGTGAAATATGGAAAAAATCGAATATCGTGCCGTTATAAAGTTCCATACCAGGCAAGGAAAATCAGTCGCGACCATAATGAATGAGATGTCATTGGTTTACGGCGACTCTTGTCCAGAAAAAACCAAGGTGTACAAGTGGCATAGTTTATTTAAACAAAAAAGGGAATCCCTTGAAGACAACCCGAAGCCGGGCAGGAGCATTGAGGTGACCACGCCAGCACTTATCCAAAAAGTTGAACAAATTGTACTCGAAGATGCTCGACTAAAGAAGAAACAACTCGCAGAAATGGTTGGAGTATCCGATACAACAATTTTTAAAATCCTACACGATCATCTCGGCATGTCTAAGGTCAGCGCAAGATGGGTGCCGAGAATGCTCACGCCGCCGCAAAAACAACAGCGCGTAGAATGTTCGCGTGAATTTTTGGACCTCTGTAATGAAGACAAGGATGGTGTATTGAGTGGAATTGTTACTGGAGACGAAACTTGGGTTCATCATTTTGAACCTGAGTCCAAACAAGACTCCATGCAGTGGCATAAAAAGGGCACAACACCTCCCAAGAAATTTAAAGTGTCACAATCAGCTGGGAAACTCATGGCAACGGTATTTTGGGACTCGGAAGGAATATTGTTGATTGATTATAAAGATAAAGGTGTTTCTATAACCGGAGAATATTACGCTTCAATATTAGAGCGACTAAAAGAAGTCATTAAAGAGAAAAGGCGGGGAAAATTGACAAAAGGTGTTCTGCTTTTGCACCACAACGCGCCCGTCCACAAGAGCCGTGTTGCGTTAGCTGCCCTGCATAAGGTGGGCTTCGAAATTGTGAATCACCCACCCTACAGCCCAGACCTGGCCCCGAGTGATTATTACCTGTTTCCGAAAATGAAAAAAGAGCTGCGGGGTAAAAAATTTACTGCCGATGATGAAGTCAAGGAGGCAGTTTCGGCGTATTTTGCAGATAAAGAGAAATCATTTTTTTATGAGGGTATAAATAATTTAATTGAAAGATGTGAAAAATGTATCCGTCTTGCAGGTGAATTTATTGAAAAAGAAAAATACTTTGGTTTTTTTATTTCCACCCCTTGTCCCCCATTCCGCGAATATAAAAACGCTCCCTCGTATGTATAAATATCAAGAAAAATATTCAAATCCTTTCCTGTATATAAATCAAAAAGGAAAAAGAAATTGACATTTTAAAAACACTTAACCAAAAGATCTTCCTTGCAGAAGAACTATTAAATAATCTACTAAACTTACTCCATGAAATCTTTGGTTATAACCTAGTTACTGGAAGACTGTTACAGAAACTGCCTAACAATCATTACAAACAACCCAATAGATCTATCATAAATAATTATATAAATCAATGACTTTACTTGCAATGCTATCAAAGTTTTTTTTTATAAACTTGCGAATACCAATCCTAGAACAGAAATAAATATTGCTAAATAATTGGCTCATTGGTGACGATTGTCCACTGTAAAACATAATTTACTACATTACTTTTATAAGATATGAAGATCATAACTGTTAAACAGTTACTTTTTAGTTAATCGAAGAAACAAATGTACATCTCCAAAATTCTTTCAATTTGAGCTAGTACTTTATCCGCTCTACACTGCTGATCTACTAAACAAAAACGAAAAAGCAAGCCCTGGTGGTCTTGTATGATGAAGACACCGCTAAACTTGTTTTACAATCGAACCTGTAGTCAAAACCCAACGCGTGCAAGTAAACCTGGATAAAATGCATCTTGGTCGAAGTGATGCAGAATGGTTGCAAATAAATGTAAATTAATTCATATAACATTAAGGAATTTGTAAAACAGTTAACCGACTTTGCAAAAACAGACATGTATTCAATAAACATAAAGAATATGTAATAAAGTTTTGAGCAAGTATTCGCTGAATGTGTCAACTCTCGATTAAAAGTAAGCTACTAGTACATATATAAGACAACCATCAAACCAATACAGACTGACATTTGGCATAGGGCTTTAGGGAACTGTTAATAAATCTAATCTAGGTATGCTGTAGAGATTTGTGAAAAAATAGTGAGAATCATAACCAATGCTCTTGATATATACAAAATATAGCTCTTCTCAAATATAATAATAATAATAATCTTTATTAGTCACAGACCATTTACAGAACAAAAATAAAGTAAAAAAAATGCATTGAAAAAAAATACAAATAATAATAATACAAATAATAGGTAATACAAAGCAAAAAAAAGATCTACGATTAATTCTAAACTATTACAGAAAGAAATCAAGAGATATATAGATCAGGATCGCACAAGAATCACTCACCATAACTGAGACTACCGGAAAGGATTCTCAAACAGAGCATTGGCATTCCTTGTCATATGCGCCAGAGGAGCTTTGTATAACACATTTGTTCTAGCTCTAGGGACCGAAAAAGTGTCATTAGATCTACTCGATCCACGAAACACACAAAAATTTATCTGCGACAAGATGGATGAGGCGTCGATAGTGTTAGTAACAAGTCTTATTAAAAACTTGGCACATAATCTGTTCAAGAAGAAATAGCACAATCCATTGAAAAATAAAGATATAGGTTTAGATCAAGTGTTCAGCGAAATAATGCTTTAATTAAAAACTTTCTTTTCAAAGACGATTAAGTATGACGTTTAAAACGATTTAAACCTTTGGATCCTACCATCCCTCAGGGGCTCAAGGCTGAAGTATGCGTACGAGTCCGAGAAACTCTAAACCCAATTTATTGCCTTTCTCTACCAAAATACCGTTGCGTATATTCGTATAGAAGACATTCCATATACTCACAGCAAATACGCTCCTGGTCAAACTGAATTTGATAATTGCAAACTAGCATGAAGTGATTCATTAGCAAAAATTGTAGCCGCAAGTAAGCAATATGCAAATATGCAGGTGTTTTTGGCTAAAAAAGAAGTACTGTGCAATTTTCAAGTTGACCATTTGTCCGTTAGCCAACATGGTTACACTGTCTACGAACAAATACTAACTACGGCGAATTCCAAGCATATACGCCCTATTCAATTCCTCGCAGTATGCTACTCCTTGTTTATAAGTCTTGTGGCAATTTCCAGTAATCTTAAATATTAAATGGATTTTTAGTTATTGACGTATTTATACGGAAATAGTGCTTTTTTTAATGTTACGATAATGCTAAGGGTATATCTTTACTAAAAGATACCCTTCCACGTGAAAGACATTTACTTATGAAGGTAGCCTGAAAAGTTTTAATCCTTAACATAAAGATGGCGTTATTCGTCATAAATATTCTGATAATATAACTACGCAGGAATTCGAAGGCACTATTGAGAATTTCAGTTATGTTGAACGCTCAGTTGTTGTTTAACAGTCGTTTGCGTCAGTTGATGTTAGGCTTTCTGCAAAAATGGAAACAATCGAATATAGAGCCATCAAACTATGCACTATTATTTGCCGCAGCTAAAGTTAAGGCAGCTGAGTTTAGACGTAGTCATACTAGCTTGGTTGATGAACGTGTAGGACTTACTAATAATAGCAACCACTACCGATAGCACCAACAAAGTTCACCAAATGGTGTTTGACGACCGTCGACTTAATGTTAGAAAGGTAGCTGTGGGCATTTCGAAAGAATGCATTTATTATATATTGACTGATAATTCGGAAACAGTTTTAGCGAAATAAATCTGGGTTTTGACGTCGATTAATTATTGTAGATCAAACTAGGATCCATCAAGTTAAAAAAAGCGAAGACTGTTCCATCGGTCGGGAAAGCGATAACGACTGTTTTTTGTGATAGTAATGGTGTTAATTAACTGTCTTGAAGAATTAAAAACAGTGACGGGGGCAGAGTACGAATTATTATTTGATAAGTTGACGGCGAAACTGAGAAAAAGCTTCCACGTTTGTATAAAATGCTTTGTTCCACCAACACAATATACAGTCTCATACTTCAACGGCTGACATTGCAAAAATTCACGAATTGGGGTTCGAGCTGATTAACTATCCGCCATATTTAGCAGCTCTGGCTCCTAGCGACTTTTTCTGTTCCATAAACTCAAAGAAGGCTGTCACATTCGTAAAAACCTAATTTTCCGATGAACAAGATTCCAATTACTATTTGGACGATTTAAAGAAATATTAGCATCAGTAGGAAAAGTGTATAGAAGGAGATTATGTAAAAAGATAAAACTGAACTCTTAATGCCCACAATTATGATTATATCACTGAATTTAGAAAAAATGTTCTATTCAATACGTTTTACTACTATACTACTGTTGCTATTTAGGTATCGATATACAACGCTTGCAAAAATTTATTCATTCACTTGACGATATTTCCGGGCATATCAGTCGGGAATTGCAAAAGTGAGTCATAGAATGAAGCTGAGTTATATAGAATATACATAAACACGTACCAACATCTATGTGGTGATTACTCAATTTCCATTAAGTATGAACAATGGAAGAAATTACAACAACAACTCGGTCATCAAGTATGAGCGTATGTTATTTGTGATTACTGTTATTAGTCGTTCTGGGAAGCGAAGACTTTTATTAATAGCTTATTTGTTTATAACTGGCGATATCAATGTGTGTATGTATGTGTTGTGCGTTCGTGTGTATTATGTGTATATGATATGAGAAAAAACTGTGCTCTTTATTAAAGGAAGCGATGACATATACTGTTTATTAATTATTCTTTCAAAGTATTAATTGGCTTATCGCAATATATCCAGCGGATATTTACACATATTGCTCAGTCTTTGCACTTCGTTTTTCCGAAGTACAAAAGAGTGTTTGTCTGAAGTATTAATAACGTGACGATAACATTTTTTTCCTGGTATTAAAGACGAATTATCTGCATTAATAGATAACGTTGTTCTTAATCTTGCTTTATTTAACTCGCGTATCAGATTTATAAATGGCACGTCATCATTATGACATTTCTAAGTATATATTACACTACTTTAGTACCTTTAATTGTACAGTAATTAGGAATTTCCTAGAGACTACACATTGAATATCAATACTTTCCTAAAAAACAATCGAAAACGATAATGATTCACTTGCAGCTTGTAATATATATTTCATCACATTGTGAGCATGAAAAAATTGGTGATAACATTGGGTAGTAAACATTTTTAGTAGTAAACATTTTAAAGTAATACTCATCATTGCGAAACTAAATATTAAAGTATTATTTAAAGGTGGGAATATTTTCAGTAAATATATTTATATTAATTTTATTCGCATTAAAGGATTGGCGCCAAAGGCTTTCAGAAAAATAATCCCTGTCTGATTTTTATTATTGCAGCGTAAATAGCAGTGTTAGAAAACGTTTTTTAAAATCAAAAATCAATGCTTTCCATTCGAGATTTTTAAAATGGTTATTTTTGTTATTTTTTTTATATTTAGGTACCTACCTTAATTTTTTGAAGAAGACCATGCTTTCACAATTAATTATTTTTTTCAATTTTTCACCAATTCTTTGGAAAAAATATTTCGATTTTAATTTATTTCTTATAAGTATAAGGAGCGCTCAGACGGCAATAACTATAGACCGATCAGTATCTTGTCAAATTTTGCTAAAATATTCGAACTTGTTGTCTATGACAAATTATTTAGCTGTGTTAAGTCCTTCTTATCTATTAGGCAACATGGATTTATTGTAGGCAGTTCTACTGTTACCAACCTAGTCGAGATTATTCGATTTATCGGGGAACGACTTGATAAACGTCAACAAATCGATGTCATATACACGGATTTCAGCAAAACTTTCGATACCATCAATCATGGCATTTTGATTAACAAATTGACATCTTTTGGCTTTGCTCCTAATATTACTAATTTATTTTTTTCCTATCTGCAAAATCGTTCCGGTTATGTGCATTATAATGGATTCTCATCTAATGTCTTCGATATTTCCTCTGGAGTCCCACAGGGTTCCCATTTGGGACCCCTTTTGTTCAATATCTATGTTAACGATCTCTTGGAACGTCTTGAGAGCAGAGTGTTAGCTTATGCCGACGATCTAAAAATCTTTAGCACTATTAATTCACCTGAGGATAACACTAATCTTCAAACAAATATGTTCATTATTGACGAATAGTGTACCCATAATCAGATACAGCTAAATATCGACAAATGTGCTGTTTTCTCTTTTAGCAGAAGTGATACTCTATTATACCTAGAGTATACAACGTCAAGGATCCTGGAGTTTTGTTCGACTCGCATCTTAGCATATAAGTAATATAACTGCATCATCTTCCAGGGGTCTTGGGTTCCTTATTCTGTCTTACAAGGATTTTAGTAACGTGCATACTTTGAAGGTTCTTTACTGTTCTCTTGTCCGGTCCAGAATGGAATACGCTTCAGTAGTGTGGTACCCGCATTACCATTACCAGCAGTTACTCCTGGAGCATGTTCAAAAGAGATTTCTGAAATACGAGGGAGCGTTTTTATATTCGCGGAATGGGGGACAAGGGGTGGAAATAAAAAAACCAAAGTATTTTCCTTTTTCAATATATTCACCTGCAAGACGGATACATTTTTCACATCTTTCAATTAATTTATTTATACCCTCATAAAAAAATGATTTCTCTTTATCTGCAAAATACGCCGAAACTGCCTCCTTGACTTCATCATCGGCAGTAAATTTTTTATCCCGCAGCTCTTTTTTCATTTTCGGAAACAGGTAATAATCACTCGGGGCCAGGTCTGGGCTGTAGGGTGGGTGATTCACAATTTCGAAGCCCACCTTATGCAGGGCAGCTAACGCAACGCGGCTCTTGTGGACGGGCGCGTTGTCGTACAAAAGCAGAACACCTTTTGTCAATTTTGCCCGTCTTTTCTCTTTAATGGCTTCTTTTAGTCGCTCTAATATTGAAGCGTAATATTCTCCGGTTATAGAAACACCTTTATCTTTATAATCAATCAACAATATTCCTTCCGAGTCCGAAAATACCGTTGCCATGAGTTTCCCAGCTGATTGTGACACTTTAAATTTCTTGGGAGGTGCTGTGCCCTTTTTATGCCACTGCATGGAGTCTTGTTTGGACTCAGGTTCATAATGATGAATCCAAGTTTCGTCTCCAGTAACAATTCCGCTCAATACACCATCCTTGTCTTCATTACAGAGGTCCAAAAATGCACGCGAACACTCTACGCGCTGTTGTTTTTGCGGCGGCGTGAGCATTCTCGGCACCCATCTTGCGCTTACCTTAGACATGCCGAGATGATCGTGTAGGATTTTAAAAATTGTTGTATCGGATACTCCAACCATTTCTGCGAGTTGTTTCTTCTTTAGTCGAGCATCTTCGAGTACAATTTGTTCAACTTTTTGGATAAGTGCTGGCGTGGCCTCGGGTCGTCTTCAAGGGATTCCCTTCCTTGTTTAAATAAACTATGCCACTTGTACACCATGGTTTTTCCTGGACAAGAGTCGCCGTAAACCAATGACATCTCATTCATTATGGTCGCGACTGATTTTCCTTGCCTGGTAAGGAACTTTATAACGGCACGATATTCGATTTTTTCCATATTTCACTTTTCACTCCTGATTATGTTACTTGGTTGACGATAGCTCAAAGACTAACTGTCTAATAACAATGAAACTTCGTATTTATACTAATCATGAGTCGCTACACAGGCCACGCCCCCAATGCGCCTACTCACCCCTCTACAACCCGCTCATTCCGCGAATATAAAAACGCTCCCTCGTACTTATCTTATAGGATTGATGGACATTATTCTGCCTTTGGTACGACATAACATACATATGAGGTTCTACTTGTTAGACATAATCTCGAATCCCTTTGTATACGCAGGAAGAAAGCTAGTGGTGGTTTTCTTTATAAATTAATAAATAATTTTATTGATTCTACTGAGCTATTGCCTCAAACTGATTGATTTTTTCGTACCTAGGTTTGCTACTAGATCGTCGGCAACTTTCTCAATACCTAGGGTAAGAACCAATGTTCTTTACAAGGCTCTACTGGTACATATGTGCTGAAATGCCAGTAGATTATATGTGGATCGGTTTCATTAATCGACATTTATTATTCATTCACTTTTCAAATGACTTGCATTATCTTATTATAAGTGTTTATATTTTTGGTTAATTAGTTTTTTATTTTTTCTTTGTATTACATCAAAACCTATTTTTATTTTTAAGTTCAGTAATATGTCCTGTAATTGGTTTGTTAAACTGTTAGGCATTAAAGATTATTATTATTATTATAAAGTGCAGAGAAGAATATTTTTCTATTTAAGGCAGTCAAAATATGGAAAAAATATTTGTGGCAGAATTAGATTTAATGTTGGCTCTCATTTTCAAAGACGATATACACTATCGGCCATAAGTATTTGCGCACTTGTATAGTTTTATATTATTCAAATATACAGTATTATAGCCAAATTAAAATCAATACGTTATTAAATATTAATTTTTACATTTTACAACCTACGTAAGGCGATTAAATAAAGTTATTTTTCTCGGAAATTTTATGTGCGGTTAGATTAGGCCATAAATCAAGTAACAAGAGGTATCGCATTTGTATAAAAACTTTAGTTTTCATTAAAGTTTCAGTGTAAAGAGTTCATGTTGTAGTGTGTTGTTACTTTAAAATAAAATCGATTTTTTAATTAACGACGTGTCGAAAAGATCATCGGTGCAAACACGTGCTCTTACAGTGTCTCTGATAGTTTATTGAATAAAAAGCGGCCAGACCGACCAAAAATAACATCAGCGAATAATCGAGAATAGCTTTATTAAGTATAAGAAATCGGCGAAAAAGTGCACAAGAAATTGTCTCAGAAACAAACATTATTCGGAATAAAACAGACATCGAAGTGCCCTGAACCGTGGAGTCCAAATTTTCGGCTCAAAAAGAAGAATGTTTTTCTGAAGATAAGTAGAAGAACGAGTTTTCGAATCATACGTTGTATCCACCACTAAGCATAGAGCAGAATCAGTAATGGTTTGGAGTTGTCTAGCTGGAACATCTGTAGCCCATCTTATTCAAATAGACGGTATTATAAGCAAAGAACGGTACAGAAAAAGTTTGAACAGATTACCGTTTCCTTGGGAACACGACTAACTGGAGAAAGCTTTGTGTTTCAGCAAGACCACAACCACAAGCGTACGTCTAAATTGTGTATTTAAGAGAATTAGAAGGGCAAGGAATAATTGTTATTATAAAATGGCTTCCTTAGAGCCCCGACTTATCCTATTAATCCAGTAGAACTGTTATTGCATGAGCTAGACAGACAAGTTCCAACATCCACAAAGCAGTATGCACCCAACAACAGGATGTATAGTCAGAAATAGAAGCAGAAACTTACTAGAAAGAAGCCAAGCATTAATAAAAGCTAAAGGTGGTTTCATCGACGAAACAAAAATTTATAAGCAAACTTAAAAGAATATTTGTTAAAATTGTTTGAAACAGCACTGATATTTTTGCCAAAATTTCCGGTAGTGATTTCCATATTGTTCGTAACTGGTATGATAACTGCTTACAAGTGCATAACACTCTTCTCGAAGCATTGCCGGTCTAAAGGTTATCAACACGGTTTACGTGCAGCCATTGTGAGGCCAACTCCATCAGACTGATGCTATTTTCTTGTTTCCGGTTTGCACATTTCCGACTTCTGTGTTTTGGGTTTTTGGGCTTAAATAATTAATATTTGATACTAATTTTCTAATTATTGAAAAAAAAAATATATATATATATATACATATATATACATATATGTATATATATATATACATATATATATGTATATATATATACATATATATATATATATATGTATATATATATACATACATACATATATACATA
The DNA here is from genome assembly GCA_031893035.1 of Dermolepida albohirtum. Classification (NCBI taxonomy): domain Eukaryota; kingdom Metazoa; phylum Arthropoda; class Insecta; order Coleoptera; family Scarabaeidae; genus Dermolepida; species Dermolepida albohirtum. The sequence goes on from JAVIWB010006509.1 coordinate 872,712, forward strand.
TACAAATGTATAAATTAAGTTAGCGTAGCCCAAAACTTATTAATTTTTTAAATATGGTTGGTCAGTTACAATTCATTAAAATGTCTAATTCCTGAATTTATTGATGTGGATCACCATGAGTTAAAGAGTTCAGACCATTCTCATCAAAGCCCAATAGGCCTCCTGAATGTTGTAAATCGCGCATATCCAAGTGGTCTTCTTTAAATCAGAACCATTTCCGTGCTCTACTCTCCTGAAGGACATGGCATAAATATTTTTAGTGATTTCAAATGCAATATTAACTCAATACAAAGAATATGTTACGTCGGAAAAGCTCTTTTTTTCTACTTGACTTTCCATTTCATTTTGTTAAATTCGTTTAAGTGTAAATTATAATTATACCAAACCTTTTGAACATCGATGTACAACTGTCTTGGAAATCATGCTAGAAACTTAACGACGTGGTGGTCTGAGGTACTTTTATAGCGGATTTGCGTTTTGCTGCAGTCGGAAACATTTAAATATTTTTTACCTTTTACGACTTAGTGCGCACGTATATACATGCATACATACATTTATATATATATATAGTCTTCCCTCTTTCTCATTCGCACCGTGGAACGGGTTCCTTCGTGTCTAATGAGTTGAACTAAGTTCCCTTACTGTCTTTGCTTGCACTCCTCCCGTACACTATTAAAAACATTTATTAAGGTTGCAATTGTTTCTCTTCATTGGCGCGGAAGCTCTGTAATGTGAGAGTTGGGAGCGTTCCCCGTTTGCTTAACGTAGTCTCTAGCGTCATTGTGGAAAATAAAAAAAGTAAGTTAAGTCGACGTCAAGTCGAGCACATGTCGGCACGAAACAGGATGTTGTGAGAAGTGGTTAAGGAGAAAAAAGAGTTGAGAAAACGTGTCCAACGGGATCTTTACGGGAAAGAATGACGTAAACAATTCCTTTCGGAATTAAATTTTGTTGGGAGAACAAACCTTTTGATTATCTTCTGTTAGAATTGCTTGTAATATGTAAATATTCATTTTGTGTAGAGTAAATAGTAGGATGTTATAAAAGGCGATTACTCCTAATGATACAAAAATAAATACTAATTATGTTTAGATTAAAACAGATGTCTGGATTCAATAACGAAATGTGTTTTCACGACGAGTGCAGTGAATTGTTCAGTTTAATCCCATTAAAAAGGGAGTAGAAGTAATCTATTTAATTTGTTCTTAAATCGTATATAAAATTTGTAACACGTTGTTTTACAATTCATTAGAATACTTCTATTCGTAATAGCATATTAATTGAAAAATTTGTTAGTATGGATTTATTGCTTCTTTTAAAATGATACATTACTTAAGTGTAGGCTGTCGCGGCCGTTGTCTACGGTAGATAAGTTGCCATGATCTGTTCAATTTTGGCATTCCTTTGATCATCCAGTCGGATCCTTCAGAAAGTTTTTAAGTACTAACGTGATCATGTTGCTGCTTCTTTTGCTTGTGTTTTATATTCGATTGTTACTTCACTTCACTGATCCATATCTATATCGCTCCGATGAATTGGATCAAAGTCAATAACAGGAAGAATTTATGAACAAAGTCGGTATAGGGAGACATATCAATCACTTTATTTAATTTTTGCCTTGGAAAGAATAACTCACAAAATGCTGGATTTCTATCAAACAATGCCAGAAGCCTATGCTGATGGTACTGAAGTTACAACTAGATTGGAGGAAGACGTAAAGGAGATATGTAAATATTCGAAAGTCCTGGAAACTGGACAGGGACTGAGAATAAATATATCAAAAATTAAATATATGATATCGACAAATCCAAGAGTCTTCTTCTATATCCCGTGACTACGGCAAGGATGTTTGTATTGAAGTGCGTGGTGCACAGTACGTTCGTTACAATAGGGGAAAATGCGCGGACTTTAGAATACTGGGTATGTTTCGAACGTGAATGATTTTCGTATCCAAAAAAAAAAAACTGATTCCTAAACTCCAAAAGCCAAGGTTCTTTATGGACTGTAGCATAAGGTACTACAGAACTTAATTGGTACCCATCTTCTCAATTAAAGTTGGGATTCTTTATTATTACCGATGAGTGCCGTTTCACTCTTGATTGATAATGATTAATTGTAATTGTGAATAGTTTCTAGATAATGAGTATCCTCTAATTTTTTTGTCTTTCTTTAATAGTTGCGGCTTTTTTCGGATTCCATTGTAAAATTAAACTCTTTATATGTTGAAAATGTTTAAGATAATAAAACACTGTCTGTAACCATTTTCCCCAACGTATAAGAATTGGCGAGATACAGAAACACTGTGTGAAACTTTAGAATTCATTTAGATTTAAGGAACGGTTTCTCTTTGAACAATTAAATCATTTATTGTACCTGTGGGGGTTTACGTCACATGTAAAGGATTATTTAAATCCAGGGCTTATATTCCGAGAAGAACGAAACATCGTATAATTAAAATTTTATTGCCATGTATATAATGTACAAACTGAGCGCTTAGATGTGAAAAATGATAGCCAAATATCCTCCATGACTCCGTTCACATGACACTATTCTTTTACTGAAATTTTTTATAAAGCTTTCACATAACTGCGGCTCTACTTCAGCAATTGCAGACCTGATGGTTTCCCTTTGGTCTGGAACAGTAGGTTCATTCCCGCACACTCTTTCCTTCAGATAGCCCCCCCCCCCCCCCAAGAAAATGTTTAGTGGGGTTGGATCATAAGACTTAGATGGCCATTCGATGTCACCTCTGTGAAAGGTAGTACGGCCAAATGTGATTGCTTCACGTGCTGGGAAACATGTTAAAATAATATGTCATTCACATTCATCATCGATTTCATTGAAAAAAGACATTCAGCATTTCCCGATAGCGTAAGCTAGTAACAGCGACAGTTTTGCTATTTCCATCTTTAAAAAAGTTCAGGCCAATAATATCCCAATTATACACAAACTCATAATACACACCAGACCCAGACAGCGCATTTTTGGGGCATTGGTTTCTCTTGAATAATATGTTGAATTTCATCACCCCTGAAATGATAATTTTGGTGATTTACAAAACCACTCAAGTGAAAGTCTGCTTCATCGCTCAATACCAGTTTTGTTTGGAAAAATCAGCATCAATGTACGACGTTTCAGGTGGTCCCTTTCCTTCCCAGTTCTAGCGTCAGATCTTTTCTTAAAATTCGTTGAGCAGTATTTTATGAAAGCCAATTGCTGTGCACGGCAACGAATTGTGACGTGATTAGTTTCTCATGCATACTATTACGTACCCGAGTAATATTTTCCTCCAAACAACCTTTACGCCGATACCGGATCCTTGGTTTGTCAAATCGGTTTAAAACTTTTGCATTAGGTCAAGAATTGTACTCTCGCTTGGCATATTATTGTGTTCAAAAGGTAGTCGAATATTCCTTAGTGTACTCGTAACTGATCACTTGTTTTCACAATAAATTTCTATGACTTGTATACGTTACTGAAACTCTGCAATCATTCATTTGAACGTGAACTTGCAACAGTCTCACTAAAGCAAATGGCGCGTATTTTAAATCCTGCGATTCAATTTGGATCAGTATTTATTAAATTACTACGGTTATTTTTGAGAGAACGACACATACTTAACTAGTTGCACTATCAATTATTAAAATTAATTAGCCTTCTGAGAGTTAAAAGTTGATCAATGCGCTACCCTAAAAATTACTTTGTTAGTACATTTCTCTAATCTTTTACAATGACACCGACGGTTAAAAAAATTCCAGTCTTCGTATCCAACATTGATAGCAGTATTTTTTACAGTCGCCGATGCCTCATCCATACATAACCATAGCATTTTGTTATTTAAATTGAATTCAATTTTATCGCGCACAGAGCCTTACATAATTTTGTCATTTGGTATCGCATGTAACCCGGAATTTACTAAATTGTTTTTGAGCAAGTGAAGGAAACGGTAAATTATAAACAGTAAACATTACGAAATTAAATGAAAAATAAAATCATTTTATGTATTCACACAATTTACGCATATTTATGTTTTTCAGTCTTAATGTGCTTTTTACACGCAAATTTGTCCCGGGACAAAAAAGATTTATCGCAAACTGTATATATTATTTTTGCGCCATCGGACTTTAAGTTTGGAATTACTTTAATGAACTTTCTTACATTACATTTTCTATTAACTGTAGCACTACTACAACCTTCTAACATTATTACGCTGTACATTCAAGCTGCACTATAACAAAGACCACAACTGTTCTCAGCAAGCTAACGCGATGTATTAAATTCACTGTGAATTAGCTAGGCGTACATATTCCCCCATCAAGAATTGGCAGCTCTATTAATGAACAATCACTTGTACATATCTCGGGAGAAAATGTACATAGAATATATTTAAAGAATGCCTAGTAATCCTACTATCTACATACATTCCTAGATTATATAACGAATGCAATTGTAGTGACACTAATATTACGACCAAGGTGGACGATATTTAGAACCAAAGTAGTGATAATTAAACATGATTATCATTTACCAAGTGTACCGGAAAGTCATCATATCCAGTTTCTTCGAAAAAAAAACTTTTTATTTATTCAAAATATTGACCATTTGATTCTATACATCTTGCCCATCTTTCAGGCAATTTATGGACTGTCATTCCAAAAATCTGTTTGTCCTTTAAGCAAAACCATTCATCCAGCCATTTTCTTACTTCTTCGAAATTGACGAAGTGCTGCTCTGCAAGCGCGTATCCCATTGATGCAAAAAGGTGATAGTCAGACGGGGCAAGATCTAGAGAGTACAGTGGTGCAATATTATGTCCCATCCAAGTGCTGTCAATGCTTCCTTGACCGGTTTTGCTATATGAGACGGCTAGTTATCGTACTGTAAAATCACTTTACCGTGTCTTCGGGCCCATTCTGGACATTTTTCTGTTCATGCATGGTTAAAATTGATAATTTGTTGTCGGTAGAGATCAGTATTAACTGTTTCACCAGGTTTCAACAGTTCGTAATACACCACGCCACTCTGTTCCCACCAAATACAGAGCTTTGTCTCGCGACAAAAAAGATTTAGCCTTAGAGTTGATGGACCAGCTTCGCCAGGTAATAACCACGGTTTTTTGCGCTTAAGGTTATCGAAATAAATTCATTTTTCATCACTCATCACTACTCGATGCAGAAATAACTTCCGATCATACCTCTGGAGCAGCATGTCACAGACAATTTTTTGATTTTCCTGTCATTCAATTGATGTGACACCCATTTCCCCATCTTTTGGATTTGCTCCTAATGGGTCGCTAATCTTTTCTTGCGATACATTTAACCAAACTTTTTCGATCTACCAATGTTCTTTGTCTTGCACATCGAAAGCATCACATCGACTTTTTCTTTTGATTAAATAAGAAAAGCCCATATTGTGGGCCAATTACGTTCGCGGGCCGCGTTTAAAAGTAGTGCATTTTAAAGTAGTGTTCGCGGGCCGGATCAAATCTTACAGCGGGCCGGTTGTTGTCCACGTATGGTATAAATCTATGACAGTGTTACTTTCGCAAAATATAACATATGTATCAAATCATAGCATTGCATACTTAACACTAACCACACATATATATATATATATATATATATATATATATATATATATGACTCAACATAATGTTAAAAGTTAGCTCCCCTCCTAGAAGAAGTAATTTAATGTTTTATAAAAAGAGATGCCTGTATTTGCTCTTAACTTATTTCTAAAAAAAATCACGAGTCTAACTAAATACTTAACATAATAAATTATTACCTGTTATGTCATATATATGTACACTTTCTAATTCAACACTCTCGAGTTACTGAACTAATATTTATGAGTACATAATTACATCTTCACACACAAAAAAAAAGAAAAGGTGTTTATACGCTAATTAGTAAACCTCACGTGTACACAACTTTATCATCCAAAAAGAATCTAAATATAGCATTAACAGTGCTATACATATACTCATTAGCACGGCAAGGCAGAAGCAACACGTACGCTCAATATTTTTTTAAAGTACAATTAGGTATTTATCAGTATTTTCGTCAAGATAGAGAGAGAAAAAACTGCAGGGCGTTCACATACCACTTAGTCGTCCGTTAAAATTCCGTTCACAGTCGTTTAAAATTTCGACCGTCCTAGACCTTAGCCTTGCCGTGCCTTCTCGATTACGATTTCATTTGCATGCCTACACATATATATCGATTTAGAATTTAAATAAACGACCGCTCGAGCCAAGTTTTCGAGATGGGAACGAAGAGACAAGCATTTCTGGGCGCACTTAATGACTGTTAATGGTCGATGGCATAAAATATGGATGCAACAATGGAACCTTTGAGTCGGTGCCATAAAATATTAAAAGTACATTCCCCATACTCGGTGTATGTATGTATGTATTCTATACGTAACCACAAACCATGAAGTTTTAGTATTTATGGAGACGTAATAGTTGATTGCACTCTCCATGCATATCTCTATTGTAATGTATGCATTTGGAACATTTCGTTGTTTCAGCGAGGTCGAAATGTGCGTAAACAATAGCCAATAGCTTGAATAATGTTCAATTTATTGTAATTTTCTGATCAATTGGTGCATTTTAATTAAAAAGCATTGTTAAACCATTTACTGGGATTTTGAAAATAATTTAGTAGAAATACACTACCTCTCACGGAAGTTTGGCCAAAGGGAAGAATTAGAAAAAACTAAAATATACGTATAAAATAAATTAAAAAGTAATGTATATTATGCCAAATGTTAATAATTAAGTAATTAATAACCTTTCATTAATTATACTCGCCTTTCTTCGAAAAATCTCTTTGAATTCAGCACTGCCTGAACAACACGTGGCATTTTTCTAATTAGTTTTCCAATTGAAAAGTTCTAATTTTAACCGCTTAGACTTAGTTGTGCCTAAAAAGCATTGTCTTTCATTATAATAAGCATACAATATTACTTTCAATAATTGTACTAAATTCTGAATTCATTGGCATAGATTTTGACTTTTCTCGCCTCTTGATCCATATTTTGTCCACTCTAATCTCACTCAAGTAATCTATCCACCTGTGTTCCGTTTTTCCCTTTCTCTAAGGGTAATGTTTTTATTATTAGGACATCTATTTTACCTTCTAGTTTTATGATTTTAATGCTTCTTTAAAAGCCCAAAAGTTTTAAATAGCAATCCGACATATTTTTATTATTAACTTCATAATTGGTATAATTTTCATTCTATAAGAGTTTAGCTTTGTTTCTGAAAAGGTCGGAAACAAATCTACATAGGAACCAAGTAACATCCAAGGATGCCGGAAAGAATTACTACAATTAAATGTAAAGGGTGTTCCAAATTTCACGGTTTTTTTTAAAGAATAGATAAAACACATAATTTGCATTCACTTTCAAAAACTTTATATTGGTAATTGAAGTATCGGTTATGACATTTATACGCGAAAAATAATATCTGCCAAATGGCCTTCTCTTGCAGCTCCACAGAAGTCCATTTTTTGTTAAAATTTTCAATGACATTTTGACATAATTGAGTCTCTATCTTACCAATGACACGAATAATTTCATCTTTGAAAGCAGGAATTGATTGTGGACTGTTTTTATAGACCTGACTTTTCCATAACCCCAAAGGAAATAGTCTAACGATGTCAAACGACCTGATCTTGGTGGCCAATTAACATCACCGTTTCTTGAGATTACACGTCCAGGAAATTTTTCTCTCAATAAATCAATTAATTCGTGTGCAAAGTGAGGTGTAGCGCCATCCTGTTGAAACCACATATCCTCTAGATCAATATTCATTAATTCAGACCACAAAAATTCGGTTATCGTCCGACGATATCGATCACCATTGACAGTTACAGCTTCACCAGCAGAGAAGTAAGATCCAATTATACCACCTGACCATAATGCACACCAAACAGTAACTCGTTTAGGATGCATAGATTTCTCATGAATAATTCGTGGATTTTCCTCATCCCAGATACGGCAATTTTGTTCATTAACATAGCCACCAAGTTTAAAATGTGCCTCATCGGAAAAGATTATTTTTTGATAAAAATCAGCTGGTTGTTCATTGATGAAATTGACAAATGAACGACATTTTAAATGATCCAATGGCTTCCAGTTCCTGTTATTTGAACATTACATGCCTTCAGAGCTAAATCCTTGTGTAAAATACGCCATGTTGTTGATCCACTAAGTCCAAGTTGTTGTGAACGTCGTCTAATGGACATTTCAGGATCTTCAGCAACACTTTCACGAACCAAACCAATATTTTCTTGTGAAGGACCACTACAACTGTATTTTTCACTTTTTTGATCTTCCGCGGCATCGGTCGCTTGAAATTTTTTAATAATTCGACCAATAGTGTTTTCAGATGGACGATTATGTAAACCATAAACTTTTCACAGAGCGCTGATTGTCATAAAGTAATTCAACAATTTGAACGCGTTGTTGGACCGTGTTCGAAGCCATTTTTATTAATGTCATACATCACACATTTTAAATGCCCACATACCCAGACAAGTTCAATGCGCCATCTATATTTTGTTTATTCTTAAAAAAAGACCTCGCAGTTTGAAACACCCCTTTACATAGGAACTAAGTAACATCCAAGGATGCCGAAAAGAATTACTACAATTGTATGTATATACACTCGAGAAAATTCCTATAGAAAAACTACTTTAAATCTATGTCACTGAACTAATTGTAGAATAAAGGATAGGATAATACATTACTTACCGGAAATTCGTATGCGATAAATTTCAAAAGAAAGCTGCAAGTAAGCTCTTAGAATGTATTTGCTGAACTAAGTTTTATTATAAGCAGTTTCATCGTTTAATCGTTTTCCCATGTTGAATATTAAAGCGAAAAATATATTAAGACGACAGATTTTCTGCTGCTGTACTTCGTCTCAATTTCGCTTCACGTATTGCAGTCATAGGAAGCTGTTGAGATTGTTTACTGCCTTGCTTTTGAAGCTACTTTAAGAACTTCCTTACATGACCCCTTTGTGCGGATGTAGCTATTACTAAGTAATTTGCCTGAATAAATTGCACTCAACTTCTTATTTTCTTAAGGTAAATATCAATGTGTCGGAAGCAAAATCGCATACACTTTTGTCATTCTCCTTATATAATACATATACAGGGTGTCGCAGAAATAACTAAAAAATTTAACGCAAGTAAAGCAACAAAGCTATTCAAAAGTTTTATTTTACGGTTTATAAGAGAAGTGTTTGCCATTTATTCTACATATGTTTACTATACCTCATATACAGTATTGTGCATAAGCAAGTGATAACTTACACACAAAATTCAGTATATTAACAATATTGTTTCCATATTTCATATTATTCTACTTTTACTCTCATAACAAAGCTCCAAGAATTCAAAAATTTATTCTTAGTCCTACTCGTTCAATCTGTCGCTTATCGATGGTTATTTCATCACTTGCTTAGGGACAGTTCGTGCGCAATGTGGGCTAATATACCACCTGATTTCAAAAGATTTAGTTAAATTATTGCGTTTCCAAGTTGTTTACTTTAACATAAGTGTCTGTGAATATTTTTTAGATATTGTAAAGGGATACTGTAACAATTAATTTTATTCTATCATTTATATTTTGGTTAAGTTCATTTCTCGAAAGATACCTCGAATATTTAATGATAATCGCCACCCCAGTGTTTCCTCGTAACAAAATGCCACACGTTTCTGTTTGCCATCAGGACGCAGAGCTTGTGGCAACTGTAACTTGTACACCTTTATAACTAACCGACGTCTCAAAACACGCTAAATTGTTGTTGTAGGCAGTTGGAACTCCCGACTGGCACTACGAGTTGATTTTGAAGAATTACGTTGGAAAGCAGTTTGAATTCGTGCAGCATTTTCACAAGAAACACGAGGGCGGCCAGGACTCTTTCCTTTACATACACAACCTGTATCTACTACAAACTGTCGATACCATCTGCGAATGTTCCACCTATTCGGAGTATCAATTTGGTAGCTCAACCTGAAATGGCTTAGCACTGTAATTACGGAATTGCACTTCGTAAACTCGAGAACACAAAATAATTTCTGCTACGGAGTAACCATTTTAAACATATGACGGTTACCAAGAGAAACAGAAGACAACTGACATCTAGCGGCTATTAAATAAACTAGACTATGTATTCGTTTCTCCATTAGCCGAGCCGAGGTGCAGCGATCGATAGTTTGGACAAAATAATACTTTGTAATACGTATATTCTTTTTGAAACACGCTGTATATATATATATATATATATATATATATATATATATATAATTGCTTTTGTCTTGAAACCTGTGGTTATTTCTATCTCTCGTACTATTTTGTCTTTGTGGCACACAAAACAAACAGATTTGGAATGAATATAATTTCACCAATGATTTAAATGTATTTTATAGTTATAGTGTTAATCTAATTATGTCTTTTGAGGAAATGTATATATGGCAGCACATTTTTTTTTGTATTTGCTTTTATTTTAAGAACCAAACATTTAAATTTATCTTTAGATGAGTGTCTTGGAAAGTATAATGCAAAAACTTGATTAAAAATTAAATCAACTCCGTCTTCAGAAATTTTAAAAACAAATGTTTACTCTGCTTCTGTTTCCGTTCCAAATCCATTCATAATGTAGAAAAATTTTATACATCAGTTTGAGTATTCTATTGAAATTTTAATTAATTCATTTTAAAATAGCCATTTTGTTCCAGAAAGAATTGTGAGGTTGTGACAATGACAAGGTAAAATTTACCCTAACACACAACTTTCGTATTCGACAAAACGAAATGTATAAATAATCATAAAACACAGTAGCTGAAAGAATATGCAATGAACTGTTTTCTATTCTATGTACTGTTAGTATTTGTCTGGATAATTATTTGGCGACAGTAACATCAACAGGTACAATTTTCTCTTCTAAATACAAATATTTCTAACCTTGATTACTAATATCAATTCTCACGTATAAAATGTCAGTGTCACGAATCAAGATCATGCACGATCCCATCACTTATATGTACAGCTGGCGAGACACGAATATTCCCACATATTTCGCTTTTTTCTCGGAGTTTTGTTGATTACGTTTCATTTTCCTTGAATCATGACATTTCTGAAATGCCAATTTCAATTAACCTAACTATGAGCCTTAGATTTACCATACCAAGAGCATAAAAAATACGGATATTCTGTATATCCACTTCTCTGGCTATGGGGGAAGTTTACCATTTCTAGATCGATACAAATGACCCACTGATGTTCTTCATACTTAATTTTTTTCGGGACTAGTGATATTATGTTTAATATTCCTCCATTATGCTGGTAGAATGACCAAACTACGTTTTGAACTATCGACAAATAATAAAAATTCGCTAGAATACCAGGTTATTTTGCCGAAAAAAATGGACAACTTATTACGATAAAATGCAATATTAGTACCTGGATAAAGTAGATTCTTTTCATTGAAACTGGAGGCAAGTAATGCAGAAGACGCCGTTGAGAGGTTCAGGACTTCAGTGAAATCATTCAGTTCTTGTTGATTGAAATTGATTGGGGAATTACTGAATTCACATCAAAATCATTATCAATTTTTGATTGCATGCACTAAGCTTCATCAGACGTTGATGGTTCTGTATCATCTTCCAAAAGTCTAGGTAGACTTCTGAATGATGGAATAGGTATTTCTTTAGATTGCAATACAGGTCTCTGCTGACTCTAGATCAGAATATGTCCTTTCGTGTCTATCATTGCGATTGATGCTTTTGATATGACAAGAGAAAGGAACCATCATTATGGTTTCTTCATTCTCTCCAAACTATTAGTATTCCACATTTTTGACACGTTCTCTTTCCAATTGTTCCCTGTGGTATATGTATGTTCAATTTTTTTACATACGAAATGTGAAGCCTAAGATGAATACCGCTCTCTCAAGTGGACGCTAAACTAGGCAGGGTAGCTCTTTCTCACAAAGTCGAAAGTATATTTTAGACTTATGTGTGTATTTACGCAGCTGCGTCCACTTATGGCTGCCATAGCTTGGATTAAATGTTTTAGTATTAAAAGACCCGATACAAAATCATAGCACAACTTCACCTACGAGAATTCAATAGTAAACTGATAAGGGTAAGGCAGTGGCAGACTCGAGGTAATATTACTTATTTACTAGATCGGTCACGCTAGCTTCCTAATACGTACATACGTACCGAGTATTTACGATGACAGTCGACGCCTAACTATTTACATTGTTCCATTCGGCTTTTGGCGTATGGTACTTGATCCTCTTATCACTGTGTTCTTTCGCACTCTGCAACTATATAATTAAAGTAATTAAAGTGATTATGTCGAACATACGAGAGTAAAAAACAATCATTGTTTAACACAGTGAAAAATTATATCGGTGACTTTCCGATTCATGTTATAATGGTGCTAAAAGTAGGAAGAAAGCTTGCCAGCATATAAATAACATAAAACACACAAAAAAGTGGCACGCTACCGAGAGATTAATTTATGTTCGAGTTACTGTTCAAGCTTCTTACTTGTGGTTTGCTACATTACTCACAGAATCGTTTCGACACTTCTGAAAAAAATACAATTCCAACTGGAAGCTATGTTACCATCCCGGACAGTATTACACATATACGACGGAGCGTTTTTATATTCGCGGAATGGGGGACAAGGGGTGGAAATAAAAAAACCAAATTATTTTTCTTTTTCAATATACATATTCACCTACAAGACGGATACATTTTTCACATCTTTCAATTAATTTATTTATACCCTCATAAAAAAATGATTTCTCTTTATCTGCAAAATACGCCGAAACTGCCTCCTTGACTTCATCATCGGCAGTAAATTTTTTACCCCGCAGCTCTTTTTTCTTTTTCGGAAACAGGTTATAATCACTCGGGGCCAGGTCTGGGCTGTAGGGTAGGTGATTCACAATTTCGAAGCCCACCTTATGCAGGGCAGCTAACGCAACGCGGCTCTTGTGGACAGGCGCGTTGTCGTGCAAAAGCAGAACACCTTTTGTCAATTTTCCCCGTCTTTTCTCTTTAATGGCTTCTTTTAGTCGCTCTAATATTGAAGCGTAATATTCTCCGGTTATAGAATCACCTTTATCTTTATAATCAATCAACAATATTCCTTTCGAGTCCCAGAATACCGTTGCCATGAGTTTCCCAGCTGATTGTGACACTTTAAGTTTCTTGGGAGGTGCTGTGCCCTTTTTATGCCACTGCATGGAGTCTTGTTTGGACTCAGGTTCATAATGATGAACCCAAGTTTCGTCTCCAGTAACAATTCCACTCAATACACCATCCTTGTCTTCATTACAGAGGTCCAAAAATGCACGCGAACACTCTACGCGCTGTTGTTTTTGCGGCGGCGTGAGCATTCTCGGTACCCATCTTGGGCTGACCTTAGAGATGCCGAGATGATCGTGTAGGAGCATCTTCGAGTACAATTTGTTCAACTTTTTGGATAAGTGCTGGCGTGGTCACCTCAATGCTCCTGCTCGGCCTCGGGTCGTCTTCAAGGGATTCCCTTCCTTGTTTAAATAAACTATGCCACTTGTACACCATGGTTTTTTCTGGACAAGAGTCGCCGTTAACCAATGACATCTCATTCATTATGGTCGCGACTGATTTTCCTTGCCTGGTAAGGAACTTTATAACGGCACGATATTCGATTTTTTCCATATTTCACTTTTCACTCCTGATTATGTTACTTGGTTGACGATAGCTCAAAGACTAACTGTCTAATAACAATGAAACTTCGTATTTATACTAATCATGAGTCGCTGCACAGGCGACGCCCCCAATGCGCCTACTCACCCCTCTACAACCCGCTCATTCCGCGAATATAAAAACGCTCCCTCGTAACTACCATCTGTACGCGAAGATATCCAAAACAGGATCAAAGTATAAAAAAGATTCCGTTTTTTATGACAAGATTATTTGAATTGTGCACGTGTTACATTCGCAGATATTGAATGGTTTTTGTTAAACTATAGGAACATTTTTTCATTACAGCATCATTCACCGAAATAAATGTGGAAATCCGTAATGCTGAAAACTTTTTCCAATCTTATTCAATTCGTGCTATGTAATAACAGCTGTAAATAACGTAAGTGTTTCAGATATGTATATTACTCATCCAAGTCCCATCGATAGTAGGTACTTACTATAACAGATACTATCTTCTCTGTTAAAAATTGACGGTTCTACGTATTGCTTAGTTCGTGGTGTGAATTACGTAAGTATAGGGGTCAAATTTTATGGTTATATGTAATATCAAGTAACTCAAACATGGCTAATTAAATTCTAAATATATCATTATTTTAGCTTTTTATCAGAACTAAAATCAATGAACCTGTATCTGAAAAACTGGAGCTGCTACGTAAAAGAAGGCAGATATTTTTGGAATCATCAACATCAAAAATATCCAAAATCAGTTCTTAATATTCTGCCACCAAGAAAAAAATTTCATTTTATTGATAAGAAACTATGTCCTTTCAACTAAATAACGATAAAATTTTTTGTATACTCGCGGACGCAATACAAAAAATGATTTGCTAGACTTAAAATTTTTCGAATAAAAATCCATATTTTTTTTATGTTTGCAATACATTCCAACGCTGTTTTATTCGTGTTAAATTGGATTTATTTTTTGGGTGTAACGTAAGTCTATTTTTCCATGCATTCCCTTCCGCTTTTATTGCTTCACTAGATTCCACGCTGTCGTCGTTTTCTCTCATATATACATATATATTTATTACTGAAGGCATCTCCTAAATCGCGCATTTCAACCAAATTGTGATATGTGGTATAATTTTCGTAAACATCTCTGCTTTAGCGTCATTTACAAAATGCCTTCTTATCTTTGGCTTAACGCCACGTCATTACGTGTTGTCAGCGGGGAATGATATGTATATGTACAAGAATTCCTCCAGTTTGTGGTTATTATTCCGTCGAGGTGTAAGGGAAAAACATTGCGTGTCTATATGTTTTGTATTCCTGTAAAACGAAGGCGTATAATAATGAAAGTTCACTGAAAGAATGACACAACATGGTTATATTTATCCTCAAATAGATGTTGAACCATGGTATAATTATATACACTGCAGGTCATAAGTTTGGAATCAGTTCCAGTAAATTCATAAAAATTAAAATTTATCTATGTTACGTTCGTATTACTTTGATATAAGTACAAAGTATTATTCTTAAGTACATTATAAAGCGTTACATAAAAGATGTAGTTTTAAATGCATTAATAGTTGGAAAATAACCAGAGATTAAGGAAACTCTGCGTGCGGTATTATTTATTCGAGCAGGTAATATTTCTGCATAATGAACGATTACCTGGAATGGACAAATTTTATTGCAGGCCCTTCCGCATAAACCTTTTGTAATTACATTTTTTATATTTATAAGTATTTATACATTTTGAAGTAATGAGAATATTTTAGTTGCTTGGTATCATTTAAAGCGTGTAGACACATAAAAGTGTGTAGAATCAGTAAACATCGTTTGATTATGGCGAAGAGAAAGCAGATATCGCTAGAAAAACGTGTAGAAATTATTAGTCATCATAATCGGGGAGATTCTATACGGGATATCGCGAAAAAAAAGGAAGATATCGTATAAAGGTGTACAAAATACAATTAAAAGATACCAGTCTACTGGAGGGTATACGGACAGAAAACGATCAGGAAGACCAAAAATTACAACTCCTGCAGAAGATAAGACAATTATATTGACGTCGAAAAGAGATAGAAGATTAACGGCCTCGCAAATCCGCGGTGAGTTTAACAGGGAGCGTGAAACTCGGATCTCTTTAACCACAGCAAAAAGGCGGCTCAGAGCGGCTGGACTGATGGGACGTGTAGCAGTTCGCAAACCGCTTCTACGTCCGCAAAATAAAATAAAAAGGCTACAATGGGCTAAGTTACACAAAGATTGGACAATAGAACAGTGGGAAAAAGTACTATGGACCGACGAATCAAAGTACGAGGTCTTCGGTTCCAGACGTCGGATATTTGTAAGAAGAACTGCTACGGAAAAAATGTTACCGCAATGTGTGGTGCCCACGGTAAAACATGGTGGCGGTTCTGTAATGGTTTGGGGATGTTTTTCTTCGGCTGGTGTAGGAGATCTGGTGAAAATCGAAGGAGTTTTGAAAAAGGAGGGTTACAGACAGATTCTCGAACACAACGCTGTGCCCTCCGGTATGAGATTACTTGGAGAAAACTTTATATTCATGCAAGACAACGACCCAAAACATTCTTCTCATTTATGTAGAGGATATCTCCAACAACAGGAAGCTGACGGTGTTTTACAAAACATGGTTTGGCCGGCACAATCGCCAGACCTCAATCCAATAGAGCTGTTGTGGGAAGAATTGGATAGAAAAGTGCGTGAAAAGTGTCCGACGTCCCAGACTCACATGTGGCAAGTTATACAAGATTCTTGGGCAAATATACCCAATGAAACCCTTACAAAATTAGTGTCTCGTTTACGGCGATTGTGTGCTGCTGTCATTAAAGCAAAAGGAGGGTATTTCGATGAAAAGTCCGTTTAGTTGATAATAAAAATAAGTGGATGTAAATAAATAAAATTTGCTTTTTTGCCTGCTTATTCTATAATAAAACGTTTTGGTATATTAATATTGTTTTATTTTTACAATGTTTGTTAAAGCCACTACAATATTTTCATTATATTCAGAAGTGATTCCTAACTTATGCAAGTGATTCCAAACTTATGGCCTGCAGTGTACGTAGCTGTTTCTCAAGTTTATCGCACTACAATCGCCAGATTTAAATATGGTCATGGCCAATACCCAGCTCATTTCTATAAACTAGATGTTATAGAGTCACCAGAGTGTGAATATGGATTTGAATACGCAGATTTAAATCATATAAGTTTGTCAATTGAATAAAAATAAAATAAAGCAATTTATAAATAGTTTAATTGAAGAATGTACACTACCGTCCATATTAGTCCGAACACTCAAATCGATTAAAAAAAGAAAGGGAAAACAGTTAAATTAATTTATGTCAAAGCTTAAAATTTTTATTGCATTATTATTTATAGGTGTTTATAAAGTATAATAGTAAAAGTTAAAGTAATTCTAACGTTAAATAAACCAAGATATCTTTAACATTCCGCTCATCGAAGAAACCCCCTTTTGCGCGAAAAACACGAGTTTTTCAAAGACTCTATTCGGTATACTATTCCATTCGTCATGCAATATGTTCCACAAGTGATTTGTTGAGATCGGACACACTTTTCGAACCCTTCTGTCCAATTAATTACATAACATTTCTCTGGGGTTTAGATCGGGGCTTTGCGGTGCCCATGTCGTTATTTGTTTTGTTCGCTATTTAAGAAATTCTTACATATTACTGCTGAGTGTTTGGGGTCGTTGTCTTGCATAAACACAAAATTTTCGCTGATTAAACGTAGTCCCAATGCTATTGCATTTTCTTGCAATATTATCCTCCTTTCGCAAAATACCCTCGATTCGTTTCAAGTCCCCTGTGCCGGCGTAGAAAAAACAACCCCAAACAAGCACAGAACTTCTTCCTTGTTTGACGGTTGGCATTATACAATCCCGCAGCATTCTTTGACCACACGCTTTGATTGTCCAAACACTTCAAACTTTGATTCATCAGTTCATAAGACCCTTTGCCAATCATCTAGTATTCAATGTTTGCGCGTTTCTGCCTATTGTTGTCGTTTTTGCCTGTTTCGCCGTCGAAGTATGGATTTTCTTACAACAATGCTGCCGTGAAGAACTGCAGCTTTTAATCTTCTTTTCACCGTAGTAAAGAAATTTTCGTTGCACAGTTGCGATTCATTTCTGCGGCAATTTCAGATGCTGTCAGTTTTCTATTTCGTTTACTCAGTATTTTTATACGCTCATCGTCGGCGTGGGATATTAGTCGCTTAAAACCTGAACGTACCGGATCTCTTAAACTGCCCGTGCGTTGATGTCGCCGAATGATATCACTAACAGTCGATTTATTAACATGTGTTTTTTCGGAAATTTGACGCACGAATAACTTTCTTGATGAAAAGCAATAATTACAGAAGGTTTTTTATAAACTTGTTGGTTTTCCTCTCGGCATTTTAAGAAGTTCATATAAAAGATACAGTCTTATTAGTAATGGGCACACATTTATTTGAAAACTAATGCATATTTCGCTTGCAATATTATCTGAAAAATAATCGTATTTATGTTGGTACGGATTATTCCGGGAATTACTGCAGTAAATCATAAAATATAGTTATTTGTAGGTTCTCTAATAAATATATTTGCCTGCAATTGGTTATAAATCTCGTAAAAGACCTAATATAAATATATTATTTATATTTAAACGCAATTATATTATTTGTTTAGAAGAGTTTAGTAAATTTCACTAGCTATCCGAACTAATATTGATGGTAGTGTACATCTGCCTGCTAAAATTGTTTATAATCAATTATAGTAAACGTCTTCAGAATCTAATAATTTAGTTGATTATGCAGTGCAAAATAAGGCTTTGATGTTGGTTGGTTCCTTTATTCTTTCTGTGGTTTCCTACTATCCACTGACCGAATTCTTGTCTGTTATTGTTAACCATTTTGATAGGCACCGAAATGTGAAATTCGTGTCCCTGCATTTTCCAAACGTATTCTCTATCTACAGTAAGTAAGGCCAGAATAAAGAGAAACTAAATAATGAAAGTTAAATATTTCTCTATTTTAAAGTTAGACATCTTCTATTTAATTACTGTTTAGTGTACTGAGTTACAGACAAGTATTCGCATAAAATATCACAGGTTTATACCGTTTATCCTGGAAAGTATATATAGTTGTTTTGTTAAAATACGTAAATTTTCTGCTACGCGATAATTAAACAAAGTAAATAATGAATGAAAAGTATATTGATAAATTATTAATTTGGCTCCATTTACGCTTTCGATGTCTTTGTAAATAACATATGCCGAGTTTAATTTGTAATGAGTACAGTAAGAGCAAGTGAACAAATGCATGTTAGCGGTGAGTAAATTCTAAGCCTTACTCTAAGGGTTTTAGAATAAATACATCTACAGTTACTTTGTATGCTTGTTTCGCTATGTTCCACACATCACGCTAAAATATCTGAATAGCTTCGTTAATAATTTTATATGTTCTACGGCGATGTTGAAGTGTACTAATAGACGAAAGAACAGTAGTATTGAAAACTTGATAAGCTAATGAATATACTTGTGAAACGACTACAATATTTTAGAAAATTTTTGAAATATCTTCACACAAATTCTATTAAAAGTATATTGGCTCCTCTGTACAGCAATGGCGTTAATCTTAATAATAATTGTAATTAACGGAAACACAATAATAGCAGCAATATAGTAATTAAAATATTGAGAAGATATCAAATAATATAAAATATAAATGTAGTTAATATTTCATTGAGTGGCCCTTATTTTTGAGTACTGTTTCGCAGCGTAGTAGTATATTGCCTTCCAATCGTTGACAGCGTTCGGAGATGATGAAGTACCAAGCAGTTTTGACAATTTCCCATAATTGTTCTTGTGTCTTCATATTTAAAAAAAAACTGCTTCTTTAATACCAGTTCACAAGTTCTCAATAGAATTGAAGTCCGGAGACTGTGCCAAGACACTCCATAACCTCCCTTTTATTTCTCCTTGTTCTTCGGCTCGTTTTCTTTGGGCTCGTTATCGTGCATTAATGTCCACTTTAACGCGATATCCTCTTCCGCATAGGTCAATATAACTTGGTCCACTATATGAATATACCCATTTGGAGTTAAAATGTCTTGTCTAGTAGGTGGGCCCTGGGTCGCCAATAATAAAAACATCCCCAAATCATAATTTTTGCACCTCCGTCTTCAAGATATTTTGTGGATAACAAACTATGTTGGTGAGTCTTCTAACACATGTTTTACGTCTTCCTGAGAAAAGTCAAATGCTGTCATTTTCATCAGTCCAGAAACTATTGCGTCATTTTGCTGGCAACCGTTTGACATGTTTCTTAGTAAAAAAATCAAGCGACCCCCAATATTTTGTTTTTTGTAACGGGCACATCTCTTATGTAGAGCACGACGTTTCACCAGCAGTTTTAAAACAAGTACTGAAGTTAAAACACATGAAACGCAAGTTGATATTAAGATGCAAAAGAAATGCTGAAATCTGTTGATCACTCTTTCCCACTTTGTACAATGCAATTATCGAGATTCCTATCTATGGTGTTAGAACCACTCAGCGGTAATTAGTAGGTTACTAAACAAATGCTAAAATATTACATAACACCGACGATAAGTTTATGCTGTTTCGAAATGCCTTGACTTAGAATTTCATACAACTATATCATATTGACGGTATTTACTATATAGCTGGAGGACTAAAATGTATATGATTGAAATGGTTTTGAATTACTACAAAGTGTAATCGGATTCGACAGAAAATTTAATGTAGTTCACCCTAACTATAAACCACCACTGAATTAATGGATGTACAGTATGATCGTGATAAAAAATAATATTGCCAAACATGCTGCGCGAAATTTAGGTTTCATCATATGAAGCTCTAGATTACTTTGAATATAAAAAGCTTAGATAGTTTATATTATTTATTTCTATGACCTGAACTTGAATACTATTTCATGATTTGGTAACTAATATATATAGTACAAACACATGAATTGAAAACGATCCAAGAAAGTTAGATGTCTACAGTTTCAAATTCGACTTGTTTTGATATATATTCTCTATCCTTTAAATTAATTTCTGTTCATCTAAGTTTCTTGTATGGCTCATTGTTGAAATAATATCGATCACTCTTCAATAAGTTAATAAACCTTTCTACGTCGTAGTACGTTCGCCTATCACACTCTGTCACACAGGTTTGTGTATGTATGTATATGTTGTGTATGTATGTATGTATGTATATGTAACGCTTGGTAACTTCAATGAAATGTCTTTCAGCGCTGATATTCCATTACAGAGGAATATCAGAATTCTGATTCTTTCTAATGAGTTATTGATAAAGATTTTCATCGTTTGGCTTTAGAGAGTGCTCATTATATGGATTATATATGTACATACACTACAGGCCATAAGTGAGGGATCAGTAGATGGAATTTAAATAAAACATGCACGCTTAGTGAAACAAAACGTATATTTCTACAAAACTATATCCACGAGACAAATGAACAGTTTTCCTTATAAAACAAAATAATTTCAAAATATTCTTATCACATTCGACTTTCGTCGAAATATCCACCTCTGCGCTTAATGATTTCTTTACAAATATTAGGCAATCGCAATACAAGTTTCTGGAGCGTATCCATTAGTAAATTATTCCACACCCTTGTAAGTTGCTCCCAAAGCTGTTTCTGCGATTGTGGACAGCTTTCTCTCACGTTTCTATCTAATTCATCCCACAGTAATTCGATAGGATTGAGATCGGGTGATTGTGGTGGCCAAATCATATTTATCAGCACCCCTTCCTCCTCTTTTTGATTCACATAGTTTTTACAAAGTTGGGAAGTGTGTTTGGGATCATTATCTTCTTGTAGGTGAAAACCTTCACCAATTAACCCTAATCCAGACGGAATTGCATGTTCCTCCAAAATCTTCAGGTACCCCTCTTTTTTTAAAATGCCTTCAATGCGGTACAAATCTCCGACATCATCAAAGGAAAAGGATCCCCAAACAATCTCCCCCGTGTTTAACAGTTGGCACTACACATTCGGGTAACATCGTTTCACCCACTTGTCTTCGAACGAAAACTCGTCGATTACTACCAAACACTTGGAACTTTGACTCATCTGTCCATAACACCTGCTTCCACATTTCCATGTCCCAGTGCTAATAGTCCTGGGCCCATTGTAACCGTTTTTTACGATTTCTTGGATAGTCCCGCCTTTGTCAAACGTCGTTTTACAGTAGTCAGTGACACCGGCTTTCGACGACCTTCATTCAGCTCTGCTCGAAGCTGAGGAGCTGTGAGGCGCCTATTTCGTTTTGATAGTATTTTTAGGCGCAAATCCTCTTGTCTGGTAGTTACCCTTGGCCTTCCGCAACGTTTTATTGGTTGTAATGATCCACTTTGTGAATATCGTTTCACTGTTCCTTGCACCGCGTGATAAGATAAATTTAACTTTTGGGCTATTTGCCGCAGTGAAAATTTTTCACCATGTAGCGTTATTATAGAACTACGAGTTTCTGCGCTAAGTTCCTTTCTTTTCGGCATTTTTATAAGTTACTTTTACGTCTGTTCTCAAATACTCGTATTGCAACTTACTCGGACAAATGCTGCACGAAAACTAATTTTTAAATTGCTAAATAGTTTACTATGAATTCCTAATATCATTATCATAATATTGCGTTGTAAACCCTATTAAATTTATTGGGGTATATAAAATATTTCTATTAAATAGACGCCATAAAACTATTAAAAGGATTTACAATATTTTTCAGAAACAAATATATTTATCTAATTTATAATAATAATCCGAATAATCCTTCTCAGAATTACATTTACAACTGTTATTTCAATTATTCTCACCAAAACATAAATAAATATAAATATTTATATATATAATTTACATAGTAGCTAATAAAATACAAATATTTCATAATTCAGATTTTGTCACTACTTTCCATATTTGTAAATTATTCTACATCGTACAGACGATCTAAGTTTCATTCCCATAGGCATGCTTTGCTTTAAGTGATTTACACTATTTTAAATATCCATTAAAATTAGGAAATTAATTTCAAAAAAATTCAACCCACGCGCAACTATGAATTTCATTTATTACTTTCGGACATTAATTCCTAATTCCTAATGAATTTATGTATCCATTTTAATGCCATCATAACAGCAGTATATATGATAATATACCTTTTTTTTATTACATGTTATAATGAAGTTAACTAAAGACATTAACTGCAAGTGCCAAGCAATAATAATAAAATTATAAATGAACGACCTAATAGTGCCCGTGGCTATAATAATAAGTAGGTGCTGCCATAAATATATCTATAAGGTACTTCATGTAATCTATTTTAAATGAGGAAACAGTTCGGTCACACTTTTTACACGTCTGCTGTGAAATGTGTTACCAACAACGCTATGCAGACGTTTTACATATTTCTCTAAATGATATATAACAGATGTTTGGTTTCAAAATCCTTTTAAGAAGCGTTGAAGTAAATAACTGAGAATATCGCCTTCGTTTTTGTGTACATATTTTCATGCATTTAATTTTGATATGTACTTCAATATTTATTATATTTTTCTCTTAGTTTTATTACGACCGCAATACACCACTCAACACAATTAACGAATATTTAATTAAAATGTTAAAAAATTTTAAAAAGATCGTCTTTTTAGTATCTCTATATTTGTGAAAATGTATGTGAATATATTATATTTTAATTTGTGCAGTTTTAATGAATCTAATTGCTTTTCAGTGTAGCAAAAGTATATAAATATTTAATTTTAGTTACAAAAACTATAAGATTTAATAATCTTAATGTAACATCTAAAGATGTTCTCTCGATAGCAATTCGTAATGTCTAAAGCATTGTTGGTAGTATATTTTGTGCAGCAACACGTTTTCTTGCAACATACCAAACCTGTTGTGTTGGATAACCAGCTGAACAATAGGCTGGTTACTTCATACCGACTTCATCATTCCAATTATTCACGATGCATCGTGTGTGACAATGTTAATCTTTTTATTTATATGGAATTATCTTCCATATAAATGAATTATTCTTCTGCTGCTGCATACGGAAGAACAGTGGGTCGTAGAATCTTATCCATATATCTCTAGACAATAAGAGCTCCTGTTCCTTTGGAATAAAGATTGGTGTTTCCTCTAGTACTTACCCCGGCCCATACCATTACATCACCACCCTTATAGATATATAAAAGACCTTCTTCAGACAAACTATGGCTTATTGCGTGTACTAAATTATGCTTTGACTCACTCCAAACACTTTAGAAACACTTCGTTGTGTTTTCCTCTTTCCAATTGACCTATGCCTCACCAAGCCTCCATCTTTGACAGATTGAGATGTGTTTTCATTTCGGACGACACTCTAACTTTCACTTTAATTTACAAAAGTGAACTTGTAGATACTGAGTAAGGAACGTATTGAAGTCCGGTTCTCTTCATTTCACGGCGATTTGTTTACAGCACGTGTAAACACGTTAAGACAAGTCTGTGTATTCGTTTTCTTGATCAAAGAGGTTAAAACTAATTTACAAAAATATATGTAGGTGTTATATTAAATGGCACTACTCTTTATTGCCAATACATATAAAATATCTGTTAATTGTTCTGGATTTAAATTTCTAACTGTTACCCATTTCTGTTTCAATTATACCATAATATTCTCTTAGATATTCTTGTCCTTTTATTTGCCCGTAACAAATTTTGGTCCTACTTTTTAACTTTTAGCTTTATTTCTATCTTCGGCATCAAAAGCTAGTGATGTGACACCTACACCATGAAGAACTCTGACACCGTTTCTTTCTTAATTTAATTACATACATACGTATTACAATGACTGGAATTCAATAATTTAAGTTCGTAATTTAACAAATAATTGCAACTAAGTCTCTGTATTCTTAAATAATTTTAAACTAATGTTTTTCTTAATATAGTAAAGTAATAGAAAACGCAATTTAACAGTGCAGCTGTTATTTGTTGAAATCAAAGTAATTATCGGATTAACTGAAGACTACACGATCTCAAGGAAAAGTTATAAGATCTAAAGTAAATATAAAAAAAATACGAAAACTATGTATACAATTTGCAAATAGGTAATTTATATTCAACCCAAGGGTTTGGGTCGCATTCAGAACAGATATTGCTTTCCCTGCAGTTCTGACGTCTGGGGCACATTGCATAACGTTTTGATGTTCTCTTTATTGTGGTTGGGGATAGTTATTTTGCTGGTAGCACCTTTCTTCATACAAAGTATATCCGACGTCATGTCTGAAAAGAAAAAGTTCATATTAAAACGAAATACTTTGATCTTTAAATAATACAAGTTTTGATTTTAAATCAAGCCTTGTTGTCATATGACTTTTTACAGGTTTTTGTTTCTAAATGTAGCAAAACTGGTAATTTGCACCATTTTTATTGCATTTATATGTAAATAATCCGATTGCAGCACTTCCAGCAAAGATGCAATCTCTTGGTTCTTCCTCCTTTTGTGACATTGTAGTATAAATTTCTTTCAGATTTCCTAGAGTTTTCATCAACATCATTATCGGTATACATAGTCGACAGACGTGTTACTATCTTGTTCTTCTTAGACATGTGCGTTACTAAAACTGTTTATTTGGTTTTAAAAATACTGGAAGAATATCTGCTTTATTTTTGGGTATAGTTCCTACTAACGTAAGTCCAATTTTCCCGAGTGACTGCCAAATTAATTGAAGTAATTGTCTGCTGCCACATTTCTGTTGCTTTTTTTAATCGGTTCTCTTAAGTTTTAGAACTAGTTGCGGTTGTATGGTAAGATCACTCTTTCTTCTTTGCAAATATAATGGACGTCTGCCAACATGTAAAATGTTTTTGCGTTACGGTGTATAACTATTCCGTACTAATTTGGCTTATTTAAGACGTACATATGAAATGGACGTCGTCCTCGAAAACTGAGAAGTTGTTCGTCAACAGCAACATACTCATAATGTTCTATAATTATTAATAATAATGGTGTACAGTTAATGATGATAATTGTGTCTAATTTGAACATTAGTGTAATTTGGAATGTACTTACCTAGTATATCTCTAATGGCTTCAAATTTATTCGTTGCCTTCCTTTTTACTGGTGTGGCCTTATTATCAAATCTTAGGTTCCTTATCAGAAAAATAAGTCTTTTTTAGACATAATAGTTAGTATTGTTATCTTTTTATACACCATTAATGTACAACAACCCTAGAAGTGCTTCCAATCTCTTGGCGGGATCTGAATATCGTTGCATTTTTACAAATTTTACTTTGTTTCGAGATATCTCGCCGTTGGTATAAGTTACGATAATATTTAGTATGTCCTCATTGAACAGTAGTTTCTAAGTTTCAAACTCAATTTGAGAAAATCTTTCTGCATTTTTAAGCCAAAGTAAATGAATTACAAGATTTTGGTAACATGTTCAGAGATTTTTATAATAGACGGAGCTTGAGTACTACTTATAATCATGTTTGCCATAATAGTTCTTTCGAAACGCTGCTAGGAGTATATCATGATCAGATGACTTGTTCTCTGGCAAATCCACAGCTACCTCGTCTTCTGTTATCTCATCCTGTTCTCCGTGGTCTTCAGTTTCACCACCATTTTCTACATTGGAAGCACCTGCTTCGTACTGTCGTAATTGTCTCAGTTAGCTCGCTTTTAAAGTACTACGCGACCAAAATATTTCGGAAACTACACTACTACTGACGACCATTAATGTTATGGCAATAATGATCGAGGAGGTAATACGGTGCATGCAACGACACGAACGTAGCACTTCTAATGACAATACTTTACCCAATTAAGAAGTAGTAGGGTCACCAGCGACCCTATATTGTTTAAAGATTAAGCGTCTAAACTCTCACATATGTTATAGAAATAAATTTTGAATTTTTTTGGTAAATTTTCGTAAGGTTTTAAGGTCTCGAACAGTCAATTATAAACAAAAAGATTATTTTTATCAATGATGAAGATCTAACAATCTTTAATGGAAGAACCAACAAGAGGAAACTTGGGAAAGTGAACTGTTGTAGTAAATTGTGCTACTGAAGTATTTAATATAGAATACAAAAAGATTATTGAAAAACAATTAAGAGCGAGGTAACTTGACTAAAACTATAAAAACAATATCTAAAATAACAAAATTAAGCGAAAGTCCAAACAAATCCATTCAAAGTATTCACATTGGGTCCATGTTTTAAATATTCACATTTAACACAGAGCCATAGCAGTAAAATATCTGCTTGCTTATTTCTTATTATTGACAATCCTATTTCGGGCCGTCTTTTATTGACAGAAGCAATAAGGAAATTGCATTTTTACTGTTGGGTGTACCTGCTCGGCCATATTGGACGAGTTATTCTACAGACCTCCAGAAAATCACTGCCTCACTGCCGACGTAGTAAATTTTATACCTGCTCGTGAATGTTTCAGTCCCAAAAACGAAATTACGAGAAGAATTCCAACTCAAATATTTATTTTCGAAACGTTCAAACGAGGGAGAGAAATGAATAAAGGTAAAAAAAGAAGGAAGTATTTTAGAGTAATTTCGAAATACGAGTATCGAAGCATGCAAATTCAAAATGTAATTACATCCAACATTAAATTCCCTTCCAAATATTGTTCTCATTAATTCAATTTTAGATTTTTATGTAAAATATTCCAAATAATAATCATGTGCATAACGAATAGGCAATGTTTTATGAGATACAATTGGATTTAATTATTTCAATAAATGTAATATATATATCAAGTTGAAATCAGGAATATTTTCCGATCACGTTATCGCTGTCGTATGTAATAAAATGTCAATAGGAAGTGAAGATGTCAAATTAAATACTATATTTATATTGCTGTCAGATGCGACAATGTACTATATACTTAACCTGTAAAGGTGTAAATAACAAATGTAAGAGCTACCTACGTAGCTACAACCAATACAGATGATTATATAAATATGATAAATTAGCTGTTAAAACAATAACAAATAATAGCGATAAAATATAAAGAATATAACAATATCGGAACCGTAGAAAAGACAAACTTCATAAGACAAAAGTCAAGACACCATTTTATCTGTATTATACGTAACACATGTGTGAATATTACACATGCTCTGCATATGTGTATTTCTATTTTTTCACGATTTCTTGACAAGACGTAACGCGTAAGTCTATTAGAAAAACGTTTACGCCCTTTCTCTCTTCAACACAGGTGACTACCGATAAATTAGACAAATACCAGTATATTTTCGCATTGTGCAGTGTTATTAATACACCGGCAAACTTTCGTGGTTTATAGTTTATATACATACATTGTAAATTCCGGATATAACATGCCCTCACGGGATCAAAAACTATTTACGTTATATATAGCAAGGAATTCATGATAAGAAAATGATTTTTATTAATAGGTAGATTTAATAAATAAGCTTTATTAGAAAATTAAAAAATGAAATATAAGCAACAGACCACATTCAGAATTTTTATAAACAAAAATACATAAGTATGTACATATTGCTGTGTATTTTGAACTAAGCATTGATATGAACATACACATATAATACAACATGAATTGTTTACAATTCCTAATTGTATCCTTATCAACCTTCATAAACTACTTAAATCCTCAACATTACTGTCGTTGTTTCGTAACCATTCAGTAAGAGGTAAATCATCCGTCTAATTCATAATTTTTATAACTGAGACCTGACCATGTGAAGCAATTTCTAATTGCTTCTTGAATGATATTCCATAACTGTGCTGTCATTCAAATGGAATGTATTGAAGACAATGTAAATTTCTCTCTATCATCGAATGCTTTAATCAATTCTTCTAATAAGTTTCTACAGTTTCATCAATTGATAAATTTCAATACTCATAGTTGGCCTTCTAACCTTGACATACATTACTGCAATATTTTGAATGGTTATTATTTTAACATTCACAAAGCTCATCGTTTATGATCTTTCCTCAGTTTTTAATAGAAAGGTACAACAACCCAAATCTACGATTCGAAATTCATCCCTTAAACGTGATACTCTACAGGATGTTTTACTATTCTGTATATTACTCTGCCATTTGTACTTGAACGTGATTGAGCGGAACTCCTTACCCAGGATAATTCTTATTCAATAAAGTTTACATTCGATCAATCATGTATATTCGCTTGACCTGACTCAAGTGGTTTTTGGACAACAGGAGTCTATATTCGAATGCACAACTTTGTACCTCCACTTCTTTAAATCGTCGTTGAATAGTTTTCAGACTAATATTTATAATCTTTACCTAACATATATTATCCTAAACATAATTTAAGAGGAAGCTTTTTTGTTTTTTGATAGTTCGTGCAAAACCATGATCGTCAACTCTTTCCTTTTTGGCTTCCTTTCCAGTCATATATAAAAATTAATTCAACCCCGGCGGAGAAATGTAAGATTAATGAATATTAAATCTCGCGTAGTAAATCACATCCTCACCTTTCTTCTGGATTAACCAAAAAATTCGAAACGTATTTCTTTTTACAGGAATGACTAAGAGACTTTTGTGGAACTAATTGTAAATACCTTTAAAATAAACTTGAAAAACAAAACAAAAACGTCATCAGGTAAACACGAATCAAAGCAATCGATATTTTTAATATGTCGTAAGTTTTCGTTAATATAACCGGCAATACATAAGTAATTCAAATCCGTTCATACTTAAAAATTGATTCTTGAGCAGGAAAGTACAAAATGGAAAAACCGTTTATTCAATTGTCAGGCTATAATTACTTAATTTGATCGTACAATACCATGCAATCGAACAATCACCTATTCCATTATTCTGTATTGTATTGGCGATAATCCTCGGCACGGGGTGTAAGTTTTTATTACCCTAATCATCACAATTAATTTATATTGACTTACCCGTATTTAACAAGATTTCACATTGAACGCACTGTTTGTTTTCTTATAATTGGTTGTTGCAATTCGTCATTATTATTATTTTTTTTCGTAGAAAAAAAAAATTACCTACTTTTCATCACTTTGTGTCTATCGTTGCAAGTGCTAAGTGATTGTTTCGCAACAGTTCCAGATATTCGTTATTTATTTAACTCTTTTATGTTGTATGACATTTTAAGAATATATAAGAAAAATTTGTAATTGTTGTGCCTAAAGTGTTCAATTCCGAACAATGGCAAAACATAAACATTTTAAATGGAAAAAAAACATTGGGAAATAGGAATAGAATGTGTTTCCCGTCATACCGTGCACAAGGTAGCGAAATTAGTTCAAGAAAGTTTATCTTCCACGTCAACCGGACGTACTCGTTGTCGAAGGACTACAAAAAAAACACAAAACGCAAAAATCGTACTATTATAAAAAATTTGAGAAATCGACCATGACCTCTTAGAAGAGTATTACGCAGTCTACATGAAGACAACATAAATATATCGGAATGATTGTATCAAAGTCGCGGTTGTGTGAGGAACAAATTTATAGTCGTCGCCTTGCAAAAACAAAAGACAAAATTAACAAAAAAAATGAAGAAAGCGAGGTTAGTGAGTGAAGCAGCATAAAAGCCTTATCATTGATGACTGGGACAGATATGCATCATTAATTTCATTTAAGTACTTAAAATTTTACACGTTCAGTAAGTTTGAAGCAACCGAAAATATCTCTTTTGAATTCGTGTTCATTAATGAGTCGCGTTTAGAGGCGGTAAAAGAACTGACTCGTTAAGAAAAGGTTGTCCGAACATTTTCACGTGTCGTCAAAACCATCAAACACCCTCCAGCTGTAATGGTTTGGGGGTGCATATAAGGAAAGATGCCTGGACCACCTATTTATTTCGTTCAATATAAGAAAGTGATGGAATCAGTTTTGATTCCATACATTGATTCTTTCGGTTCTAGAGATGTTGTCTGCATATTTATGCCAAATGTGGTACCGGACGACGGAGCAAAATCTATCAAAACTTTATTTTCCTAGAGGAATTTAAAGGTATTGCCGTTGCCACGTAATTCTCCAGATCCAAACCCAATTGGAAACGTCTGGAGTAATCTAAAACGATTTGTTTGTTCATCTCGAAATCTAACACTAGATATACTAAGAGAAAATATGGAGAATACATGGAGAAACAATCTAGATTTGCAAGGGGCATCATGTATCTGAAGTACACCAAAAAGAATTGCTACCGTAATCAAAGCGAAGGGTAGATTAACTAAATATTAGTTAAAACTCATGTATATACGTAATGTAAATAAATATTATTCACCTAAGATTTATTTTTTAATTTATTATAAAAGTGAAATTTAAAGTAATTATGCGACCAAATTAGAGCACCGATTTGGTTACATACTTTGCTTTATTTGTTTCTTTTTCAAATTATTTAAACTGTATGTGCTGAATTTTAGAAGGATGTCCGAATGGGCAGATGTAACTTGGGCCGATGGTCAAGCCATTAGAAAAGATAAACATATAAGTTGGGCTGAATGATCACACCAGCCCGCCACGGCTATATGTAATTTGGGCCGTTTTTAATTAAATCAAAATACTTTAATGATTTAATTTTATTTTCCTTATATATAAGATAAAAAAACATTTGTTCTTGATACAGATATACAGTAGCGGACAAAAGTTAAGCAACTGTACCTACTAAATATCTCTATTATAGCCAGAAACATAATGGAAACGAACGTGATCGCCATATCATCAAATTGAAAAATTGGGACTTTTATAAAGATAAAATCACTTATTTGGTGTTTAATGCTTTATTCTAAATAATGAAAATCTTACAAAATACCATATAACATATAATTTATAGGTGACATAAGTTAAGCAACCTTTAACGTACTAGTAACGAAAATGACATCATAAATGTATTTAAATGAATATTAATATTTCGTCGCATAACCTTTATTTTCAATAATAGCTGCGCACCGTCGAGGCATTGATTCGATCAAATTGGTAAGTATTTGTGGATCAATTTGTTGCCACTCGATTGATAACGCCTTATAGAGTTCATCTGCGTTACAATACGTTTTATTAAGCCTTAATCTTCTATCCACAATCTCCCACAAGTTCTCTATCGGATTCAGATCCGGCGATTGACTTGGCCAAGAAAGAACATTAATTCTTTGCCTACTTAGCCACTCCTTAACGATCCTAGCCGTGTGCTTGGGGTCGTTATCGTGCTGAAAATACCATTTAAGTGGCATATTCCATTCGGCAAATGGCAACATAGTATTTTCCAATATATTTTTGTATACAAATCTATCCATAATACCATCTATGCGATGTAGTGGACCTACACCATTACCAGAAAAACACCCCCAAACAATGACATTGCCACCTCCGTGCTTTACGGTTTTCGTGTAATATTTTGGATTTAATCTTTTTCCTTTAGGACGCCTTATATAGCAAATTCCATCGCTGCGAGAGATATTAAATTTGGATTCGTCGCTAAATAAGACAGTTTTCCATTTTTCTACAGACCAAGATGCGTGTTCCTTCGCAAAACGTAGTCTCGCTGCTCTCTGTTTTTGTGTTAACAAAGGTTTTTTCGCTGGTCTTCTACTGTATAATCCGCCGTCTACTAAACGTCTGCGTATAGTACGTGCGCTGACATTACAATTTACAGTACATTTTATTTCCTGAGCACTTAGCCATGGATTTTTCTTGCATAGGCGACGAATTCGGTGATCCTCTCTATAAGTGGTTTTTCGCGGTCGTCCAGAGCGAAATTTTGTAGCCACCGTACCTCTAGCTTCATATCTCTGTATCATTCGGGACACTACCGATTTGTCTATGTCGAAACTTTCGGAGATACTTGCTTGTGAAACACCTTTTTTTATACTGCTCAATTATTTTTACCTTTATATCGTCTGAATACACTTTCCGTGACATAATTGATTAAGCTATTAACAAATGCGTCACGTACGATCTCAATCCTCTCGCCTACTAACAAAATAACACGCCTGACAACCGCGACACAGACAAATAGGGGGTTCCCAGAAGTGTTGTGTATCAAGTTGCTTAACTTTTGCCGTCTCAGTTTTTTGCTTCATTACAGTGATAAAGCACAACTCATGTTTATAGTTATAAAATGTACATTTTTGTATGAAAGTAAACATATGTGATATATACAGAATAGTATCATCCTATTATAATTTGATTATTTTATGAATTGTAAATAAAACTAGTATTTTTGTAGAGTTGCTTAACTTTTGTCCACTACTGTATACACAATGACATTAGAAGTGTTACACCTAGAAGGAATAGTTTCGTGGACGTGATTTTTTGGTAATGTGATAAGCTTAAGTCAAGAATGAAACGATCAGATTTCCAAGAAATTTTATTAACATTAATTTGAAAAAAAATCAATAATGTGTTTGGCGACCCCGTAGCTGTAGACACTCCTGTACACGTCTAGGCATCGACAAAATAAGATGGTCGATGTCTGCTTGTGGCACCTCGTTCCAAGCAACTTGAACTTGGTGGATTAACTGTGCCAGAGTTTGTGGAGGATGGTTTAAATTGGTCAGTTTTCTCCCCATTATGTCCCACACATGTTCGATGGGATTTAAATCCGGTGAACGGGGTGGCCACGGCAAAACATTAACGCCAGCTTCTCGTAGAAAGTGCATAGTACGACGGGCAATATGTGGACGCGCGTTGTCTTGCTGAAAAAGGACGTGTGGACGGCCATCTAGATAAGGCAATAAAGTGGTTTGTAGGACGTCATCAACATAACGCGCAGCTGTCATACTGCCTCGAATAAACAGAAGAGGTGATCGGCTTCCATATGCAATAGCCCCCCAAACCATTACTCCAACAGTCCTGTGCACATGCCTCTCAACAGCAAATCCAATATCACGTCGCTCTCCACGACGGCGTCTTACCCTCTGACGGCCATCATGCATGCCTAGGCAGAATCGCGATTCGTCGCTGAATACGACATTATGCCATTCTGCTTCCCAATGCTGCCGTTCTCTGCACCAGTCCAAACGTTGACGACGATGTTCTGCAGTCAAAGCAAGGACTAATCGTGGACGGTATGAAGCAAGTCCAAAAGCTCGAATGCGGCGATATAATGTTCGCACACTGAGAATGCGACCTTCTACACCAAACCATTGGTCACAGAGTTGGCGCGTAGCAGCAAAACGGTCTCGCAGAGCTAGTAGTCTGAAGTGCCTGTCTTGACGCTCTGCGGTACGCCTCGGTTGACCTGTTGGTCTGTTTCGTGTTCCTCTACCTTCTTCTGTCCACACCCTACACACACGCATTACCGTCATTGCAGTGGAACCAACACGGCGGGCAATTTCGCGGTAGGCCAAACCGACTGCTCTAAAAGCAACAATTCTACCCCTGTCAAAATCACTAAGATGGTGATATTGTCGACGCCTTCGAATTGGAGGCATTTTGTTACGCTTAACAGAAGTAGGCGAAGACACAATAACTGAAAAAAAAAAAAACTTGTACTTATCAGCTCTGATAAACCGTTTTCTTAACAACTCAATAAAAGAAAAAACTTTTTTTTTTGCAAAAACTGTCAAACATAAAACGATACAATTGTTATCATAACAAGCTGTCAATATAGTCATTCTGTTGTCAAAAGCACAATTCCAGGAAATTGCTCCTTCTAGGTGTAACAATTCTAATGTCATTGAGTATATGTACAAAGAAGGATGTCTAGTGTAAAAATTGGAATTGAAATGCGTATGAAAAGATTCGCATCCATTCGTAATACGAGCTATACTTGATGATCTTGAAGCCCAAAATTCAGGTGGAAACAAAGCTTCTTCATCGATGTATGTGTCTACCAAATAATCGGAGTATTTTGCATAGCAACCAAATCTTCGACGTAACAATCAGCTACTTCATTTGGGTTTAAATATTGAATTCCAAATGTGTATTTCAACCACCTTCCAATTTTAGACTCCCTATTCTTATATTCAGAGACTAACCCTAATTATTGGATTTTTCTCAACCAACACTGACTTAAATGAAATCTGCTCCCAATAATAACAATATCAGACAAAATTTTCTTTACAGACACATGAATTGCTTTCTCAAAACCTACAGTAACTTGTTTTGATTATTGCATACTACTTGAACTGCAAAAATACACTAGTGCCATTATGCACTGTTCATACGTTCCCGCATATTTATCTTCAAGTAAGCAAAAAGCGAGCAGATAATGTCCATTTTTATATCCATAAATTATAAAAAGTTGTTTGAAAAATTTGGTACAATAAGTAAACGTTCCATCCATATAAATGTTGTCACAGTTGCACAGGAACGATAAATTTTTTGCACAAGAAAATACTACTAAATTTATTTTCGATATTGCGCGAACATTGGCACATTTCATGCATAAATTTTTATGATTAGTGGTTAAATAATTAAGGGTAATTTATGTAACAAAATTATCACTGGGACAATATTTTTTTATCACTCCACTCTAATATTATTTCCACTTGTTATTGATTTAATACAAAAAAGAACGCTCCTATTATCTACGATCTTAACTACAGGATATTCTATGTTCAATAATTTATTATTGATTTCCATGTAGGAAATATTTAATATTTCCCGATTCGAAAAACCATTACTTATTAATTCTATACATAAATTACCCACTGCGGAAATAATGCAATAACATCGATCCCGCTCGATTTAAGTCGTAGTTTGACTAATGAAGAAAAGAACACGACCGCCGAAGAGAACTGCAATTATTTTTATTATCTTCACGAAAATCTGAACGAACATAACTTTGATTTAGGACTTTTCGAATATTACACCTATTACTCATTATGTAACATTTCTGGACAGCCACAATATTAAGATCTCTCATCTGATGTAAATGAAATCAATTTAAAGACCCGCACGCAATTGGTACTATTACTGCATGGTAGTAACTGTTTATTCACGTTTTTAGGTGAATAAACAGCTTGTTTTCGGAAATAGGGACCAAAATACCCTTCAAAATTATAATATTTACGTATAAATGTGCCCAATCTAAATTTCTAATTATAATTTGGCTGTGTATTCAAGAAAATACAACCAACACATTTTTTCGGCCTTTGTAAAACGCGCTTTATAGGTTATGCCTATAAAATATTACCTCGCGTTTAGTATATTCGACAGAATATGTTAAAACAAAGAATAAATTACTGCATTTACTAGGCATATTTTTAACAAGCGTTTCAGTTTATCAATCCGATATAGTTTTTCTTCTCTACTCTTTTGTTTTCATTATTTGCATACATTTTTTAAAATAGTAAACGAATATTCATTTTTTGCGCAAATTGAATTTCATGAATATTTTCAATGGGAAGAATTATTTGGAGAAATTAGACAAATTTCTTTTAAATAGTATTGAAGGACTTCAATACCGTGATTTTTAATACATAGTGTGCAAAAGTATATACAAACAAAATCCAATAAATAAGATTTCCTACTTCTTTTCTCGGAAAAACAAACTATCCTGTTAAGTTTGTTGTTTGGAGATTTTCAGCTCTGGCTAGTTCGCGTGAGTGCCTACATTGTGTCGCCAGTATACATCCAACCAGCGTGTTGCCATTGCGAACCATGTCCAATTGTGAAGAACCACTTTCATATGTGTTTTGACAGCAAAATGCGAAATTACTACCAATTATCAACTTGTGTTACTCTTTGTGTATGGAGAAAGGTGTATTAACATCTAGACAGTTCAAATGTAGCCATGCACGATCCGTGCAAAGTTATAAAGATATGGACAATGAATAGCACAGCAGACGATCCGTCACAGTGATCTGTAATCATGCAATTGTTGTAGTTCGCAGTATTGTGGAAGAATATCGCCGTGTTGCCATTGACGAAAATCCTACAGCAACTGCCTCCTAAAATTAAAATTGGACGCTTATCCATCGAAAACATTCTGGCAGACCATTTCCATTTTCACGCAATCTATTCAAGATAGGCTAAGCTTGCTGTAATGTTCTCAGGCAATAGCGGATTCGGCCAGAAATTTTCTGGAAACGCACTAGAGAGAGAAATACTCATGAACCGAATTGTTACTGGTGATGAATATTGGATCTATTATTCGACTATCTAGGCGTGCGTTGCTGAATGCATGTAACTGTATTTGTACAGTGTCCACTATCTGCATTGACTCCATTAATGAGGAAGTTTACAATTTTTCATATGCTGCAAGTAGTCCATTTTAATTATTATGAATCATTTCTAAATCTTCTGCAATTTGACCATTTTTAAATTTCTTTCACCTTTCTTGAGGGCAATTGCTTCGTTGAGATCAAGTTGTAAAACTACAGACTTAATTTGTTGATTACGTCGAAAGAAATATAACGCCGCCTTTAACCATGTTCCTTAGCGTATAAGAATCAGCTGTGAATGTTCAGGGATGTTGGAATATTTTGGAGATTCCGAATCACTGCTTTTGTATGCCTTATTAAACCATCTATGAATAACACAACTGAGTAGACTGTGCTACAAGATTTAAAGCATGGATTTTATATACAACATGTAGTTACTCCATAAAACATAAACAAGTTGTCCAATATATAGGTAGTTTCCACCTTTAATACTTTATTCCAGATGGACCAAAATGATTCATTATCTAATAAATTAAATGATAGATTACTCTTAATCAATGTTAATCTTCTATTCAACCCAATGCCATTTCATATTTTTGTGCTGCGCACTATCTACTTGTTTCTTACGCTTAAATTTATTCCGGAACATGAGCAAAAAGCTTTTAAATTCATCATATATTAAATATGGAAATTCACCGATAAATTTCTTTAGTTTGAAAACCGATGGTAGTTTTTTCGACGTTCGTACTTGCCACATATTTAAACTGAACCGTACAAAACTCCTTAATACAATAAAGGCAATCATAGAAACACGGTATATGCTCGGGCAGAGGAACGATAACTGACTGATGCTTTCTCGACTATAACATCTGCTAAATCACCTACACTTCGGAGCACGAGCTGCTGACTGAAAGCTCGTAGTGCTAAGTCGCGAAAATTTTCTAGATAATACTACACTTATACGTATTAGTTGCATCCATATCTTGGGATGCACCTACTACTTTTGCCAACTTACATATTCTCTACAATATCTCCCGGAGGAGTAAATCTTTTCCAATTGACAATGTTGTATATTAACTTTCTAATGTATATACTTTCTTCGTATCACATGGTTCTATTCACATTATGTAATTTTGCAATATTGTTAAATATAATAATTCAAGGCACACCTATTATTTCTTGCACCAGTGTATGCCCTTACATAGACATCTATGATGAGCTGTAAGTATTTTATCATTTTTGTAAACAAATCTAATACGATAGCTTCTGTAATTCCTACGGAAACTATCGGATTTGTATTGGCATTGCTAAATTGCAAAACTAAACATGTAATTCCATTGTGCAATCGATAGTTTGAATGAGATCAAGCAAATTGTATAGGTAATAGCCAATTGCATTGACTTTCAAAACTATTTCATGTTACACAAGAGACACTTTTGTGTTTCAAAAACTATGTACATATTTGATACGTACAATTTAAATAAGAAATTAATGAAATGATATTTACTCGTGCATTGCATTATTTACAATACAGAAATATTAATTGTTAATCAATAAGTAACGTTAAACAACACAACAAAATAAATTCCATGTCTCTTGTGTACAGCAGTTAATCTTTTCGCGATTATCGGGTACTTGTTTACCGAAACGTGTTTAATCTGTGGTTTAGCAAACGCTTATATCGCAAGTGCTGTTGATATAGTGGGTCTCCTGCACTAACTTGCGAAAGAAGAATAACTCATATTTCGCAAGATAAATGGATTTTCTTCTGCACAATAATCTTAACTTATTTACACCGAACGGACAAACAAACCGCAACAGCCAACTGAAACAATGTATGTATGTATTTATGTGCCTATAAAGTTCTGGATTTATTTTTTCTAATTTTAAAGTTTCTTGCAATATATCGTGTTGGAAGTAGTTAAAGGAAATGGCCGGTAATATTGTTGGCGGAAAAGAAAATTGAAAATGTATCGATGGCACACGATAACTTAAAATTATTGCGCGAAAGGCACTAAATTCTTAAATTGTTTCTTTTTCCATTGAAAAGTAAAAACATACAATGAAATCCAAAAGTTTTTTAAATTTGTAAAATGTAAACTAACATAAATGTTAATGATTCTGAAATTAAAATTTAACATCATATTTTCTATCGTAGGTGTAGAAGTAATCATTCACCTCTATTGCTTTCTATTTAATATCACGTTCCTTGCTTGAATCCATGTAATATAATACCTTTGTCTGTTAATGTTATCATCATTCTTCGCTACGATAGGTTAGGTGCAGAGGTTATAATTATTTCCCATTATTTTCTGTTTGATGTGAGTTTACGTGTTTGAACCCATGTAATATAATACCTTTATTTGTTAATGTTTCCTTAATTCTCTGGTTCCATATAGCTCTAGATCTTCTTCTGGCTGTTTTCCTAGGAGTTTTATTTCCCAAATGTTTTTCGTCTGCTGACTTTCTCTAATTTTTGAGACATGTGCGAAGCATCTGAATTCTTAATTTTATTTTTATTTTTTAATTTAATCGTTTGATTTTGCTTTCTTCCTTTCTTATTTTATCTCCTTTTGTTACACCTATTATTTCTCCCAAGATTTTCATTTCACAGGCGCGTGTTTTACATTTTAGTCTTTCTATGTCCAGGATTCTGAGGGATGCATAAGTATCAGTGATAACATTGATTTATTCATTTTGATCTGTTTTTACTTATTTTTTTGTTGAAATATGTGCTTATAATTCTCTATAGATTTTATTAGTATTTGTTTTTTCTTTTCCTAGATTGATTTTCAGACAAGGGACCAAAGTGTTTAATGTAATTTTTTAGCTCTATATACTTTTTCTTCAGAATTTCGTTGTACTATTTTATTTTTAACTCTCCTTTGTCATTTGAAATCAATATTAAATCATCTGCATATAAAAGTACGGTTACAAACACAAGTTTTCTGTACCCTATAGTGTTTGCGTGGTAATTCATCTAGCCATTAGTGCTAAAAGAGTAATGGGCTGAGTCTACCTCATTGACTTATTCTTTTCCCTGTTCTAAACTGTTCAGTCGTTTCTGAGTATAAACTTTTCATTACTGTTAGCATTTAATTACAGATTCTTCTTTAATCTCAAAGCTTTTCATAACATTGTTCTTGGAATGCTTCATATATTATTCGATTTGTTTTGATTATTTTTTGATTTATTTGTCTGAAAACAAATGTCAATTCTTGAGTTAACCTATCCGCTCTGAAACCTGCCAGTGGATCCAGTAGTGCTGGTTCCAACTTACCACTTGAGCATTCTTTTGTTATTAACTCTAGTTTGTATCTGTTTGGCTATATACAGTATAGAAGTACTTCTATAAATGCTATATTGCGCTATTTCTCTTTCTTTCTAAATAGATGTGTTTATTGCTATTTTCCAGTGCTGCAGGAAATGGTCATGTGTTCCATACTGAGATGATTTTGTGCGGTATTTTTCTGCCTTCTTCTTTCATCAATTTTACCATTTCATGTCTTGAATTTCAACTGCTTTATTTATTTTCAGTCTATTTATGACCTCAACTGTTTCTAAATTTAATTTCTTCTTCCATCATTATGTATTGATGTATATTTTCCTAGTTTTCTCCTCTATTTTAATATTCATCTTCTTTATCGCTTTTCTGTTTCTCCTAATTTCATCAGATATTCTTTCCATCGATTTGAAATTTTTTTGTCTTCTATTAGTGTATATCTTTCCGTACTTCCTCCTGTCTCAGGTTTGATGGTATCCCGTATATTGGCTTGACATTTCCAGAAAATTTCTCTCACGATCATTTCTTCTTTTTCCTTCATTTCTTTTTACTTTCGACCTTTGCTTGTTGTTTATCACATATTTTAAACAACTGCATGCCTTTTCCTTTCTTAATCTTTAATTTACAGGTTACATAACGACGTTTGCTTTCTTAACTTATTCCGCATATTAAAAATTAAAAAATTAAATAAATATTCCAGTTGGTATAAAAATTGCTATATACAAAGATAAAAAAAGTAATCTTTTCTTATAGACTTATCTAACATGATTAATTATTATAAAGTAAGGGCCTTAATCATCGATTTTTTTTAAATATTAATTTTGATTTTTCTCTTTCAAACATAAATGCTAAAAAATCAGATGTGTTTATTTTCTTAAATTTTCTGTTTTTATTTTTCACTCAATAGTTATTCATTTAAATTTAAATTTAAATATATATATGAAAAATTCAATTTAGTCTAAGGACATCCCAACTAGGTATTTTTTGATTTCGTGTTTTAAACTATTGTAAGAAGTAATGGACAAGAACTGCGTCCGAAATTATTCTTTTACTACAGATTTAAAATTGGCAAAGCATATTTGATTCTTTGAAACCAAACTTAACAATAAAGTCTATCTATTAGAAATAGGTTATCTGATAATTTCCTGAATGACATAATATGTCTAAACATTTATTATTTGCATTACCAACTCGCACAAAATCCATCTTATTTGTAATATACAACTTTATACTGAGATTTTTGAAGTTATTTATTTGGATGTATTTTGTTTTGAAAGAAATTTAATAATTTGCTCTTTCAATCAGGAAGCACCCGTGTAAAGTGATTGTGTACATGCCTACTGTGTCGTAGTTTCGTAGCAAATAGTGTTTTAAAGGCATTGCTAGTTTGCATTCTATAATTCACTAATTCACAATAACTAATATCCCTGTATTTCTGTGGTGAACATGATTTTTCCAACCTATACTTTCGACTTTTCTTTTTAAAGATATCGAAAAATCAATTGGATCATAATAATACAGTAACACTATTCAAAATGGAAAATTTCCGGCTAGGCACAGTCGAAATCTCGGCAACTACACCCAAAAAGTACTCAAATTCTATGATTTTGATAAAAAATATGAGATAGGTCTTTCATATACACGCCTCTTTTTCTCCGGACTGTAAGTTTTTTTTAATTATGTTACCGAAGAATGAAGTTGGTCGTATCTCAAACCAAGTCCGGATGAAAGTTACATAGTTTGATTGTCGTTAAAACTGTGTTCTCTTAATTTTTTCTTTAGTGACCTTAGCATGTGGTATACTAGTCATATGGAGCACTAATTTGGGTTGTAGAGGTACTAGGTGTTCAATAAATATTTTTCCAATTTTCCTCATGTCCAAACAACTCATTGCCAAGCGTTGGATAGGGTATATCTTGGCGTTTCGTCAGCAAGCCAGTATAGCTTCATTAAGGTAATTGACTGTATTCCGTTCACGAAGGGAAGTAGGTCTTTACAATAAAAAAAAACAGCAAGTTATCTTGAAGCAGAAGAATAAATTTTTGAGAAGGGTTTTATCAGCGAACTGGCACAGTGAGTCAACACAAAATTTTGGCACATCTTGGTCCATCATATATTGGTTCAACACAAGTTCGGGTCTTTTGCTTAGATGTGTTGTTGTTTACCACCAATCAGCAGATGAGTGGGCACATATCCTCATCTTAATGCCCCAGCTAGCACGTACCTCGTGTAACGAACGATAAAAGGTCAGGTTTATATTTGATCCGTGCTTGTACAACACAAAGACGAAATTACCGATCATTTTTTTAAATTATCTACTATTCTTTGTTATGATGAACATTCATTTGACTTCACCACAACTACCAGTTTTATATTATATATTTTAAAAAGTGCAAAACCCATCGAGCCATCTTGTAAAAAACGTTTCGAGTACACGTAAAGAATTTACGGATCGATAATATGAAATACTAATCTTTGAAATGTTTATGAAGGTTATAAATAAATACGAAGCGAATTATTTTTAAGTACCGAGGATTTCCTTTGCAAAGGTGAACGATTCCTCTTGAATAAATAGAGCATGCTTAACATCATTTATTGATTCACAACAACGGAAATATTATGTTATTACGAAACGTAGAAATCCGCGGTTGTTGAATCCACAAAGGTATGTGCTCTCTACTGTGAAATAATATAATAATTCTAACTCGCCTGATTTCACCTAATAACTGGTTTAAAATCGTTTATAACAAAAAATGAATCGCAACATGTTGTAGCTTCTGTTAATTATAATTATTATCTATAAAATATCAGAAATGTTACCTCTTACTAAGAAAGCTCTGCATTTGTACCACTAATGTAATTATGCATAAACTCTAATTGCACATAATTATAATGACTTTTTAAAAGAGAAATTTAACATATTAACTAATATTGGGTCTGGGAAAAAGTTCGTGGCGTTTTTTCAGTAAAATTCAACTGGTCCCCGCATGGCGCGTGGACGAATTCATTTAAACCGAATATGCTCCATTATTATCGACAATGTTTCGCCATTTTTTTGGTAGATCCATGATCCCATCGGTGAAAAACTTCTGTGGTTTCTGGTCGAAAAACTGAATCAAGTAGTTTTCACAGGCTTCTTTTGAAACCAACTTAATTCCATTGAGAGAGTTCTGCAGAGATCGAAACAGATGATAGTCAGAGGGTGCTATATCCGGACTGTAAGGTGGGTGCATCAAAACTTCCCAACCAAACTCTCTCAATTTTTGACGGGTCATCAAAGAAGTGTGTGGTCGGGCGTTGTCATGATGGAAGACAACACCTTTCCTATTAATCAATTCGGGCCGTTTTCTTTCAATCGCCTGGCGTAATCTCTCTAGTTGTGCACAGTAGAGTTGAGAATCAATCGTCTGACCAGTTGGAAGTAGCTCGTAGTGGACGATTCACCTCCAGTCCCACCATACACACAGCATCACTTTTTTTGGCGTCAATGTTGGCTTAGCGAACGCTTGTGACGGCTCACCATCCTTTATCCACGATCTTTTACGCTTCCGATTATCGTACGTAATCCATTTTTCATCTCCGGTTATTAAACGTTTCAGAAACGGCTCGATTTCATTCCGTTTCAGCAGCGCATCGCAGATGTTAATCCGGTCAATCATGTTTTTCACGCTCAACTCATGAGGAACCCATACGTCAAGCTTTTTTTTGTAACCAGCTTTGTGTAAATGGTTCAAAACAGTTTTGTGGTCAATGCCTAGCTCCATGCCAATATCGACACTGCTGATATGCTTATCTTGTTGGACTTTTTCAAGAATTTCATCAGATTTTTCAGTGATTGGACGACCGGAGCGTGACTCATCTTTCACATTGAAATTTCCAGAACGAAAGCGAGCGAACCATTTCCGCGCAACAGATTTCGATAAAGTACCTTCACCGTACACAGCACAAATTTTATCACAAGCCTGCGCAGCGTTCTTCCCCTTATCATAATAATATTGCAGAATATAGCGAAATTTCTCATTATTCTTCTCCATTTTCAAGTGCGAATAACTTTCCAACCACTGCACCGATTACAATGTTTCTACGCTCAAACTAACGTTCGGAAGGTCATCTAAAAAACGAGCCGTCGGTGGTGTCGCTGTGACTTGTTGTTCTTTAGTTATCGGCAACCAATGCCATCTATCGGGAAAAACGCCACGAACTTTTTCCCAGACCCAATATAATTTTTTAAGGCTTATTCAAAAGCACAAAAAAAACTTACGAAAATTCATTTTGAAAGTAGCAGTAAATATAACTGGAACAGCGTAATCAATTATGCGGATATTTTTTATAAAAAGAAACTTTGAAAGTAATGTAATTTAAAATGCTGATTTAAGTTATCAAGTTGTTTGTCTTTGATAAGCTGAATAAACTAAAAATTAAAAGAAAATTATTATACTAGCTGACTAATTGTTCGAACCCCTATTTTGAGTTTCAAATATGCTTAAAAATTATTTTTTTTTAAACAGAAGTTTCAAGTTGTAATTAATTACGTGTTACTTAATTTACTTAACTAAATGTCCAATAACAGCGTATATCATATCTCTTGACGTTTCCAACCTTATTCGTTTTAAGTGCAGTACAGGCCTTAAAGGCCCAAGGTATACGACTTTTCACATAACAAAAAATAAGAACAGAACACCGTTTATTAAGACTCCATAAAACATCTAAT
This sequence comes from Dermolepida albohirtum, assembly GCA_031893035.1. Taxonomy (NCBI): domain Eukaryota; kingdom Metazoa; phylum Arthropoda; class Insecta; order Coleoptera; family Scarabaeidae; genus Dermolepida; species Dermolepida albohirtum. The sequence continues at coordinate 917,585 of JAVIWB010006509.1, forward strand.
ATCTCTTTATTCTTTCTTATGTAATGGAATGAATCTACACTACCGCCCTTGCAGTTTGGCCGAGTAAGAAATGTATAAAAAATCAAAAAATAAAAGTCAGCTAATACTAAAGAAATAAATTCCATTCTTGTTGGAGAATATTCCAGAACTGTTCCTTAGAAATGACACCGACAATTCAGATTTTTCTATCAAGCTTATCCCACAGTAATTCAATTGGGTTGAGATTGGTGGCAATGTCACAACTTGTAAGACATTCGCTTGATCTTGCTCATTCGGATATGCTTTGCATATTGGGGCTGTGCGCTTAGGATGTTGTTGTATATGAAAGTAAAATTTTGACCGATTACTCGCAGTCCAAGAGGAGTGGCACGAGATTCTATTACTTCGCGGTAGTTTTCTGTCTGCATTATTCCTTCGATTCGGAGTAACGTCCCTGGTCCCTTTTCACGAGTGAGAAAAGCAAGCTCAAACTATAATTGAATTGCCACCGTGTTTTATTGTTGTAACATCGCACTCGGGAAGCATTCCCTCATTAACGGAATGTCTGATAAACACTATCCTGATCTAGCCAAACACTAATTGATTAACTAGTGTAAAACCTTTGGCCACTGCTCTACCTTCCAACCTCAATGCTGTCGGGCCCACTGTAGCCTTTTGAAATGGTTACTCCGGCGTAGCTACCACACGACGGTGTAAATTTCCTTCCGCCGTAACTAAAATCGGATGCTGACATCCGCAATTGAATTCACTCACTGTTTATGGTACTGTTTTCTTATTAGTTACAGTAGACAGTCGTCTTCTGGGATGGTTATTCATGACAGACTTAGACAACCAAGTCGCCTCGCTCCTGATATCGGCGAATGGTGGTTTTTCTATCGACGGGGCTAGATTTAATTTTTTTACCAATTTACTTGCTTGCATAACCTTATCCATGCAAAGTTTTTATGCTTTATCGTAGATTTACGAGGGGCATTTCGAATACTTATTCACATGCTGTACTACAAGAATAATATTCAAACAGAAACTATACTCGCACTAAAACTTTCTAAACGATCAAGCCGGATAGAAACGAGCCCCTAAGAGAGAGAGGGGATGCAATAAGATCATTACCTTTGCTGCGTCGGATCGATAAGACGTGTCTAGTAAATAGATTAGAATAATCCGGTGCTAATGCGGTTGGGTATTCTGAGTCATAAACTGTTCAATTACATCTTTTCTTCATAACATTTTTGGTATTTCAGTTGCAGGTGTGTTTAAGATAAATAGATGTTAAAGATTATAATGCAAAAGACGTAGGCATAAAGATATAGAAAAATAAGTGTGCTTATTAAGAAAATAGAAGAAAACTAATGTAAAAATAATATAAATCTTCTACAACCCAGTTATCACTTTCGCCTTCCAATCTATAACTTGTGCGCTTTCATATAATTTTTCTTAGCCTCTCCCTTTTCCTTTTAAATATTAGTCTTCTGAACAGGATTGCCTTTGCCATTCTACCACTGGTCATCCTCTCTTCATACCCTAGCTATCTTAATCTTTGGACTTTTGCACATTTTGTACTGCACATTTGTTTTATCTTTCTCTCCCACATATAGATGTCAGAATTTTTCTTTTCCATCCCCTCAAAAGCCATCATACCTTTATTTGGTACCTAGGCTTCGCTGACATATATCACTGTTAGTCTTATAGCTGTCCTATATTATATTGCAATTTTTGTCTTTGTCGTACATATTGTGTAGTCATCAATGTTCTTAACGTTCCACATTTTCAATATCTTATTGCGAATTTGGTTCTCACTCCCTCTTCCTCTATTTACAGCTCTGTGTATATAAGCGTTTTTACTTTCTCAAATGCGTCTCTCCTACAAAGGTGTTTTAAGATCTACCTTTTCTTTTTTATAAAGATTGCCTATGTTCCTTTGGGGAGTCGGATCATTTAAAGAAAATAAAAGGTAATAGTTCTCTATAAAACAGCATCTTTCTTCTTCAACAAACTAATAAATTTATAAAAATACCAGTTTAGCAAAAATATTAAAATTATTTTGTTGAAAGGTATCCACGTTTAAGTATAATTGCTATTTCAGATTGTATGTACCTATTGCTATTTACCAATATCAATTATAATCCACAATTTCACCGATCGAAAATTTGATTAATTAATGCCCTGGGCATACGGCATATCTCTCAAAGAACAGATTTTAGTACGTGATCGTGAGAATACGTGATCGTGTCAACCGTGCGACATGAAAACTTAATGCTAAGTCGATGTTGATCCGTTTCAACAAACATTTGCGACATTCAGATTAATGTAATATAGATAAGTGCATTGGAATTCTGTAGCTACTTTGAATAGGATACAATTAATTTTCTTTGCGACCACAAATCAGAAAAATGTCAGCTCGTCAAAACTATTAAGCATTCTGAATATATTTTATCTTCTGCTATTTGATATATAGTCCGGTCATTAATTAAAAGGGTGATATTTTAAATACACTGAATGAAACACAAGAAAATGTATAATTAAAATCTATGTTAAATATACTAATACCCAATGCAACTAATAATCGACTATCAGTAACATGTAAGTAACATTTATCTACGCTGTTACTAAAGTTTCACCGTAACAAACTTTCTGTTCTTACTGTAGTAGTTCCTTAAAAATTTAATCTAAGCAGTTCTTTCACGTTTTCTAAAATTTATTTTCAAATCACTTTTTCATGGTTGCTTCGATATTGGTTTTCACAGTGTGAGGGGCTCCAGTGTTATGAAAACTATTGAAACTAGAATCTGTCGCACCAGATCGTTAGCTCTTTTATTACTTCGATAGTTCTCATGCATCGAGACCTAGGCTATTGTTTCGAGGTCGTTCAAGCTAGACATCTAATTTCATACCAACCTAGAATCAACGTATGTATTTTCAAATATTTGTCTGTCGAAGAAAAATGTAACAACGCAACTTATTACATATTCTCTATTAACTTCTTTGATACAGTAATGTAAAGCAGCTGCATCTGTTTCAAATATTGTAAAATCTTTACTTCAGCGCATCTGGATCATTATTCGCCAGATAGATTCTTGTATAGGTGAATTCTATACCTTCCCTTAGAATATAACTTTCATCAAATTTCAATTTATAAACCATTGAGTAATGATCGTAGTAGTCCATATAAACGAAAAAAAGTTCAATTGAAAAGCACTTACAGCAAGTACTGTATAAGTAAGTTCGGTCAATCCTTGTGCTATATGACGTCAAAAGAAAAAAATTTCCGAAATAGTCCAAGGGTAAACCAATTTCATCTCCAGAGGAAGGAAATTCTCATCATCTTTGTTTCAACTGTCTAAATTGTCATTATCTCGGTGTCTTTGTGGAGTAGCTGCACGTTTTTTTGGCAAAAGGCTCCTATACTTCAATGTTGTCATCGCTTTCCGAGTTACTTTTCTGCTTCTTCCTCCTCTCAATCGTTTACTTTATTATCTAGAGTTTCCGAAAGTTCTTCCTCAACAGAATCATAATGGACTGATACATCATGTACCTGGAGGGCGTCAGATGGTAAAATGGTATTTACTGTTTTCACCAATATTTTCCATAAAAATTTGCTAAAGAAATCTTTCAAAATATTCGTATCCGAAAAAACAGAAAACAATTGACACTAGACACATCAATATCGACTTAAAAGACGGTCATAATCTTCAAATTTTTGTTTTTCTGCTTCTCTATATAAATAAATTGTAGTTATATATACAAATATAATATCATAAAATCTGACAGCGTAGGCACAGCAAATATAGTAATTGTATTTGGAATACCAATGTAGCCATATGGATACATTTGACCTTCTTACAGTGTTAATAGACTCGTATTCTCAGGAAACTTGGTTCTAATACGATGGAATGAATACTCTTAAAATTTCAAGTAAAGAATTGCTACATTGTAATTTCCGGATAAATACATAAAATTGCACGATTTAAATACTAATCTTTCAGTATATTCAACAATTACGGTGTATTTAAAAAATGTTTCCCAAGAAACATCTATCAAAATCTCGAAATAACGGATTGTGTGACATTATACAAAACTAGACTCGTCCCTTTTATTCAACTTTTTACCTGGTTCCTTACATGGATCTATATGAAACTTTGAGAAGATATACGAATTTCAAACTAGAATGTAAAATTGAAAAGAGATTAAATCCTACCAGAAACAATATTAGAACGAAATACGAATGAAATAATGAAAACAATATTTCCATAGTTCGGGTTTTTTTCTCTTCAGGTTTTCTTGTGCTTTATTTTATCGGATAGCGTGGGGAAACGGAAAAGCCATTTCATTTTGGTTTTTATGTTTTCGCATAGCGAGGGAGAAACATACGCGCAATTTAAAATTTATCGTACGTTTTATTTATGCAACAGCTCTCAGAATATTTCGGTTTTTTTTGTTCCACTTCCTTGTTTCGACATTTATGGCTTAAACAATTTTTACGAAATTAAAATGTTTCTCTTTTTCGTTTTTCGATTGCATTTCTTTTAATTGCGCTTTGAATCTTTTGTAACCTCGGGCAATTCTTAAAACTTATTTGGGTCCGATTTAGCTGAAAATATTATACCATGCAAAAAAAGAATATTTCGAACTGACATAGAATAATGCCTGCCCACAGATGCAACTACAACAAGATTATACTTGCATTAATATTTCTACGTTACATTTGAAATAACTACAATAATTTATAAAAAATCATTTTAATAATTTTTGTATACAGTGTGACCCCGATAATCCTAACTAATTAAAACCGCAGTAGAACTGAAACCTAATTCTTGGGTTGGTTCCTTTCCTTTGGTTGCGTCTTCATTCTAGGGAGAGAGTAGTCTTTCCGAACAAAAGTGTGTGTTAGAATACTATACTATACTATGATGATACACATGGTACGACATACGTCCTCTTATTTCCATTGAAGTATACCCTAGAAGGGAACAAAATTAGTTTAGATTTAAATACTTTATGCCGTTTAAACGGCCTATAAAAAACAATTCAATAATTATACTTCCCAAAATTCTACTCCACATCATCGAAGAACCCAATCCAGATCGTATTATGTATATTATTAAACCAATAATTATTATTTGCTTCTGCGGTTCCGGGCTGGAACCGCGTCACTGGTATAACTACCGACGTTTCGTACCCACTCGTATGGGACATCTTCAGGGCTCAACTAACAGTTTCAGTGCGACAGACAGTAGCAGTAGTTGAGCCCTGAAGATGTCCCATACGAGTGGGTACGAAACGTCGGCAGTTATACCAGTGACGCGACTCCAGCTCGGACGCACGGAAGCAGATAGTATGGACCACGACCGTACCAGATTAATAATTATTATTTTATTCAAAATCAGCACCTAAAAATACTTAAAATAAATATAATAATAAATAAACAAAAACATTCTTTACTTGTAACTGCACATTCTCTAGTTACATTGAAAGGGAACAATCATTTACTAAAATGTTTTACTGAATTAAAAGTTCAGCAAAACGCGCGTTCAATACACTAAAAATAAATAGTTGTCATATTATCTTTCAACAAAATTGTTACAATTAGAAACTGTTAAAATGACTGTATTAAACTGTCAAATAATTATTCCGAATTTGTTTCCATCGTAATTTTTATCTTTTCTTTTTAAAGAATATTAAAAAATAAGCTTTGCTCCAAAGCATTTATCAATTCTTTTAAACAACAAACAGCTAAGCACTTATTAATTCTCAGAGACTATACCTAGCAGTCAAAATGAAGACACACACAGCTTATGTGAGCCCCCAGATGTCAGATTTCGATTAGATGACGAATTTAAGATATAAGGGAAATTCAGTTTTCCTAACTCAGGCCCAGATTATCGAGTAACATCAACTCCGGAAATACAGATTATGAAGTACATAATGCAATTGAAATGCTTGTCCGAATTGCCTAAAAATCCGATTTAACGAAGGTCCGGGCTATCGAGGTTGCACATTATAATGAATTGCTAGTAAAGCAATTTTAAATTGTATCTGTAGAACTATCAGACACAAAACGTTGTAAATACAATACAATCTGTTATATACCATAAAGAGTCTATGTATTCTCGATTTATAGAAAATGGGAAAATCATGACGCATTTTTGCATCAGATGACGCTACTTTATTTTTATAATTGTCATTCCCATCTACCTTTACAAGCAAAAATCATTGTCGGCATACTATTCCATACGACAGTTGATAGTTCTAACTTTATTTCTCGCTATGTATTTCATAACTACTACAGCAAGAGACCACACACAGGTTTGATCAACCGTCAAAAATTGTTGGATCCTTTATGGGATATGCTACCACATCCACCATGCTCGTCGGACCTTACCCCTTCATACTTTAACTTATTTATTTCCGAAGACCGATAAGGCCAGGTACATTGAAAGAATATATAATCATTAAGTTTAGTAGACTAAGGTTTTCTTTTAGACTTTGTTAGATACACGCTCTATGTTACTCCTACATTATTTTGAAAAATCACTCCTTTTCTGTTAATCGAATTTGACCGACTTTAATTTATCGAGTTATTTACGTTATATTTGAGCTTGATCGTTTGACCATCTTTAAAAAGTTAAAATTAAAAATATTTTTACGTCAACATATCACTTTGGCAACAGTCAAGGAAGTTTCTTCTTTGGACAACTAATATCTTTTATAATACCACGGCATAAAGAGCCCGATTTTCATCGACAGCTACAATTCTATCTAAAAATAGATCATATTCAAGGCAACAGAATAATGAGAAGAAGCAAGTATTATATGGATCTAACAAATTCTTTTCACTTAATTTTTGTATTTAGATAAAGACAGGTATTTCTATAAACGGACTTTGTTCGTCAAATGCATTCATCGAGAGACTACTGGGGATATGTTCTACATTCAATCATCAAACGCTGGCATAGGTGTTTATTAAAAGATTTGTTTACGCAGTTTTTAACGTTATAGAATAAATATTTGCCTACTTTGAACATTTCTTTGAGGTTCCTAATGTAAAATTTCAAAACTAATTATAGACATTTAAAATATAGAAGTTTACAGTGAAAATATGGATGATGAAATCATTTTGAGTATCGGTTATAATAATTGAATAAATTTGAAGAAAGTAACTGTGCCATTAAATAAAAGGAAAATAAATTCTAAATATAAATAAATTAAGAAATTAAAGCGTATTTTAGTTTGTTTATAATTGTGATTTTGAAATTCGTTTCATGTTCTGTTATAAATATCGATCTAATCATAATTCATATCATATGATTAGATTGAGGTCATAATATAGATCATTATAAATGTATAATACTTCCCCAATAAGCACGAGGTTAAATAAAAACTGAAAAAACATCAGAGCAATATATACATTACATTTTACAAATTTGTTTTGTTCAAAATGTTTTGTTTCTTATAGAATTCCAATAACTGTAAATTCTGGTATTTTTCAATTTGCAAACTTTTAAGTATATTATACCAAGACAGTTTTGTTGTCATAATAAAAATATTCCATATTCTCTTAAATCAATTGCAAACTTTCAATTCTTAAAGACGATATATCGTGGGTAGCAAATAGACACACTGTTTGTGGTCCTGACAAAGATAGATTTATTTCAGGGATGCGACCCTGGCTATGCGAGCCTTGATCTTTCTCCCACCTCTATTACCAGGGAGATATCATGTCATAACCTTAAACTTCCTTCACAAACCACTTTCCTTATACCTTCCCTACCATCTTCCATCTCCAGGTAATTCTGCAGGGTAAATTGGTTGCTAGAAGTCCACAAAACTTGCCTTTACTGAAGAAGCAAAGCACAGATGATACCTTACTAGATAACATTTAATTTAGCCAGTTGCTAAATGACGAAATGTCTTGTGGTCAGATGAGAGTAAGGTCGTTGTATTATTACAGGATTCAGAGGATTAAGACAGTACGTTAGAAGACCTATACGAACGGAATACAATTCAAATTACACTATAATGACTGTTAAATATAGAAGAACATCTATTACGGCATGGAAACGTTCCTCATTATACTTATACTGGCCATGCGAGCCTTGATCTTTCTCCCACCTCTATTACCAGGGAGATATCATGTCATAACCTTAAACTTCCTTCACAAACCACTTTCCTTATACCTTCCCTACCATCTTCCATCGTCTCCAGCTTTTGTCCAGCAGTGCACAGTAGCTTGTGATGATGATGATGAGGATGGGAATGATGACAGTAATAATGATGATGACGATGAGGCGTTATATTAGATTGAGTAGGGACAATAGCTAAATTAATTTCGCTAAAATGCCAATTATTATACTTGTTATCCCACTTATTGCTTACCATTTTCTGATTTTTGAAGTTCTATTTACATCATATCAGGTAGAGAGTCAAAATTTTAAAGAAATCTAATATTTTTCGAAAATTCAAATAAGTAAAAACAAAAGAAAAACGTAATTTTATGTACAAGGACAATATATGAAATCCAAAAATAATCCCATCAAGTATTAATCATATTAGAGTAGATACACTACCGACTATAAATGTTTCCCCACCCAATAAATAATAGAAATCTTTTAAATTTGTTTAAATTTTTGATTTGTCGGTGTGACTACCTTTAGCTTTTATTACTTCTTACTTCCTAGCACAATCTTGGCATCCTCTCTAGTACTTTCGCCAGAATTTTCGGTTCTATTTTGAATATGCATCTTTATTTAGGGTCGTAGTATTTTTGTGAACGTCGAATCTGATTTTCCCACTTGTCTGTCTAGCTCGTCACATAATAGCCCTATCAGATTCAAGCCGGGAATCTAAGCAATCCATTCCATAGTAACAATAATTCCTAACCGTTCTAATTTCTTTAAATACCCCAGGTACAATTTGGACGTGTGTTTAGAATCGTCGTCTTGCTGGAACATAAAATTTTTCCAATTGTGTTCCAGAGGAAACAGCATTCTGTTCTAAAATTTCCCTGTACCTTTCTTTTCTTAGAATACTACTTATTTTTAATAAACTCACATACAGATATTCCAGCAAAACAGCCCCAAACCATTGCTGATCCTTCTCCATGCTTAGTGATAATTGCAATACATGATTCGAAAACTCGCGGTTTTTTAAAGAATAAATAAAACACATAATTTTCATTCACTTTCAAAAACTTCTTATTGGTAATTAAAGTATCAGTTATGACATTTATTTTCGAAAAATAATATCTGCCAAATGGCCTCCTCTTGCAGCTTCGCAGATGTTCACTCTTTTGTTAAAATTTTCAATGAAATTTTAACATAATTGAAGCTCTATCTTACCAATGATACGAATAATTTCATCTTTCAAAGCAGGAATTGATTGTGGATTTTTTTATAAACCCGACTTTTCACATAACCCGAAAGAAAATAGTCTAACGTTGTCAAATCGCATGATCTTGGTGGCCAATTAACATCACCGTTTCTTGAGATTACACGCCCAGGAAATTTTTCTCTCAATAAATCAATTGATTCGTGTGCAAAGTGAAGAATAGCACCATCCTGTTGAAACCACATATTCTCTATATCAGGGGTCGGCAAACTGCGGCCCTTTGCAACTTTTTCGCGGCCCGCCAAAGCACCAATATAATTTTAGGATCTTTATACTCGTATATGATATATTATAAAAGCACTATAATGTGCGGTCCGCATAAAAAATTTTATTTTGAAAATGGCCCGCCGTCCGAAATAGGTTGCCGACCCCTGCTCTAGACCACCATTATTCATTAATTCAGGCCACAAAAATTCGGTTATCATCCGACGATATCGATCACCATTGACAGTTACAGCTTCACCAGCAGCATTTTCAAAGAAGTAAGGTCTAATTACACCACCTGAGCATAATGCACACCAAACAGTAACTCGTTTAGGATGCATAGGTTTCTTATGAATAATTCGTGGATTTTCCTCACCCCAGATATGGCAATTTTGTTTATTAACATCGCCACCAAGTTCAAAATGTGCCCCATCGGTAAACATTATTTTTTGAGAAAGATGATGAAATTGACAAATGAACGACGTTCTAAATTATCTAATGGCTTCAGCTCCTGTGTTATTTGAACCTTATATGCCTTCAGAGCTAAATCCTTGTGTAAAATACGTCATCTTGTTGATCCACTAAAGTCCAAGTTGTTATGAACGTCGTCTAATGGACATTTCAGGATCTTCAGCAACACTTTCACGAACCAAACCAATATGTTCTTATGAACTACCACTACGACTGTATTTTTCACTTTGTTGATCTTCCACGCAACCGGTCTCTTGAAATTTTTTAATAATTCGACCAATAGTGCTTTCAGTTGGACGATTATGTAAACCATAAAATTCACGTAATTTTCTAAAAACTCTTTTCACAGAACGCTGATTTTCGTAAAATAATTCAACAATTTGAACGCGTTGTTGTACCGTGTACGAAGCCATTTTTATAGATGTCATACATCACACTTTTTAAATGCCCACGTACCCAGATAAATTCAGTGCGCCATCTACATTTTATTTATTCCTAAAAACACCGGGCAATTTGAAACACCCTTTATGAATATGTGTGTTTTATTGTTGCAGGATATGAAAATCTAGACTAGACTTGTGCATGTTTCCATCATCAATTAATGGGCGTTTTAGTGCATAATATACAAATAGATAACAACATATTTGTATTATTTAAGCATGTAGATGAGTTCTTACAGCATACGTCTATAAAAGTCAATTTTTAGTTACAACTAGACTGTTTAGAATATGAGGTTTTGTATATTGGAAGTACCTAAATTTAGCAAAATTGAAAGGAACTTCTGTAAATGCTTGAAAAAATGATCTAATTGCCACAAAAAATTAAGTGAAACTAAATCTTTTACGAAGATTACGTCACTACAACAATTGCTTTTGATAACGATCGAATAATTTGTACCTTGGACGTTAGCAACATGCACATTCATATGTAAATTTCTTTCTTTACAGGTCTATATGTGCTAAAGATGTTATCTATTCACCGGCGGACGTGCTTAGTGTGGATTCGTTTCACTAACAAGGACTAGTTTCCTCCTGCATAGATTACATAGATACGTTTTATTTTTGGGTAAGTAGAGACGTTCGAGGCGGGCATACACAGCATGTTACACTGTTTCGATAATTAAAATGAGAATTTGTTTATCTACGTGATTATACAACATCGAGCGGTATTTCGAAATGGGTCTCTCATTCTTTGCGCAAAACACTGATTAAATGCCGCGCTTCTCATCCGTTATTTAATTACTTATAGAAAAGGGGGAGGTTTATTTTTGGTGCTTTGAAATGATAATAAAACAGCTTCGTTTTGTTACTGTATAGGAAACGTTTCAATTTAATCACTTGCCGCGTAAATTAAATTCCGAAATTTTTAACACATTTCTTCTTTATTTATTCAGCCGCACTAGAAATTTTCGTTAACGAGATTTTTCATCCGCAATATGTAACGTGTGCGTAGGAAGCATGGAGTTTGCGATTTTTGCTATAAAATGCAAGCCCAATATTAAAAAATAAAACCGTTGTACCACACATTACCGTGGTGAAATATTAAAGCATGATAACTGTGGTGAGAAGTGAAACACCCCTGTCTTATCAAGTTGTAATCCAATATCGTCCACCCGAATTAAAGCTACCATTTAAATTCCACTTTCTATAATGAATTAAGCAAAATAGTAGCTTTTCAAATAAATAGTACATATATACAAAGGTTTTAATTAATATTTAGTTAATCTATTCTTCGCTTTAATTATGACAGAATTCTTTTCGGCATACTTCATTTACGTGATTCCACCACTTGCAATCTGGATTATTTCTCCAGGTAATTCTGCAGGATAAATTGGCTGCTAGAAGTCCACAAAACTTGCCTTTACTGAAGAAGCAAAGCACAGATGATACCTTACTAGATAACATTTAATTTAGCCAGTTGCTAAATGACGAAATGTCTTGTGGTCAGATGAGAGTAAGGTCGTTGTATTATTACAGGATTCAGAGGATTAAGACAGTACGTTAGAAGACCTATACGAACGGAATACAATTCAAATTACACTATAATGACTGTTAAATATAGAAGAACATCTATTACGGCATGGAAACGTTCCTCATTATACAATGTTGGTCCTATCTTGTGAATACAGGAGGCTATGGATCAATTTGCATACTTAAATTTACTTGAAACAGTCATTTTACTTTACGCCCAGGAAGAAATATTACTCCGTTGCATACCATAGAATTAAGGTTACGGGACGCTTCGGTTGAGATGACCTGCATAATCACCAGACTTTAACCCCATAGAAAAGCTGTGGACAAACGTGAAAAAGGCAATTTTTGCAGCAGTATTCACATCGAGACATTAACTATAATAATAATAATATTTGTTGGCCCAACAGATTTGCAATCTAATTACAAGGCAGAGAATATTGCAGAACACGTGTATGTTGGTTATTACAAAATTGTAATTACATTTCTATGCACACACAAACGCAAAAACAATCCTACATGTCATGGGCACCAGCACACCGTGAAAGCGATGAAAAATGTACACCTATGTTTCCGTTAAACAATATATTATAATAAAAGCACGCCGTAAAGGAGGATCACACGTAATATTTGCCTTCGCGCGATGGCAGTAAAACTAATAGTTCAATCTAGCTTCCAAACTTGGTACAACGAAGTTAATTTCTTCTAATAACTTTAAGCAAATTAAATAGATGTCTCGTAAAAGCCAGATTCTAACATAGTCTCCGACAATCCATGCCGCACATTTTTTACAGTTCCTGATGATCAAAGTCCGGAGCAGTAGACGAGCCCAGATATTTGAAGTAAAGATATTTTAAGCAACTTCTCTGTACTAACTCTTGAGAACGTACTTGGTATGCGTGTATAGGAGACCAAACCTAGGAAGCATAATCAAGTTTAGAGCGCACATAACAAATATCTACGGATAATATAGTAAATCAAAGTTATGCGTACTTCTAATTATAAAACCGAAAGTTTTTAAACTGGAGTTGATAATATTTTCAATATGGGAAGAAAAAAACTATTTGGAATCACCGCTAAAGTTAAGATCCACTATATTTTCACGCCGTGGTAAGAGGAAGCCATTTAAATAATTAGAATGATGTATGGTGTTGAATTTCATGGAGAAAGAAAGTACTTCACATTTATAAGCATTTATATCCAGCTTATTTCTATTGCATCAATTATATACAATATCTATCTGATCCTGCAAGAACCAGTCACCAACCTGTGCCATTTGATGGAAAAGCCTAAGATGATGGTCAGATAATAACTTGTGACATTGAACCTAATTACAAGGAATATTCACTGAAATCAGAAAAAAACAGGTTCAACAGTTCGTACCCTGAGGTACGCCTGGGATAGAAACAAAGTATTTCGATTGATGACTCAAATAAGAAACGCAATGCTTCCTATCAGATAAATGAGCAGAAATAAGTGATATATTAATGATAGGGCAAATCCCGCAGTCTACAATTTATTGAGAAGTATTTGATAATGAATGCTATCAAAGGCCTTGGTAAAATCGGTATAAATAACATTCGCTTAAGCTCAGTCATCCAATTGTTCACAAAGGTACTAAGTAAGGAATTATGGGAAACAGTCGAAAGAACATGGCGCTCCATTCCATATGTGCTATGTCAAGGATTAATTGATTCTATAACATGAAGATGCGAAGCAGTAATCGCAAGCAAAGGCTATACGAAAGATATTAAAAAATCTATGATATTATTGCGTTTTTTTGTACATATATTTTACTTTTAATACTGCCATTTTTCGCACACCAGGAATATTTGTCAAATGTAGTTACTTCTAAAGTTTTAATTATTTTGCTATAAAATAAATATATAGGTTATATTTTACTTAATAAGTTAAGTATAACCACATGTATGGAGTTTATGAAGTGTCGTGGATTATTCTTTAAACTTTTTTCAATGTCTGCTATTATTTTGCACACTGCTGTATGAAAGAAGTATACATAATTATTTTGAAAGAAAATTTATAATTTAATAATTGCAATATATATATAATATATATATATATATTACATACATACTTACATACATACATACATACATACATACATACATACATACATACATACATACATACATATAGCAGTACGTTGAAAAAAGGTTAAAAAGTAAACCACAACACATAGATTCTGTATAAGTATGTAGTTGTACGTACTTAATTTATTAAGTAAAATATAATCTATATATTCTTTGTATAGTAAAATAATAATAAAGCTTTAGAAATAAAATATATATATATATATATATATATATATATATATATATATATATATGTATATATAATAAATGTATGTGTGTGTGTTGTGTATTTATACTTTTATATATATTATTTACTGACTGTTGCTATAAGACAGGAAATAAAGCCGGTATTCAGGTTTAAAGTAAAGAAAGATTTTTTATTGACTCCAAAAAAACTTTCTCGAACGACGGGTGTTCTTATAATAGCATGCTTTATAGTACATTCTAACATTTACCTAAAAACCCTTTTTTTGTAAACACTTTTTTACTTGCAAATTTTGTTTGTAGTTCGGATGTTTGAACAGAGTGAAGATGTGTGTGATTGTGTTTGGAATACATAGGCGATGGTCTTTGTTTGGAAATTTCGTGGCAAAGGTATGAGATTAATTTTATTTTTATTTAGTAAATTATATTTTTACAGGTAGATTATTACGAATGTTACATAATAGAGTAATTAAGTACATATAAATTAGTTTTGTGATTACTTTAATGTCTTGTATAACACCGTTATATACTTATGTGTTAAATACGTATATGGGCAACTAAATGAGTAATGTTACACTTGTTTGTTTTTTTTTTGAAGTAGCATTTTAGTGAAAACTTTTTGAAAATTTTGCAAATATTTTTTAAATATTCTTCATTTGTTTGTTGTTTTTACATCATCAGTAGTCAATTCACAATAGTTATATGCAGTTCATAATTTCATTACATTCATTAATGATGGCTGTAAGTCAGTGTACTGATAACTTTCTATTTTTTTTTGTTCATATATGATCGATATTCATTTGTGATTTTCACATTACACTTTTCTAGATCGCGTAGTTAAAACGTATTGTATATAATTAACGGGATACTAATGCGGAACTAATAGTAATGGGATTTTTTTACTGCTACTCAACCTATTAAATTAAATATTTTATTTCCTTCTGCAATTACAATTATCTGTAATGCGAATAAACTTATGAACGGAGTGTATATATATATATATATATATATATATATATATATATATATACATACATACATACATACATACATACATACATACATACATACATACATACATACATACATACATACATACATACATACATACATACATACATAATAAATGTATATGTGTGTATATACACTTTTAAATATCTTATTTGCTAACTGACTGTTGCTATAAGCCGGGAAATAAATGTTCACGTTTAAGTATGTCGTTGTACGTACTTAATTTATTAAGTAAAATATAATCTCTATATATTCTTTGTATAGTAAAATAATAATAAAGCTTTAGAAATAATATATATAATATAAGTGTGTGTGTGTGTGTGTTGTGTATTTATATTTTTAAATATATTATTTACTAACTGACTGTTGCTATAAGACAGGAAATAAAGCCGGTATTCACGTTTAAAGTATAGAAAAATTTTTTATTGACTTCAAAAAAAACTTTCTCGAACGACGTGTGTTCTTATAATAGCCTGCTTTACAGTTCATTCTGACATTTACCTATAAACCCTTTTTTTTGTAAACACTTTTTTGCATTATAATCTTTTACTTGCAAATTTTGTTTGTAGTTCGAACGTTAGAACTGAGTGAACGTGTGATTTTGTTTGGAATAAATGGGCGGTGGTCTTTGTTTGAAACTTTCGTGGCAAAGGTATGAAAGATTAATTTTGTTCTTATTTAGCAAATTATATTTTCACAAGTACATTAGTACGAATTTCACATAATGAGTAATTAAGTATATATAAATTAGGTTCGTGATTATTTTTGCAAAGTTCAGTTTTAATCGAATTAAATGTTTAGTCACTAATTTAATGTCTTATATATATAACACGGTTACATACATAAGTATGTGTTAAATATGTTGGCAACTGAATGAGTAGTTATTTTCGTTGAAAATATTATACTGTTATACTCCAGAGTATTCGTACTTTGTGACTTACAGAAAAGTCTGAACACTGCTTTTCACATATATAATTTATTGTAGTAGACATACATCATAAATATGTAGGTTGACTCTACGAGCGTTCGATCAGTAGCTCGCCCTTTGAAGAATTTCGAGGCGTTTAACAGGCAATAAATATGAATAAATACTTTTCTTTTTAAGCAGCATTTTGAGTATGCAGATGCGCGAAGTGGATAAGACCCGGTAAATATTCGTAATATCATATTGCTATTAATTTCGCGTTAGTATCAAAATTAATTATATACAACACATTTCATTAGGCTCTGCACACGAACTGCACAATAAATTTAGTCCATATGTAATGCCTCAGATAAACTGCACAACAAAATTTTTGGGTGATGCGTCGGTTTTTAATCTTTAACACGATCTGCACAACTTTTGAGCTATTGTCCTATTTATGCCGTTTCCAAGTTTTGCGATTTAGTTTACAGGTACATTTTTTTAGATTTTTATTACCTGGTTTTAATATTTGTGTAGTTCGTGTGGATCCGTTTTAGGAAATCCAGAAGAGCGTACAGGGATCACCACAAATTAAAATCGATTATATGCGAACAAAGAATATAATAAAATTATCATTTAATTTATTGTTATTATCGTAATTAATATTTCTCGAAATCTTGAACATTTTTTTGACGTAGCATTTTAGCTAACAAGCTTAGAAAATTGCGAAAATATTTTTCAAATATTCTTTATTTGTTTATTATTTCTACATAATCAGTTGTCAATTCATAGTAATATGCAGTTCATAATCTCGTTCCAATCATTAATTTTGATTGTAATAAAATTAATGCTTACTACTGATATTATCAAAATAACAATCCCATAAGAAACATTTAAAAAATAATCTTTCCGAAATTATGTATACGTTTTAACTAAAAAGCTACTTCAAAAAAATGCATGGGAAAATAATAGTAAATGTAACGATAACTTTATATTTTTCTTTGTTCATATATGATCGATATTAATTTGTGACTTTCACATTACACTTTTCTAGATCGCCTAATTAAAACGTACTGTATATAATTAAGCGGATATTAACGTGGAACGAACAGTAATATGATTTTACAAATATTTAACCCATCTTGTCCACTTTGTGCATGTGCATGTTGAAAACTTCAAAGGGTAAGTGTCTATTTACAATTCTTATCTTTTAAATCCTTCAACATTTCTTCGAATGCTTGCAGTGCCGACTCTATAAATATGTACATATATAAATATTACATAGGCATAATTTTGATAGACTTGGTGTAACAGTTCTCGGATTGCGCTCATTTAGGCCTATATTTTTGGAAATAATTTCAACAATTCTGGATGTTGAATAGTTTTATTAATAACGCATATCATAAGACATGATAATATTAATTTTTACAATTCAGCTTTATAATATATCAAATGCTTATTTTTCACAAATACGTTGTGTACCTATGATGGAGATTTACCGAATTTGCTCCAAATTGATGGCTTATAAAGATAAATATCTAATAAAATCGAAGCGTACGGAAAGTGTTGTGACATCCGATGTTAAGATATTTAACAGATTCTTTTGTAGATACAAATAGTAACAGTTTTCTTATTGTTATGAGATGCTTTTTAGTTTTTTAACGTTATTAAATGGAAGTATACTTCATTGTAGTAGGATGCTTAAATTTTGATGACGTTTAACATATACCCGTACATGTTGAAAGTATGTACGAAAACTTTTGTGACTGACTGTATATGTTAAGTGTCATAATTTTGAAAGTAAATTACTAAACTTTGTTACAAATGTTGAATTTAATCTTAAATATGTAGCTTCTATCAGAGAGCAGTTTGCACTCTGCGTTCTATTTATTAAGGCCCAAATCAAATCAAACACTGAAATGTTGAATGTTGAAAAAGATGTTTTAATTTCCTCTTTGAAATCGTTAAAAATTAAAATGTTTAGATTTATTGTAACATTCTTGAAAAACTGGATCATTAATATTAAATAAATTTTTTGTAATGTATAAATTGCCAATTACAGGAATATCTGTAAGAATACGACCTTGTTATTCTCTATTAATTTAATTGTTTAGTTTTTCACGACATTCCTAACTGTTCTAAAATTTAAATGTTTCAATTCATTTAAAATTAAAATAGCATTATTTTTATTATTATTGAACGCATATTAACACTCCTCCCTATTTTCAACATAACTGACGCATTGCCTGATACGACAATAACAAATTGTGGTACCTCTTCTGGCCAAATCAATACAATCTCAAGCTATTTCTAAAGAAGTCTGTCTCCTGCTTCCAAGTCCATTAACTACAATTATAATTTAATTATTTTATGCAATGCACATCTCTAGTATCAATGTAACTTTGGAGAACTGAAATTTACTTTACACCTCTCAGAATGAATAACTAATGACTTAAGCATGATTATATACGTCACTACTTGCATGACTAATTTCTCACACTTACGAATATCAATCTGTTATAAATCTGCAAAATTAGAATTAGAAATTCAAATTTAAGACCGTAACCGATGTAACACCAAAACCTACCTTTCTCCTAATCAACAAAAGCACAGTAATTACAATAGTATATATTAATTGTCCTACTACTATGTAAAAAAGTAACACGTTATAAAATACATTTCAGTTTCCTCTTAAATAAATATCTCAAGTCTATTTTCTATCCTATTTCACTTATTATATATATATATATATATTTATTATATATATATTTATATTTATATATATTATATATATATATATATATATATATATATATATATATATAACATTTGAAACAGAAGCGATTTCTCTTGAGATCAAGATTTATACTTCCTTTCTTCTCCTTTTTATGTAGTATAAAATATAGTTTGTTCGTTACTTAAACGGAATTTAATAAAGCATATCGCCGGAAAAAGAATAACAGTCCAGTAAAAAATGGAAAGCCATCAACAAGAACAACACAAAGTAACCGTTTCAGTCGCTGTATATATATATTTATTATATATATATTATATATTTATATATATTTATATATATATATATATATAATCCCATTGTTTTTCGGATTGGTCGGACGCCGTTATACGACCGGTCATCCATTGATTTGATTTGTAACGTTTGATTTCGGTCGCAGCGGTTATTTTGCAGTGGCGTCACTTTTCTAAAACGCTCGATACAATGGTAACGGTCCCACTCTAAGAAACTTAATAGAATTTTTTAATTGAGATCAAATTATTGATAGCCGCAGTGTTAGAGTGCGTTCCGGTGGTTTGAGTTTTACGTCGAGCATAACGTAATTGGTTCTATTAAATACGTTCATTAAAAATATTGTTTCGCAACTGCCACATGCTTGTCTCCTGATTTATTTCACCTGAACTGCAAAAACGAGTATTTTATTCTGTTCGGTGTATTTGTAAGAATAATGAAGGTAAACCGGTTTTTTAATGCTTTAATTAAACAAAGAAATGAGGCAAATATAGGGTTATTCAAGAGTAAGTTACCAATTTAAAAGGACATACACTAGAGTGCATAAGTAAGTAACCGCTATAGAAAAATCTATCGTTTTGCACCATTTTCAAAAGAATAAATGAAAGAAATATTGTTCTAAATTTTTTTTTAATAATAATACAAAAAAAATAATTATACATAATAATATTATTATTTAGTATGACCTTTAGCAGATATTACACTTCTCATGAATTTGGGTAAACTAACGAACAGTTTTGTCAGAAATTCTTATGGAACTTATTTCTTTCTTCCAAAGGATATCAAAAGATTAATTGGCATTAGTTGACGATACCTGCCAGCAATATTTAGATCTTGACTGTGGAGGCCAGTTGGTTCGTGCAACTCTTTACTGTTCAAATGTTTTTAAATAATTTTTAACGATCCTTGCGGAATGCTTCAGATCGTACCGGAAAATGTAATTATTTCCAATTAATTGAGTTCCTGCTGGTGTAGCATACTGCTACAGGATTTCTAAATACCTGTATGAGTTTATTTTCCAGTAGTTCTTTGCTGAGACATGCAACCCCGTACTTACACAGACCCACCTCTATGTTTTGTCATTGACTGAATACATCATGGGTATACGTTTTAGCAACCCTTGGATCCGAATACTTTAAATTTGGACTCGTCTGTCCAAAGTACACACTGCCACTCGTCCAATATCTAATGTCTAATGGAAATGAATTCGTGTATATTTCAACTGTTTCTGTTTATTACCCCGTCGATGTAATGGAACATGACCTCTAAGTCCCTAGCTAATTATATGACGCCAAACGGTATAAAGATGGACTGACAGAAAATTCTATCAGTCCATGAGGATCTATATTCTTTAGACTGTTTTGTTCTGTTTCAAAGATATCAATCGAAAGTATTGATTATGACCTTCTTTTACTTTTCTTGGCCTTCCTGTTATTTTATTATTAGCAACCAGACTGGTTGCTTCGTGCTTTTTGATAATTTTCAAAGTTGAAGACTTAGAACTGCGTTCTTTCTGCTATTTGTCGTTGACGTAAGCCTTGTTGGTGAAAAAACACCATTTCGTGGCGATTTTCATAAGATATTCATGTGTTTCACTACCCTTTCGAGAAATTAACCTCACCAGAATACAGATGAAAGAATAAAATGAATTGTTACTTACAATGTCGCTTTACAGTAGCAGAAAAATATTCATAGGCACATGTACTAAAGTAAACAAGGTCTTTATAGTTGAGAACACAATAATTTAAGAAAACGCTTCAAAATTCAGTGATATACTGATCCACATTATGCACAGACTGTTATTAAGCTGGTAACGAAATAACCGTCAATGAAGGAGAGATTACCCGACCAGGGTTAACTAAGAATATTCTCACAGAAACTGCTTTCTCTTTCGTTTAACAGTACATTTTCAATTCATAGAGCTTATGAGAGTAAAAGTAGAATAATATTAAATATGGAAATAATATTGTTAAAGAATTGATTTTTTTTGCAAGTGATCACTTTGGCTATGCACACTACTGTATATTTACTCCAAAAGCTTAAAAAATGGACGGTTCTTTTATCATTAATATTTCGACTTTGTATACGTATTGATGATAAGTAAACTTTTTAACTGAATAAAAAGCTGTTATATAGAATTATTCTAATGTGTATTTGCTGTTATTTTAATGTTACTTAAATTAAAATATCAATAAACATGCTAGCGATAAATCCTTAATGGAGTTTCATGTCACTAACTTAACACACAATTACGGAAAGAAACTGTATTTATCTTGGTGGAATGTTCAAACCTCAAACACCATGAAAGTTTACATTAAACATTCCAAAGTCAATAGGAAATAAAATATGTACATTCGGGAAACTTCGGTTCAGAAAACTTCCTTCTATTTTATTTGCTCTGGCGAACTCTCTAGGGTGTAATTAACCCCGTTTCACTTACCGCCACTACTACACAGCAAATCTGTTAAACAGACTAATGATTATATTTTCGATAATCGATGTTCGTAACCTTTTAATCGAGGTCCATTATTCAACGGTGCAACCCTCTGAAAATCACGGTCAGTGTAAAATTACGCTCACGATAGACTCATAAATTTACAGAATGTATTTTAACATTTACGCACTATGTATAGGGTATATGTTGTAATTTTGATTTATTAAATATTGCAGCACTTTCTGGGACTACGTATATTTTCCTTCGTATTCATTTATCTTCGTGGCAAGCAACTGCTGAAGTAATATTCATTTAATTATACACGTAGGCGTGTGTTATCATTTAGTTATCATATTATCAAACATTGAATGGATGTAACCTACATTTTGGAATAAAAGGCTCGATATAATTAGTGTATTTTCGTACATCATCTTGATGGTTTATAAACAGCAGCAATGAATTATAACGGGTGTTTCAAATTTCGCGGTTTTTTTAAAGAATAAATAAAACACATAATTTGCATTCACTTTCAAAAACTTTTTATTGGTAATTGACATTTATATGGGAAAAATAATATCTGAAAAATGGCCTCCTCTTGCAGCTTCACAGACGTCCACTCTTTCGTTAAAATTTTGACATTTTGACATAATTGAGGCTCTATCTCACCAATGACATTAGGAGGATTTAGAAAAATTCTAATTTTAGCCATTTTATAAATCGTATACATGTATGTAATGCAGATACTTCTGAAATAAAATCTATTCTCTGCATGAGACGCGAACCCACGATCTTATTTTCTCATTGAATGTGCCCCAGCCTTTAGACCACAGAGATAATTAATTCAATTCCATTCTATTGTGCCATAAATTGCACTGTGGTAACAGTTATTAAATGAAAACCCACGGTAGGATAATTGCATATAATTATACGCTTTTACTATGCTAAATGAAAAATTCTACTTTTACCCTCTTCATATTTTTTTGGAAAAATTTTATGAAAAGCTTCTGCATTGCCTATACGATGTATTAAGCGGTTAAAGTTAGAATTTTTCGTTTAGCATTGTAAGAGGGCATAACTATGTGCGAGGAAGGTTTACTTTGACTAACTGTGTACCTCTGTTTAAAGTAATGCAAAAATAGAAATATTAAATACAATAAAATTTATTATATTAGATTACTATTATATAAGATCGAGGATCTATTTTGGGCTCTTGCATATTTCAATAGGTTGAGATTGTAGGGGAAGGTAAACAAGATCCAATTACTCAGATAATGGGATTACATTGTATCTATGGAAAGCAAAGATGTCATCATGACGACTATTGACATATATGTTCACATTGGGGTCACTTAAAGTGAAGACTGCAAACTGCGACCAAGCTAAATAGAAACCTAAAAATCGATTCAGGTAAATTTATAGTATGTCAAAGGAAGCAAATATTACTAATAGTAAGAGGTGCATGTCATTTTTAACGACCTTATAGCAATTACAATTTGTGTTTCTTTTTAATTAGAATGTGATTGTCTTTTCTATTGTATTTTTTCAAGTCGAAGAGGGATTTCAAGTCTTAGCATAACAAAGTAGGGTTGTGATTGGCTATTCGTAGACCAGAATCATAGAGAAAATGCAGTAATGTGTATAAGTAAGTAACCATCATAAACAATTTATCGTTCTGCATCGTTTTAAAAAAATAATTAAAATAAACTTTCTACTACATAGTAAATTTTATAATAATAATACAATAAAAATAATTACATGTAACTGAAAAATATTAATAATAAAGACAATAATATTAGTATATAGTATGACCACCTTTAGCAGATACTATATTACACTTCTTGCGAGTTTGGTTAACCTATCGTGCAGTTTTGTGAGAAATTCTTGTGGAAGAAGTTGATTGCCATTAGTTGGTGATCTTTTCTGCTTCCTTGTTTAATTAGATGGCACCGAACGGTAAAAGAATGCTCAAAAACTGCTGATCTACAATATCAAAGAAATTTCAAGAAGTCGACTGGCATTAGTTGCCGATCTTTTCAGCATATATTTAAATATTTTAACGATCTTAGCGGTATACTTTGGATCGTACTGGAAAACGTAATTATGTCCATTTAGCTGTGTTCCTATGGGAACAGCATTATTGGTGTTGAATCCTTAAGTATTTCGCTGACGCTAATTTTCGAATAATTTTAATGGATGCCTCAACTGTCTTTTCAGATATGTAACCTCATACTTGCACAGACCGATTTCCAGGTTTTATTGTCGACACTTCTTTAACCCTTGTACGAACACACTGTTTCTTTCCTTTTGGATCCGAATACTTCAAATTAGGACTCATCTACCCAAAGTACGCGTAGCCACTCGTCTAATGTCAATTTCTATTTATTACCCCTTCACATAATGGCTTTCTTACAACACGGCCTCTTCGTTTAATTAGATGGCGCTGAACAGTAGAGGGATGCACAGAAACTTCTGTTTATCTACGAAATAATTTTTTCCAAATTCGGATGTCAGTCGCAAATATTAATCACGAACTTTTACTTTTGGCCTTTCATTTCGTCCTCACACAATCAGACCAATTATTTCCCAATTCTCATTCTATTATATTTTCAATTGTGTTATTATTGTTACATTGGTAAACAAATTATAATTATGAAAATATAAAAAATAATTATCTTATTTATTACATATTACATCAAAGAATAGGTTGGAGAAATAAAGATGTTTCGAGAATATAAACTCGAAGCGAAATAGAAAACTACCAAAGATTCAGTTTGTCGTATCGAGACGTCATGTAGGGATTATTATGTCGACTTTATCCCCTGAACCTTTCATTCGCATAAGCCAAAGAACTCGTGTACATGACAGGAGAATCAAATTAATATTTCAGGAATACACTTTGGATAGCGATTCTATCTAGTCAAAACAAACGATATATTAAAGCAGCCATACGTTATCCCGGTAAATGTCACCGGATCGTTTGCAACAGTGGCACTGTCGATTTTATCATATACCTACCTCGTAGAGCGACGGAGTGCAGCAGCTAACGGGGAACTGTCGATAGCAAAAATATACACGCCCCGTTACAAGTGGTCTTAAAAAAATGCCTCATCCCTCAAACCAAAGTTGTAGGTTGTTACAACCAACTGATTCCTTTGCTTGACAGAGATATATAGGGCGGGCGAGGAACATTATACAAATAGGTATTTACAATCTCTTCAGAAAGAAATTTATTATGGTGATTCGGAGCAGATTTTCGTAGAAATATGTTTTCATGGAAGAATCTGATTAGCGCAAAACATTAGTTTTTTTTTAGTAAATCTTCATGAATACCTGTGTATTATACTTGCGTGTTTAAATTGTTTTTCAAAATACGATGAGGTGTAAAAATTTAATTTCTGAAATACATTCATTAAGATAAAGTTTTGCGGACAATCTTTTATCTAAAATAATTCTATAAATATAAAGTAAGCGAGCATGGACTATGGTCGTATGTAAATATATCTCTTTATATATATTTGTCAATAGGTAAAGAAGAGAACTAAATCTGGCGATTAGAGTGAACGTTGCAACAATTCGTACTTGATTTCTGCGATGGTTTTTTGAACTGTGTGAGAGGATACGTTGTCTTGATGAAGAATGATTTTTTCTCTTCTGTAAACCAGGTCTTTTCTCAAGAATTTTTACATCCAACTAGTTCAGAAGGTTACAATAATAAGCCAAGTTTATTGTTTTATCAGTATGGAGGTAATCCACGAACAAACTTTCGTTTGCATCCCAAAAACTTACTTAGCCAATTTCTGGACCTTAACTCGCTTCGAAGCCGAAGTCCGAGTTCACGCCACTCCATAGCCTCTTGTTTTTATTGGAAATCATGGTCGTAGACAGAAGTTTCATCCACAGTGATGAAACGATGTACGAAATTATTTTTGTCTTTCCAAAACGCGTTAAATGTTGCTGAGAAAGTCGCATTCGAAAGTGTTTTTGTTATATTGTTAACGAATGCGGCATCCATTTTGCTCACAACTTTCTAAAACCCAAAACTTCAGCCAAAATATTACTCACATTACCTAAAGAGATGCCTGGGGCTTCTACTAAATCCCTCTCTGTTAATCGACGATCTTCCAAAACCATATTCTGTATTTTTGCTACGATTTCTGATGTTGATGCACTTTTTGAATGTCCTTCACGCGGATCGGCTTCAAAATTTGTACGACCACCTTTAAATTCAGCAAACCCATCTTTCTACTGTTCTAATTGAACGTAAAAGGTTCTTATACGCTTTTAATTATCATTCAAGAATTTGTTTTTTGTGCTACTAAAAAAAATAAAAATTTTATCACTGCTCCAAATTCATTGTTCCATTGTAAAAAAAATACTGTCACAAGTCAACTTTACACCTGTAGACATACGAATGACAAAATATAAAATGAGACAACTTCACACGTGTGTTCACACACAAGTAGTATAATTTTACTTTTCTTTATTTTTAAACTTATTGAACAACCTGGTGCGTATCGATGTACCGACAATCAGATGTGAGTGAAACGAATATTAACAATCGGCACCGCATAAAAAGAGAAAAATAAATAAATTAAAAATTTCTAAAATACTCACCTTGTTTGTAGCTGTTATTACGTAACGTGAAGTGGATAACTTTGATCAAAAGTTTACATATTAGGTAGGTTTCCACATTTGTCTTGGTCAACTGTGATGAAAAAATGTTCTTATATCGTGGGAAAGATCGTGTTGCAAGACACGCATAATTAAAATAATTTTTATAAATAGATAACGAATACGTAAAAGCATCATCATAAATTTGTCTTAATCTGCTAAAATTATAATCTTTGTTTATAGTACCTGAAGTTTTCTAAAGCACTTACATTTTTATGTCACTTATAGCACATTGCAATGAGCGTATATCGTTCACTATTTGCACCGACTCCACGGAACGACAACACGGTATTTTCTATTGCGTCAAAAAGCTCTTCATAACTATCGCAAATAGTTTCTAAACCTATTTCAACGCAAATATTGTAGAATCATAGATTTAATTTCTTGGAATAATAAAAGCCACCTTCAGACACGTTCCAAAATCTGTAAGAATTAGTAGTAGTGGCGGGAATACGATGGCACCGCACCACCGTCTGTGGAGTTCTTGAATTCGTTTAGGAGATTCGAGATACAATTTTTTAGTATTTCCTATTAATGCACCCACATCTGGAAAATATTCTCAAATAATTTGTGTAATAAGATGTAAAGCATGAACTTTACACGTCATACGTAAATGTTTATGACAGTCTTCTTTAAGAGATCGGCTTATAAAACGCATTGTCGCGGAGCCATCACTCATAGACATCTACAGTTGATTCGACGAAAGTTCATTGTAGCGTATCCAGCACTACCCTAATCGCTTCACCTGTATAGTAGCCAATACATGATGGTAGCTATTGGAAAATCTTGAAATTCTTATAAGTAACTGGAGAGAGTAATAATTCCATTGGTGAGCTATCGATAACGCTATTTGAAATTACAGTAAATCATTTTATGCCGTTCCGTTCAAAATCTGTTAAATACTGAAATACGATTCTAATCCTAGTTCAAAATCTGTTGAATATTGAAATATGATTCTAAAGAAACACAATCTTCCACTCCAATACAGTATAATCTTCAATAACATTCCAGTGTTCCAGTACTGCAAAGTACATTGAAAGCTGTGGCCAGGTAAATAATAAAAAAAACAGAAAACCTACCACATTGATATTTGTATCCACTAGAAACTTATTTCGGCAACTAAGTTGTCATCTTCAGTAGTAATTAATACAGTGTTAAATATGAGCACACAGTAGAGTTAAACAGAAAAAACGCGAAACACTCTAAGTCCCCACAAAGTCAATGCCGTGTTCGTGTGGATGTCTAGTAGAATACTTCGCAGTTTTTCTGTGTAGCTTTACTGCGTGCGCGTATTCAATGGTTAATTACTACTGAAGATGGCAACTTAATTGCCTAAATATGCTTCCAGTAGGATATAAATGTGAATGTGGTAAGCTGTTTTCTACCTTTTTGATTATTTTTGTATAATCTTTAACAGTGGTGCATTATACTACGATAACTAGTTTCTTCGTGAGGACAACGCACCGATACCTCAGCTTTTAGCAAAAAAATATGAGATTTTTTTGTTCTTATAATTCAAAATTACCTTAAAAGATTAATGTTTTAACAATGTTCGACCCATATAAAGTTCTATGAGTTTTTAAAAGTTTTTACAGATAAAAAAAACTAAATAAAAATTATTCATTTGCTTCACTTCCTCTTTCGTCTATACTTTTGTTATATAAATATTTATAATTTATCTAACACCGGTCCAGAAGGCAAAGTTAGGACTTATGTTCATTTGAATAATAAATAACTACTTAATCAATTAAGGTTAATATAACCCCCATCCATAATAATTTTCGTATTCCGCATATGTATTTCGACAACTAAGTGTGTGTCTGACTTTCGTGTAAGTCTAGTTCGGACTTTGTCTTTGTGCGGATTTTGATGTAGTTCCAGGTGCGACACTGTAACTAATTATCTGCTAATCACAAATTAGTTGTCGAAATACGTATACAGAATACAAAATTATTGTGGAAAGAGGTTATATTAACCTTAATTGATTTATTTAATCAACCACAGTCTCCATTAAAAATTACCTAATTATTTACTATTAGCCGTAAATGCTATTTTGTTTGGGTATATTTAATTACTTCAGCGTGTGTGTGACGATTTCGTTGCAAATTTGTCTGTGGTTAATTCATGCGAATATTAAAATGTGGGTAACCGAAGCTTTATATATTTCAGTAACATTTATTCTAGGATAAGGCGAAGAGAATTCAGGTTTTATAATAAATACGAAATTAACTAAAGCGAAATAACCACTACCATATAATAATACAGGCGCTCCAGGTCAAATCTACAAAAATAACATTTCGCTAAACTACTGGACTATTTTCTTCTTAAATTAAGCAGTAAATTATTCTATGCTACTGTATATTCTACTTCAAGCTTGAAACCATCAACAACATTGTCAAAATATTTTCAATTCCAGTATAAATTTCTTTATCTAAACGCTTTATAAATGTAAATGTTATAATAAAACCAGCTTTTGTATACATTCAGTAATTTATTTAAAGTTGTAATAAACTTTTCTTTTTAAATATTTTCGTATCAAAAACATTTGGCGTTAGTCATCAATGCCTTTATTTACATCTCAAATGAAGATAAATTAATAATGGCATGATATAAAGGACTCCTATTCTGCTATACAGTCAGTCACGAAAGCGTTTGTACACCTCGTGAATATTGGATATCATCAAATGTGAACATACGACTATCATAAAGAATATTTTCTTCTATTAAACAACGTTACGAAAGCTTTAAAAAACGACAACTACAGGATTAGCAGGTCGAACATTCTTGTTAGTATATTTCACGCAGCAATATGTCTTCTCACAATATCCCGCACGTTCTATTGGATTGCTATCTGAGGATTTGACTGGCCACTCCACCATCTTCACTAAAATCATTAATCCAGTTGTCCACAATGTGTGCTTCATAGAGATGAGCTTTATCGGTCATAAAAATGAATTCTTCTCCCGCTGCTACTTCATACTGAGAAATAGTGATCGTAAAATCTCATCCAGATATTTTTGGTCAGTGAGAATTTCATTTTGTTTGAAATAAAAGTTGGAGTGTCCTCGCCTACTTGTTCCGGCTTGCGCCATTATCATTGAGGTCTTTTCCGGCCAAATTGTGGTTACTACGTCTACTGGATTCACGTCAAACTATAATATATCTATTATTTGTTTGCAACGTAAATAAAGAATTCGTTACTGAATAATATACGCTCTAATTCATTATAAGTGCAATTGATGTGCTCATTTACCCATATTCTATTTGCTGTGTTATGATCTGAAACAAGGGGAATGTAAATAAATGGTTTTCGGCCATATAATCCAGATTTATGCAAACTATGTCTTACTGTCAGCCTTGAGCCTTCGAATCTAGGTAACTTAGGAGCTTGATTTCTGCGTGCTAATGGTGTCAGATATCGATCGTTTCTTGGTGTTGTTGATGTTTACCACCCTTATCTTTGTCTTCGTCGAGCGCCTCCTATTATCAAAAAGCAACTCCAAACTGTTTTTCTACTTCCGAATGAATCTATGACCCCCCAAACCTCTATTTCTAACTTATAGAAATGTGTTTCCATTGCTGCCGGTGTTCAGTGTTGCGAATCTTCATTTCTAATCACAGAAGTGAAGTTTTGGATGCAAACTTGTTGGGGTGTATTTTACACACGCCAACGACGATCACTTTAACGCGTAAACATATCCAGACACACATTTGTATTCGTTTTCATGTTTACATTAGTTGAAAAACCAGTTTATTATAGAAATACATGTTTACGTTGTATAAACTATTATGTATTTTTATCATAAATTATGTAGAATATTCATTAATTGTTTTAAACAGTGTACTTTGGCAGCTGGTAATACTCTCTAAAATCTATTTAAAAACATTTTATAAAGATACTGTATACCTATGTATATATTGTATTGAACTTTAATTCTATAAACATTCTAGAACGAACGTTAAGCTTCTGATAAACGAAATTGATCGTTGTAACTATGCAATAATGTAAATTGCTTTTTCATGTTGTGTGTACCTGTGTCATGTTTACAAGAATATTGCAGTACGGCCAGGAGCAAATATTGTTCACATGTGTGTAATCGAACTCAAATGTAATATTTATAAATTTATTACACAAGTCGTATAGAACCAGTAAGTACAAAATACAGGATGATTGGCAAATGGTTTATGCCTTATAAAGATGAATAAAATATTAAATATAATTATAGTTCTAATTAAATTGTTTTTTATTGATTTCGTAAAAAGAAGACTTCTAGCGCCATTCTAAAGACGGTAGAAACACTGTAGAATAATTCTGGCAGATCCACGAGTTATTTTGATGATTCACTTTCCTATTTTGAAGAAAGTAGTTTTCATCTAAGATGAATTTAAAAAAACCAGCGCTCTCATGTTTCGAATTGTTGCGAAGAGCTCGGTACTTGATCCTGTGTCTATTTTGTTCGTTTCGGTCGATCATTTTGGGTTTCTCAGAACGAAAAGTTTCTGTTGCAAAATCTCGTGCATTGTCTGTTTGATAGTTGGCCTTACTACGTTCAAGTAATTCATGTTGCGCTAAAGATCTTGTTCTTTTTCAGTTCGTCTCGCTCGCTGTAACTTACCCTTTAAATTAAACTTCCTGCAATTATTGGTCTCTTTAGACTTCTTGCTTATCGCGTAAATTAGAGCTTTCTTGTTTCCAAACCAGGCAATAATCTCCTCTGACGATTTTCCGGTGTGGAAAGATTCCAGTATCGATTGACCTAGAAATGGAATGATACGCAGATTTTCATGAAGTGTATTCTCTGCACCATAGCGGTTGTCTTTTTGAAGCTTGTCAACAAATCGGACGCTTCAGCATAACTTTCTATATGTTCAGCCTACTGGCAGCTATTTGGCATTTCGATGGAACTTACTCATGTCTAGTTTTGTCCTCTAAAGTTATCCCTAACATATTCACATCCATTGCACATTAAAACCCATTCACACATTTGATTATTGTGAAACTGCATCAAAATCACTGGGATAAACTAACTTATTATGTTTTATATGAGCATGAATTCCAATTTACTAAAAGCCATCAAATGCCGAATAATTTCAAGATTTAATTTTAATCTGAATTTGTTCTTGGCTCTTTAATTTTGGTTTTTTTGTTTATTCACTTTGTGTACCACTTCTTCATGTACTTCTATAAGTATTTATAAAAAAGACATACCAAAAGAAGGCATATGTAGTTGTTTTTTTGAAGTTTGACAACAAATCGGATTGTTATAACTTAATGTGGACTATAAAATTTTGTGATATTAAAGAATATGTTTTTGTTGTTACAGGTAGCGAACACACGTGTCTTTATGCTGCTTAGTTAATCATAAGGAGTGTCCAGGATACAGCTTCGGTTGATATTTACTTTGAAAACATTGTAGGTAAGAAATTAAGGCTAAACTTACTTCAACATAGATATTTATTTCAGCATTTTACCTTGCTTGAAAAAGAAATACTTCCCAATTTTCTTTTAATTGCTGACCATAATAATTAAAATGACCTTGACTGAATCCTTTATTTTCTTTACGTTTATAGCCGCGTACCATTTCATTAATTTCATCTTCATACTCCTGCAAGGAAGTTTACGGTGTAATATTTGAATTTGCTTGGGATAATTTCTCTAATTTTAATAAGTAAACTACATACTTTGAAAACCATCAGCGGATCCTCTGCAATATCAAATTTTGCAATCTGAATTTTATCGCGCCATAAAAACCAGAATATTTGATTAATTAATTTCACTTTTATATCCTTTTTTTTATTATTTCTTCTTTTCCTTTTTATTATTCACCCGAAATGAGGGTCCGGATATAAATTATAGACGGGCATCAAAAAACAAGAGAACGATTTAGATAAACACTTTCTTAAAGGGATAGATAACTCTTTTACGAGCAAAAGTATGTTTTATTTCAACCTTAAATTTACTTTATCCTGGGGATGTATGGTCTTTATATTACGTTGGATATTCGTATCTTTGAAAAGTTTTAAAATCAATGAAAATCTTGCGGAATTTGATAGTTTAAATCCACTAATACTAAGTCGCCATAATATTTTTGTTGGATAAGTTTGTTTGCCTACAATTATTTGGCGAACACATATATATGTATATTGCACTTAAATTACCTGCAATTTATTAAATCGAAATGTTGAACTTCTCTTGTCAATCTCCCTATCATATTCACATCCATTGCACATTAAAAAACCCATTCACACATTTGATTATTAGTGGCACTGCATCAAAACCACATGGATAAACTAGCTTATCATGTTTTATATAAGCTTGAATTCCAATTTACTAAAAGCTACCAAATGCTGAACAACTTTAAGACCTAATTTTTATTATCCAATTGAAGTTGGTGATCGATAGATATAATCCAATACGTTTTTCAATGTCAGATTGTCTTCTTCGTTAATCTGAATTTGTCCTTGGTTCTTTAATTTTGGTTCTTCTGTTTGCTCACTTTGAGTACCGCTTCCAACGATTTGTGATCAAACTCTTGCAGCATAGCAATTCTATAAAAAGTTATTATTACGTGTTGCATAATTATATCCATTGCTAAGACACTCGTACGCTATAAATATATTCGAATACGTCTTTCAATGTCAGATTGTCTTCTTCGTTAATCTGAATTTGTCCTTGGTTCTTTAATTTTGGATTTTCCGTTTGCTCACTTTGAGTACCGCTTCCAACGATTTGTGATCAAACTCTTGTAGCATAGCAATTCTATAAAAAGTTATTACTACGTGTTGCATAATTATATCCATTGCTAAGACACTCGTAGGCAATAAATATATTCGAATACGTCTTTCAATGTCAGATTGTCTTCTTCGTTAATCTGAATTTGTCCTTGGTTCTTTAATTTTGGTTTTTCCGTTTGCTCACTTTGAGTACTGCTTCCAACGATTTGTGATCAAACTCTTGTAGCATAGCAATTCTATAAAAAGTTATTACTACGTGTTGCATAATTATATCCATTGCTAAGACACTCGTAGGCAATAAATATATTCGAATACGTCTTTCAATGTCAGATTGTCTTCTTCGTTAATCTGAATTTGTCCTTGGTTCTTTAATTTTGGTTTTTCCGTTTGCTCACTTTGAGTACCGCTTCCAACGATTTGTGATCAAACTCTTGTAGCATAGCAATTCTATAAAAAGTTATTACTATGTGTTGCATAATTATATCCATTGCTAAGGCACTCGTAGGCTATAAATATATTCGAATACGTCTTTCAATGTCAGATTGTCTTCTTCGTTAATCTGAATTTGTTCTTGGTTCGTTAATTTTGGTTTCTCTGTTTGCTCACTTTGAGTACCGCTTCGAACGATTTGTGATCAAACTCTTGTAGCATAGCAATTCTAGAAAAAGTTACTATTACGTGTTGCATAATTATGTCCATTGTTAAGGCGCTCGTAGGCGCTTAAGTACTTCGAGTTGTAATGTAATCATTATAATGTATACGCGTAATGCTACTTCCACGAATCAAGTATTTATATGTATTTATAAGAAATTCTAATCGCATCTCAATAACGATGTAATCTTCCCTTCTCACTTAATTTATTACAACGGATTGTTACAATGGCATGAGATTAACTTTCAAAACATTCTTTAAATAGTTTTGAAATTGTGAACCGATCAAGACATCTGTTATTGCTGTGGGTCGACGTAAATATTTGTTCAGTTTTATGGACTATA
Source organism: Dermolepida albohirtum (assembly GCA_031893035.1). NCBI lineage: Eukaryota > Metazoa > Arthropoda > Insecta > Coleoptera > Scarabaeidae > Dermolepida > Dermolepida albohirtum. The sequence goes on from JAVIWB010006509.1 coordinate 951,686, forward strand.
ACCGATACCAGTACCTGTAGCAGTTTTAAAGATTTATGTGTTTGTTTTATTCTCTTTACTTTATAATATGCCTTTACCAATAGAGATTATATAAGAATCCTTGTTTTTTTGTATAATATTTTGTTATTTATCAATACTATTTATATAAACATTTAATCACTTAATGTTAATATGTAACCCCTTTCCACATTAATTTTCGCATTCTGTATACGTATTTCGACAACTAAGTTGTCATCATCTGCAGATAATTAAACAGTGTCGCGGAAAACACGGCAAAAACCAGCACGAAATGAATTCCGTACACGATCTGTACCGTCGAAAGCTAAAACGCACACTGCGCACGTTTTGCCATGTGCATTTTGACTTTCGACGGTCCAGATTGTCTACGGAAATTATTTCGTGCGGCTTTTTGCCGTAGTTTCCAGGTGCGACACTATTTAATTATCTGATAATGATGACAACTTGGTAGTCGAAATACGTGTAAATAAATTCCGTATACGATCTGTACCGTCGAAAATCAAAACGCAGATGGTGTGCATTTTAGCGGAATTTATTTTTGCCGTGGTTTCCAAGTGCGACACTGTTTAATTTTCTACTGGTGATGACAACTTAGTTATCGAAATACGTATACAAAATACGAAAATTAACGTGGGAAGGGGTTATATGTCAACCTTAAGTGATTAAGTTAACCTACCACAGGCTCCATCAAATTTATATTTATACATTGTTTATAAATTGTTCACACAACGTTCAGTGCTAACCTAACTGCAATAAAATTATCAAGAGATCACTTAATCTTATTGTAATAATAATAAGAATATATTTTTTTTATTTCGTAATATAAGTACAATTCAAACGTCCAAAAGAAAAAGAAAAATAATTGTCAACTAGTAGTTATTACTATGCATTTACATACTCATCTATACTATGTGGTTCCAATAAAATTAACAGCTGAAGAAGTAAATGCAGAGAATCTGATAATTTTATGAACATCGGTAATTTATTACATAACTATAGGCAAGAGTAATGCCATACATACCCTTCTCTGTCATTGTCAGTCTGTGTATATAAGACAACAGATTAATATCCTTCAATTTCGTGTTATAATGGTGTTCATTCCTTGACTTTGAAAAGTACAATTGACTTTTACAAAGGAAAGTAATACTTTCATAAATACAAATGCCGTGAACAGCCCCTAAATTGTTATTCCTGTAGACAGTTAGGCAGCTTTGTCTATTATTGAGACTGTAGATTGTTTATCAATCATTTAGATACAGTTTATTGCTCAGAAACCAGTCTTCCAGGATTTTGTAATACTTACTACATTCGTTTATCAGATCTAAATAATTTTTACATGTATTAATAAATAGGTGTTATCAGCATATTTTATGAGATGTTGAGAGTCGTACACCATGTCATAGATGTCATTAATGTACACCTTAAATTATAGTAGTCTAAATAAACTTCCTTTGGGAATACCCTTACGCAAATATTCCACCGAGGCATATGCTGTTCCCCAGTGACTAGGACTGATGTTAACCAATTGTTTCCTACCCATCACATAAAATCTAAAAAGATTATAAAGCGTTCCGCATATGCTTCTAATTTAAATAAAAAGATGTGATGCATTATCAAAAACTTTACTAAAGTCGAAAAATACTTCACAAGCTATTCCACGGTCTTTCAGTATTGACAATATTTGAGGAGTATATTCAAAGAGAGCGGTTTCTAAAGACTTGCTCTTAGTAAAGTTGAAATTAATTGAACATGTTACGAATATTAAAAAAGTTTCTGACTCGTAAATATTCGAAAATTTTAAAGAATGAAATAAGTAAGCTAATTGGCTTGTAGTTGTTCAAATTATTAGGATCGCCTTTGTTAAATATCGCCATTTTTAATTTATCGGGAAAAATAAGTATTTGAAACGATGCGTTGATTACATTACATAAAGGTAATGAGATTTAAAAAATACAGAGTATTGTATTATATAATAACAGGGCAGTTTGTATTCAGGTTCAGGTATCATTCGGTGATATTTTCAGAATAAATTATGTAAAAACTAATTTTGTACTGTCATTGAATTTAAAAATGTAAAGTTTATACAGAAGACTTTACTACAAGAAAAACTCAGTAGTCTATAAGTGCATTGTGGTTTGTTCGAATTTTAGGATTAATTTTGTCGAAGATTATAATGTATTTATACAATAATAATGACAATCAAATGTGTATCTCTGTTTTATTCCTAATTAATTTTATTTTTGTCCATACCTTCTTGTATTAATGAGGTTTTGATCTCGCTAGTCAACCAAGAAAACAATATGTTCAACTATATATGATCTTAATTCAATCATATTATACAATATTATGTTTCTAAACAATCTGCATTCAAAAACTGCCACGTAAACTATACTCTGTATCAAAATAAGAAGAAACAATATAAATTTCGCACCGAAATAGTGATTATTTGCAAAAGATTTCAATTAGCTTTTGAATGGCCTGGTGCTGTTAAAATAAAAATGAAAAAGTTGATAATAACATGTATCTTACGAATTGATGAATATTTTAATTTACAGCTTTCATATGTTACATGTGTTACACCTGAGTAAAATATGTTATGTACAATTTTTACATTGTTTTACGTAATTTATCTATTTTGTAACTTTAATTGTTAGCTGCTGTATTGTTCAATCTATTATTTATTATATCGAATATTGTATAAGCTAGCATAAAATCCACACATGGCGTTACTTCTTTGTTAAATTCTAGATCGAAAATCTTATCTTACGATAACGCCATCTTGTTTTTTCAGTTAAAAAATTATTCCTTTGAATTTTGAAATTTATTTAGTAAAAAACATATGTTGCAGATATGCGACACCAATTCATTCCAAGTCAAACTTTTTAACACTTGGAACTTTACACCTTATCCACTTTTCAGACCATTCAGGACACCAATTACACTGATCTCTGCAAACATTTCTTGGTAGGATTTTTGGAGAAGGATCCCGTTTTTTCCTTTACTGTAACGGCGTACTTTTAATATTTGATTTTTGTTTATGCCTTCGTTGCTTTGTTGTAAATTAATATAGAGTTTCGTTTACGAGTTCAGGGTTTTGTCAGGCGATACAGTTTCTCTTTTGATCCTTTTCCACGAAAGCTATAAAGCCATATGTTGCACATTGCCAGATCCAGAAAGTGGTAAAAGAGTCCGAGGTAGAAGCACTTACCTCCTATCCTTTGTAGTGGAAAAAAAAACTTAGAACACACATGTATTCATCGATAGATAGATATGCCTCTAGTGGAAAATACCTAGAGGGCTTGTTTCTGATGCTGAATTGAGTTGTGCGTTTTTTTTTTACTGCTGATGGACCTAATAGGTACAGGTACATCTCCTTCATTTACGATATCTGATTGCGCTTCCTCTTCGTAATTGACTAACAGTAAGTAACAGTAAGTACTAAGGTACGTCAAAGTATTACAAAATGAAATATCATTTCATTTCTTTTGCATCTAATGGTACACATTTTATTACCTGACGTATAGTTATATAAAAATGACGATGTATATGCCTAAAATCAGTTACTACTGTTACAATAAATCAAATCAAAATGTACTTGTACTTGTGTTTTATTTTGAGTTCATTTTACAGCTTCTTCAGATTTAATTAAATAAAATTTGTATTTTATTGTATGTTAATAAATATGAAACCATAAATCCCACTATGCATTCTTTTAAACATGTGCAAAATATGTTTGTTACAAACTCCAAGAATGAAAATTACAGTCATCGTCTTAACATGTGTGAAAAGATTCTTGTAATTATATGGCAATAAACATTAAAACAAATTATGTCGTTTCTTTTTAATGAATTACCAATGTTGAATAAAATTATAGCAGTAATAACAGGAGATTATTTCATACCAAAAATGAGTCCAGTGACCCTTTGCAACTCCTTGGAAATCATTGATTTGGGGTAAGTGTTGAGAAAGTGTTGATTGTTAACTGTTTCAATAAATAGTATTATTTTTGCAGGTACTTACTGACAGAGAAGTATGAAATTATCAGATGGAAGAGAAAATATCTTGTACCAATATAATAAAAGTTCGGATTATATCAGAATATACAACATTCAAAATGTCAAATGAGCAAGAAATTTTGTTGGAAGCAATTACAAATGTTATATTAAAGAAATAACAGAATTGACTACTTAATCAAAGTAGAAAACAATATGTGGAACTTGGTTGGATTAATGGATGATGTCTGAACCATTTATTATATGTGTTCAGAACAGCGATAGTGAGAGTGAAACGTAATTGTCCAGTACCAGTGAATGTGATTAATAATACATTTCACATTTTAGCTCTCTGGTGTAACGACTATTACATTCCACTTTTTATATACCGTTGCTATATAATTAGTAATTTTAATTTCATACAATTTTTTTAGATAATTATTACTTAATGGACTAATAACTCAGGTTTTTTAACATATTTATTCTTGGGTTTAGAATTTCAGAGATAGCTTAGTTCCAACAGAACTTCGCAAAAGAGCTATTCAATCCAATACACTTCATAGTTTTCATGCTGTAATTTTATCAGCTAAAATTTTATGTGAAACGATTTGCACAGCTTTTTAAAACAAGCAATAAAGCTTACTGACATCTTGAAAAACAACTAAGCATCATTTAGATCTCGAATAGTAAAATATTTAGGCTGTGTTTACTGAATTTTTGCAAGATATTTGAATCGCTCCTTCTCATACCGAGACAGAGTATAAATCCGCGTATCTTTAATATTGGAGATACTGAGTAAAATCCCCCTCTGTAAAAGGTATTATTCAAGACTTGAGCTCACAAACGAATACCCTTCAGGCAAATGATAGATGATTGGGATAATTTCACAAAGATTCTCATAAAGATTTGTAGTGCTTTTTAACAAATGCTTTTGAGTGCATAGCTATTTAACTATTCTATTGAATTTCTCAAAAGTATTGGTTTAAAATGTTATTTTCTACTACAATATTTGTCGCTCGGAATAGAAAATAAAGATTTTGAAAAAATCAAGCTTTTAATGCATACGAAGATAGATCGAATAATCTACGAGACCGAAAACGATAATTTTTTAGGGAAATTTATTTTTCAATAAAATATCCTTTGAGTTCTACATATTTGATTCTATGCTTCTCAAGACTTTTCCATCTTTCACAAAAAGTCAAAATTGTCTAAACCTTCGTAATATCCATTTACAGTTTCGATGATTTCGTTATTCGGTGAGAATTTCTTTCCAGCGAACAGTTTCTTTAGATTTAGGGTCAGGAAGAAAGAAATTCATGAATTTCGCCGTCGTAGTTGTCTACTTGTTGAACACATCATTGTGCTGGTGTGTTTCTTTATCAAATGTGGCCATTTTACTTGAATTTTCTTGTTCAATCTATCTAATAACGATGCTCACTATTTATATGTTATTGATTTTCCTTATTGTAAGTAATCAATGAATATTATTTTTCAGATACCTCAAAAGATGGTAGCTATTGAATTGTTGAATTGGTCTTGTTTATAGTTGGTTCATTACGTTTCCGTCATTATTTTAAATGGTTCTTGATCTCCACGTTTCATCCACAGTTATAAAACACCACAAAGAGTCATTTTCATTACTTTTAGACATTGTGACTTGCCTTTCGTGGATTGTCAGCACCCATGTTAGTACTAAATTTTCTCATTACCAAATGTTGTAAAATGCAATACACGCGGTCGCATGAAATGCCATGCAAAAATTCACTGTGCCTTATCAAAAATGGCCAAAAATCTCTTATCACATCAATGTTTGTTCTCTGTATACATATTTCGATAACTAAGTTGTCATCATCTACAGCGTATTGTCATCATCTGCAGACTATTAATCACAGAAGAAAATCCGCGCACTCATTCCATCAAACCCAAACACACACTGCGTGTATTTGGTTTTGGCGGAATTACTAATTGTCTGCAGATGATGACAACTTAGTTATTGAAATACTTATACAAGATACGAACAGTGATAAACTCAAGGTTTTTTGCTTTTTTAATTAATTCAATTAACCACAGTCCCCAACAAAATGTATCTTAATTGTGCCTAAATGCCCCTTTCAAGATATCCTTATCTGGCCAGCACGCCTGCATAGTGCAATTCCCTAATTCGTTCTAGAGTCATTCTATGCTATCCTCGTATACTGTTTCTTAATAAAATCTATGGTTGTTTTTTTCTCCGTTTTATCTCAAAAAAACTGGTGTAAAGTGTTCAAAAGAAGAATGCATAAGGCAGCAATATTCAAGATTTAATAAATGCCGACGGGATAAAAGTGTTTCTTTAGATTATTAATGATGTTAAATCAACTTCTATAATTTATTCGTTAATAGTTTTGAGTAGTTAAATTTAAATTCATTTATGTGTTTAATAGTTACCTAGAACAATGTGAAGCTTATTCTTTTAACTTTAACAATGTATAATCGTTTAGTATTTATGTGCGCCCCTTTCTAATTTCCCTGGTCATAAATATACAAGTTTCTGACACTTTTATGTATACCACTGTGTCTGAAATATTTACTTTAAAGTAAAAACTCACGAAGCAACTGTATGGTCAGATAATTCTCCTCCAAAATAAATACTAAACGTAAATATTGTTTTAATTGAAATAGTATCTATTTACCGCACGAACTGTGGGAACAAATTCGTTTTTATTTATGTAAAAGCATACCTTTAATTTTAAATACCGTTTATGTTTATTTTAAATAGCAATTATTTCTTCACAGAAAATGCGCGCCATTAAATTATTACGAATTATTACACCAGTCATATTAATATTGCACATTTGTAAATATAAATTCCGTATCAGTAAAATACTGAAAACGCTATAGAATTGAGTGCTGCAATATTTACCTGGTGCATTACAATTTATTCAAATTCACAGGAAATGAAACTACATATTTACAATTGGCATATTTATAGTTTTATTTATAAAGCCGTTTGGAAATAACTCGACATATTAAATTGGATATTACGAATCGTTTTTCGAAATATTTATAAACGCATGTTATTTTCTGCATAGGAAATTTCGGTAGCCGCATATTTGATAGGAAGAACATTTTATAAACTGTATTATTTAAACTCGTCAGCTGACCACAAATTTAGATTCGATAATTTGTGGTAATATCTATTGTATTACTGCCATATTAATCAGCTTTGGAAAGTACAATACGATGTAACACGCAATTTTGTCTACGATTCATCATCATACATTACACAGATTAATTTGTTGATATTAATTTAACAGAATCGATGTTTCTTCGATCACATTTATCTGTTGAGGTAGAATTACAGTCTCTGGTAATTGAATTAGAGCGACCTTGCCGATTTTGCTATTTCTACTAAATTTACTGGAAAGGAAAACAATGCATGCAGATATTTCTAATACAAAATTTTAGGCCTTATAAAACATTTCTCATTTAATATTTTATCAAATCACTTATGGAGGTAATTTTGATGGAGCCTGTGGTTGATTAACTTAATTACTGAAGGTTGATATGTAACCCTTTTCCACATAAATTTTCGTATTCTGTAAACGTATTTCGACAACTAAGTTGTCATCATAAGCAGATAATTAAACAGTGTCGCACCTGGAAAACTACGGCAAAATACCCGTGCGAAACAAATTGATGACAACTTAGTTATCGAAATACGTATACAGAATACGAAAATTAAAAGTGAAAGGGATTATATATCAAACTTCAGTGATTAAACCATATGTTTGGTACGTAGACTTCCGCGGTCGTGGTCCATGCTATCTGCTTCTGGGTTTCCGGGCTGGAACCGCGTCACTAGTATATCTGCCGACGTTTCGTACCCATTTGTATGGGACATCTTCAGGGCTGAACTACTGCACTGAAACTGGTGTAAGTCGATGGGGGACGTGTTTATATATGGATAATGGGTCATGGGTCAATGGAGCGTTACGGTTACGGTTGGGTCGATTAGAGATGCAGGATTGCCAAGCGTTATGTAGGGGGTAGCCATCATCGCGGTTAAGATTATTAGGGTGCTTAAAGATCTCTATAGTTTCACGGATTTTGCGACCATAGAAGTGGTTAGTGCGGGATAGGATCTTGGTTGAATTAAACTGAATATGGTGCCCGGTTTCCAGGTGAATTTGAATTTGAATCTGAAGGTTCCCTTCCCTTCCTCGACGTCTTGGTAACTCGTCATCTGGATGGTTCACTAGGACATTCAGTGTACCGCAAACCCACACACACTGATCGGTATCTCAATGCCCTCTCCCATCATCATCCTGCCCAGAAACAGGGCGTTATCAATTCCTTAGTCCAAAGAGCTGTGAACATATCTGACCAGCATTCTATATCCCAGGAATTAAGTCACGTTACCAAAGCTCTTATAAATAATAATTTCTCTAACCATAATATTCAGCGAACCATAGATCGACATCTTAATCCCAAAATCTCACAACTTAATACACAGCTTACATCATCTCCCCCCCTCTCTAAAGCCCACCTACCCTATATACAAGGTGTTACTGACCGCATCAGTAGGGTTCTTCTCAAAAACAACATCAAAACCATCTTCAAACCCCATTCCAAATTATCTGACCCTTTTTCCGTAAAAGACCATGTTTCTTTAGAATCAGCTGGTGTGTACAGGATTCCTTGTTCATGCGGCAGGGCATATATTGGTGAAACAAAGCGGTCTGTCGGCACTCGTGTTTCTGAACATGAGCGTTGTACTAGGTTGCTGCGCATAGCCGGTTCTGCACTTGCCGAGCATAGACTGGAAACCGGGCACCATATTCAGTTTAATTCAACCAAGATCCTATCCCGCACTAACCACTTCTATGGTCGCAAAATCCGTGAAACTATAGAGATCTTTAAGCACCCTAATAATCTTAACCGCGATGATGGCTACCCCCTACATAACGCTTGGCAATCCTGCATCTCTAATCGACCCAACCGTAACCGTAACGCTCCATTGACCCATGACCCATTATCCATATATAAACACGTCCCCCATCGACTTACACCAGTTTCAGTGCAGTAGTTCAGCCCTGAAGATGTCCCATACAAATGGGTACGAAACGTCGGCAGATATACTAGTGACGCGGTTCCAGCCCGGAAACCCAGAAGCAGATAGTATTAAACCATATGGTTTTGATAACAATAATAACGTAACGTGACTTGGGCCTGCACCCGTACAAAATTCAACTGACCAGGAGCTGAATGTAAACGACCATAGACAACAACGTGTGTTAGCTGAATGGACCCTGGATCAGTTGGAAACTGACCATAATTGTCATCAAAAAATCATCCTCCATGAGGCCGATTTCTGGATGAATGGGTATGTTAACAAACAAAATTGTCGAATTTTGGACGATACCAATCCACATGCGATCCAAGAGCATCTAATGCATCCCGGAAAGGTCACTGTTTGGTGTGGATTTTAGACTGGCGGCGTCATCGGTCCATATTACTTTGAGAGCAACGTTGGTCAGGCCATCACCGTCAACGGCGAGCGCTGTAGGTCGATGATTACCAACTTCTTTTAGCCTTAATTGGATGATATGGACACCAACGACATGTGGTTTCAACAAGACGGCGCTACGTGCCCCACAGCCATCCCACATTGGTCTTTCTGCACGAGCGATTTGAGGGCATGGTCATCTCACGTGGAGGTGATGTGAACTGGCCACCGAGATCATGCGATTTGAACCCGTTACAATTTTTTTGTGGGGTTTTTTTACGTCGCAGGTCTATGCAAATAAGCCATGAACTACAGCGGTTCTCAAAGCCAACATAACCCATGCCATCAGTCATATTCAGCCTGATTTATGCACCAGAGTCATGGAAAATTGGACGTTTCGGATGCGCGCCACCTAGCGAAACCGCGACGGACGTTTGCACGCTGTTGTTTTCCATACGTAATGACATCGCCTTTCAAGTGAATAAAAAATGTCGATGATATCGCACACAAGCTTTGTTTTATTTAAATTTAAAGACAGAAAGCGCTTAATGAAAGACCCGTTATATATATTCCGCCTGTATGATATATAGTATAATAGAGATGGAGCATAATTTTTAATAAATATCCTAGATTTACAAGTGTTAATTATCAAACTAATTTAAATTAACATTTTATTAATTGTACTTTAATATCATAACAATGATTAATTAGATGATATTATTTTTACTTTACGCACTAGTGTGGGAAGATAACTACTTTTATGCAATTGCGAATAAATATTTTGCGATTAACGAGTACAAAATCATCATTTGCCTAAAATAGCTCTCGAGCATAATGTATGAAATCAAATCAAACATTGACGGTAATTGTTTTTAATTGTATTATAAATGTTGTTATTAAAACCTTGCGTCCAGCACTATAATATAAGCCATATTTATATGAGGGCTGTTTTTCGGAAAAAGTTAAAGCCGAAATTGTAATTACTTACAGTTTAAATAATATTTTTATAAAGATTTGTGGTATACTAAACTTCTCTGTTTTGTGATTATGCAACAATGCATGGTAAAAATTTATCTCTCAACTTAAACAAAAACTAAGTAAATATGTGAATAAACTCACAAAATTATTTGAAAAAGTGATAAACCATTAATTGATAAATCTTAATTTCGCCTTTTAATGAATAAGATTGATAAGATAAACGTCGCTTTATTAAATTAAATAATATGTTCATAATATATAAATAAAACATACTTTAAACTTATCAAACACTCGAGATTGAATTTTATCTTAAAAACTGCCAAAGTATAAATTTTTTGAATATTAATCTAACTTTTCCTGTTATAGTATTAAAGACGTGAATCGCCTGGGAATATTTACAACAAGATGTAATCGCATATACACTATTGATCATAAATACTTTCCCATTTAGAAAACTTAAAGTATTGGACAAAAATATAAAATCGAGGATAAGGAATATTTTCTAAAATATTTAAAATCTATTCATCTGTTCATCTCACTGGCCGCTCTTATATTGAATTAAAGCAGTACACTATCACATCGTCCAATATGCACTTGTCCAAACGATTTTTCCATTTCTCCAAGCAACTCCAGAACTAATTTAATGAGATATCCTTTAATCTCTTCAGCGAATTTTGTTTTGCCTTCTAGTCAGTCCTAAAATATTCCCCTTTTAGGTCCCTTTTGAGTCTAGGAATAAAAAAACGTCACAAGGAACCAGGTAAAGTGAGAAGAGGGAGTGAACTATCGGTCATTCCGGGTTTTTTTTTTTTCTGAAAAACTGCTTCACAGATAACGCGATACGAATCGGTATTTTATCATGATGGAGAAATCAATCCCCTGTGTGTCAAAGACCAGCCTTTTCCTCCTGATGCTCTCTCTCAACATTTCAATTTTCCATGTAGAAGTATTGGTTAATTGTTTAGCCTGTATGAACAAATTCTGCGTGCACAACACCTCTGACATCAAAAAACAAATGAGCATGGTTTTGACGTTTGATTTCATCTAACGTGCTTCTTTTGGACAAGGAGGTCTCCTCTACTGGCTTGATTGTTGCTTGGTTTCAAGAATATAGCCATAACCATAATTCGTCACCGGTAATCTTAGAAAAGAATCTGGGTTTTTTCCAACTGATCTTTCGTCTCGAAAGCGCTCTTTTCTGCTATCAGTGAGGAGATGAGAAACAATTTTAACTGTAACTCTTCCCATATGCTAATCTTCGCCAAAATCCTGTGAATTGAACTCCACGATATTCCAGACATATCAGAGGTTTGATCAACTGTTCGGCGACGATCGTCACGGATGAAGGTGATAATTTTTTTCAACATCAATGTCAGTCCTTGAAGTTGGAAGGCGCCCGGAACGAAGTTGATCTTCAATCTTCATGGCCCTGTCATTAAACCCCGAAAATCAGTCAGAGACCCAAACTTTTTACACAAAGCATCGTCCTTGTAAGATGCTTGAAGCATTACAACAGTTTGCGCGGCTGTTTTTTCCTAACAGAAAACAAAATTTTACTGGTGTACGGTACTCCCGAGGGTCGGCAATCGCACATTTTCGCCACGTAGGAAAAGTTGTTGAGATAAAAAATTCTACGCATGAACGTTTAGTTTTACGATAGCAACACTTCGCACGCTGCCTCATAAAAGTTGCCACAACACCTCGCCACTGAGAACTTGTTTTCCCTTCCCTCCACAAGGCGTGTCTCGTTTCTTCTGGGTCACTCACGTAGAGAGTGTTCCACATTTTGGTCTCAGATACTACAGCCGACGGTTATACTGTTCAGTTCAATATGAGAATTCTATCACCTTGCTCCTTAGACTGTTCAAATAACTCTTGACTAGCCTAAGACTATATTTGAAATTATTATAGTGTTTAAATACAAAATTTTGTAATACTTTATATAGTTTGAATTGATGAGGGTATGAGCGTGACTCTATAATTTTTTTTTATTATCAACGTCAGACATTAATGCTTTTTATTAAAACAAAACCCTTCTCGTTCAGGTATATTTCATTACCAATTTGGTAGCTGAGGAATAATAGATACCTTTTAATCTCTTTGTTACAAAAGACTACTTGATAAATAATCGCCCTTTAATATAATTATAACATAAATTATCTCAATTGCAAATTAAAATATTTAAAATAAAATTAAAAATTTTTGTGGGTAATTATTTTTGAGCGGTAGTGTGTATGATGAAACACAAGTAAAATATGATGTAAACGTTATAAAAACAAACTACATTTTCAGAAATACAACAGAGAGGAAATTGATTCTAAATCAGCTTATCTTACAATATTCATCGCAGTCATAAATTAAAAATGATCAACGTTCATTTAAAATACACGAAGATATCTCACGTAGATACAGATATTTAAAATTGATGCCGAAAATACGAACAGCCTCTGTGGGCACCGGACGCAACACGATTCCAAGCATACATAACTACTACCAACCTAATAAAGCAAATATAACCGTTTAAATTTAAATTGATTGTGGTTATAATATAAATATTAAAAATTTCACTATGCACTAGTGTAATAATTATTAACGTTTTTAGTTTGGCATTTACATTTAGAAGGAGAAAGAAAAAAATGGGCAAAAAACAATTAATTAATACGTTATAGATCCGAAGAAACAGAACATTAAACTTCATACGTAGTCTCTAACTGCAATTTTTTAGTGACATAACTGACATCCATTTCCCTTCCATCGTGAAAGGAAATTTCGTACATTTTCCCCAGGCTTTAGGTAGAATTTTTAAAACACTTTCGCCTCAAATCATGTCCCATTCTAAATGTACAAGTGATGTTTAGTTAAATTCATGCTATTCTTGTGTTGTAACAGTACAGCTATTGAAATTAAACTAATTGAAAAGAATTCTTAGTTTAAACAAGTACAAAAATTAAGCTGATAAGTAGAGTTGGAATTGCGGATTGCGGGTGGTTGGTCTTCGACGTGCTCCGAAGAAGTGCGAGGGGTTTAGTAGATATGATAATCGGCAGGATTTCCGCTGAACCTCATGCTAAACTCCTTGCACTTCTTCGAAACATACGGTGACGACCGAACGCTCGCAGTGCAAATTCTACCGATGACGAGTGTTTCAGAACCATCAGAAATGTTTAGATAACACATACATTTTTAAAAGTAGGTTTTCATTATTTTTATTTGATATTACCACCAGCTTCGCGTTAAAAATTTGAAAGTGAGATATCTGACTTAATTGAACAGTATGATCAACAATAAACAGCAGCACCAATATTAAAAATTATCCTCATAAATATGTGCATAAATGTTTCCCTTCTCTTAATATTTTCCTACAAAATTAACAGTTTAAAATTTCTGTCTTTCTTTATCCCTCTAAGTTAAATTAGTGGCATTTATCACTACCGATAGAGAGTGTCTTTACATGTTAACAAACTGTTGCCATTAAGAACTTTCTAGCCTAATATTGTGTATTCGCAAATACAAATGGTACTAGGAAAGTTTTGCAATACAGCTTTGTTTATTTAATTATTTCAAAATGATTTCCTCTACACTTAATACACCTCTCCATCCTCTGAAACCAATTTTTAAACCAGTTCTGCCGAGTTTCACTAGGGAGTAAAGCACACTCGTTGCCCCAAGCCCGCAGAAGGTTCTCATCACTGGAAAACTGCCTCCCTTTTAGCTTCATTTTCACTTGCGGGAACAGTGCAGAGTCGCAGGTAGCAAGATCTGGACTTGTAGGGAGGGTGCTCAAGAAGTATATTGGGTGCAGGCTTTGGCGCGGTGAACTGGAGCATTATCGTGATGGTGAAACCGGGTGTCCATTCTTGACTTTGGCCGCAGGTTCTTCATAGGTCCATTGACTTTAGGCAGGCACTGTTCAATATACCACTTAGCTGTGACTGTCTTCTTTGTGTCCAAAACGACGCGTTCCGCAATTCCACTCGTTTGAAAAATACATCATTTTCTTCTTTACAGATCGGGATTTTCTGACAGCTACGGGTGTGTCCTCATTATCAAAGACCCAAACTTTGTTTTGAGCTTTGGTCGGCACATCGCAATAGTACAGCCAAGTCTCGTCATCTGTCACGATGTTGTTCACACACCAAGATTGTCCCTTATTAAACTTTTTTAGCATCTCCCGGCCCCAAGTCACACGTCGTGTCATCTGCTCCTCAGTCAGCCGATGCGGCACCTAGAGAGAACAAAGTTTCTTCGCGTGCAAATGATCATGCTGAATCGAACAAATTGCTGGTACATTTAGGCCTGAAGTACCCTTTATCTGTTGGTAAGTCACTCGCCTGTCCTCGCCAAGCATTTTGCTCACAGTAGTAAAACGTTTTCCTCCGTAACTGACGTTCGTGGCCTTCCTGGCCTCTCAGCATCCTCCACAGTTAAATTCCCCCATTCTCTGTACCACCTGAATATCGTTGTGCGATGTGGACAAACATCACCTAGTGCAAGAGTCGTTTCTTCGAAGTACTGGTCTATGTTTAAACCACGCACGACATTATAACGCAAAACTGCCCTTATCTCATTTCGTGGCCACGATGCCATCGCAAGCACTTTGCACTCTCGCCGCTAATGAATAACTGAGTCCATCGACATGGCGCGGCGGCTACTATACACGTATGAACATGTCTCAATATGCAGCAACAAGCAGCTTCCTACGATTCATTGTTGCTTCGTATTGCAAAACTTTCCTAGTACCCTGTGTATGTACATATGTAGGTATTATTTTGAGGATCCCATCCATATTGGTTTTTAAATTTTACAATTTTTTTTAGCTTTTGTCCTTAACAAGTAATGTTCAATAAAAATTAGAGTAACACAGCATTAGCTTTCCTGGATATAAGTAACAAAATACTTGTAAATTATTAACTTCATTTGGCAAAATTGTTGCTTTTGCTCCCGCTGATAATATTCTGCAAAATGCTTACTCTAAAGATCTACAATGCAAACAAAAGAAAATTTTTTCCCCGGCAATTTCTTGTTGTTTAGATCTATACCTTTTGATCAATATCTGTACAAAACATTCGGTTTTAGTTTACAATATACAAACTCCATTTTAAATGTATGTAATTTATCACAGCGCAAAATCGAATTTACTGGTTTGACTATTTTCCCAGAATCTGCTCGCATATACATATATAATACATATATCTATCTAGACAATATATCGCAATTTAAAATGTCGTTAATAAATCATATTCACAAATCGATATTTTCAACGCATTGGTCAAGACGAATATGCGCGTCTATATTTTCTAATAAACCGAAATAATTTTGATTGATATTTTCGTATCTATTTCTATACTCACAATTTTCGAACATAAATCAAGATAAAATTTATTATACTAGAGTCAAAATTATTCATTCATAGAAGTGTAGTTTTTTTTATGTTATCAGCATTTTAGTGTACTCTAGCTTCGAAATCATACACATACGAGGACGGATCAATAATTGGTATGCCTAGATAAGAAAAGCAATTCTTTTTGACAGAAAGTACTGATATATAATCGAATCTGCTTAACCATTTCCGCAAATTTAACTATGTTATTATTCTTTTTATGGTATTCAATCTTATATGAATTTTTAGAAATTTCTTTCAAAAATATAGGCGTAGGATTTATTGGGCGATAGATTTTCACATTTTTAACACCGATCGTCTGGCTTCAAAATAACCATCTTGAATTCTTTTCCATTGTAGAGGAATATAATATGGAAAATAGTGGTAATGATTGTTAACTTGTGACATGTAATTCTTGAGGATTCTTCGAGTTGTTGTTTGGGCTGTTTCCATCGCTTTTGAAATTTAAGTATTCCAAAGTTTCGGCAATTACTCTACTGCTGCCTTCAGAATAGTCCGTTCTAATAAGGACCAAACTCGTAACTATAGCTGGTAATTTGTCTGGCTTTTATGTGTTTTCCCTAATTCTTTTTATCCATTGAAAATGTTCTGGTTTGAAGCTGGTCCTGATATTACGAATGTTTATGTCCACACACTTCACCACTAAGATTTCCGAGGGCCGCAATTACTTTTTAAAACCTATATTTATGTTACAGATATATGCATAGTAACCATCTTTTTCATGTATACAAAGCTCTATTGACACGAAAAATTTATGGTTTGAAGTTTTTGAGTCTTTTTATTCTCTTCACTGTAGTTAATGTTAAGGCTTTGTATACTTATAGTATTTGTTGTTGTAGCTATGTCTGCTATTTCTGCCAGCTTTCTTTTAATACAATTTTCTTTAGCCAGAGTTGTAGTTAATTGTAATTCTATGTCCTTCCGAAGCATGTTCAGCTAGACGCAATTTATCTATTTCCCCTTGTCGACCCATTTTTTGGTGTCCATTGATTCTAGCCTTGAGGGATCTGCTTGTCTCTCCTATATATGGTCGTCCACATTCGCACGGTATTCTATAAATACAGTTTCTTGTTCTTTGGTTCTCCGTGTAAGGCTTTATACATTTTATACTTTTAAAGGTAGTTAAATTTATTAAGAAATAGTCTCCATAAACTAATAAGCCTGCTCCTCCTTTAATAATTTCATTGATTTGCGTGTCCATTCGACAGTTTGAAGTACTATTGTTATTGTAATATTGTGTGTAATGCGGTTAGATCACTTGAAATGACCATCGAACTTATTCTAGTTCGACCTTCCACCTTTCTATGTGGTCCCCACGTTTTATTAGAGGACATTCTCAGTGTTCATTCTTTTAATTAGACCTGGCAGTTCTTAAAGCTGTTGTCACTTCCCATTTGCAGAAACCGAATTCTTGCCAAGCCCTTGCTGTGGTATAGTACGCTGTTTTCTATTCTACTTAGTAGAATTTACACAGTTCCCAAATACCCTATTAATAGATCCATTGTCATCCGGACAGACTTTCTATCCGTACTCAATATATACGTTATGAACTGGGACGATAGTTCACTGAGGAAATGTTTTGCGGTCTCTGGCCTGGTGTGTGTTAATATTTCTGCTTATTTTTTCCCTTTTAGTTTCAGATAAATTATATTTCAAATAGATTATAGCTTGTAAATAGGACAAATAATACGCAAAGTATCTACAATGAGTAGAAAGACATACCTTGATTTTTGCATGATTTAAGCTTTACAAATACTAAATGAAACACTTCCCACTTCCTTTTCTTTATTAATAGAGCCAACAACTATGTAATCTCAGTTTGCGTCATATCAAAATAGTTTATAACTCACTGATTGGCATTATATAAATGTTAAAGCCACACACTGTTAAGGTATTTGTGTTTACTTAGGTTATCTATTTGCATAAGGATAACCTCAATTTAATGCGAGTGATCTATTGTGAGCTGTTCAATTTCTATTGTTAAGAAAGATAAACCATTGATATGAGTTTTATCTAAATTATTTTAAGAACCAATATCCGTTGCAAATATTTGTGTTTGTGATGTCAAAAATCTGAACAAATATTCCAAGAATGTACTTGTTCGTAAAATAGATCTCAAAAGGCATTCTCAAGTTAATTTTGTACATAAATATGTAACATATACATATACATATGTACAGGTTAGGCAAACGTATGGATCCCTTTGAATACCTTGATACATGTAGTTATTTAGATTTTAATAAAATTTTCCACATACAGTAAATGAATGAACGGAATTCGATGAGCATATTTATAAGATAAGATTTCCGATTTAACCGGAAATGAACTTTCGTTATCTTAAATGAAACACCTTATATAACTTTGAGAAATTTGATAAAGATCCATTTTAAAGTTCAATAATAATAAATTTAATCCAATAAAACAGATTTTATTGAAAACAAAGAAAATGTAAACAAAAACCAAATCAATCGGCAATTTTCTACACTATGACTGACTGTTTACGTCCAGACAATTTGCAAATCTGTAATCAATTTCATGAATGATATTTTTCAATACGTCCTTACGTATTAATGGCACTTCCTTAATTATTCTCTTCAGATTGTGCGTTCGTCTAATATAAAATACAGATTTTAATTAATCTCAAATGAAGGATTGGAAGGGATTTAAATCTGGAAACCATGCAGGCCATTCATTAAATCTTCTAATGCCCAATCCTACGATTTGGGAATGTTTCGTTAAACTCTGGACATTATGCTCATTGTAAGGTGCTCTGTCTTGCTGGAACCAAACATTTACTAGCCATTCTCCATCTTCCTCAATGGCAGGTACAACTTGCTCTCGTAAAAGATCTAAATATCTCTGTCCAGTTAGTGTACCATGAACGAAAAATTGCTTAATAATAATACGGTTCCTGAAAATACTAGCCCAAACATTTAATTTCTGCAGATGCTGTGCATGCGCTTCTTGCATCCAAAAAGGATTATCTACTGATCAAAAGTATTGGTCATTGTTGCAAATCTCCATCATTCTTTCGCAGAATTAATTTCCATGATCATAATCTCCGTTCAGTAAGTCTTGCAGTAAATGTAGTTCATGCCGATGATATTTTTCATGCTTGAATCAATATTTTGGCTACTGATGTGCAATTTATAGTTTACCGCGAGGTACGTAAGTATATGTCTGTAGTAATTCTTCTATCTAATGCTATAGTAACATCTTGAGCCGTAACTTCTTAATCATCGAAGGTTGATATATAACCCCTTTCCACATTAATTTTCGTGTTCTGGTGCAATGAGTTAAAATTCATGGATAAGTGCACTGGGGGTTGAGGATATTCGGCTTTTCTTCAAGTTATTTCTATCTAGTATCAAATTCCATCTGTGCGGCTGCCACATTTAAAATCTTTGGATGCCTATTTCTCGATACAGTTTCAGCAGTTCAGGATATTTTGAATATTTTTTTTTCAATCTGCGCTACAGAATACGCTTTTTCGATAAATCTGGCTATCTGGTCCATGCGTTTTTTTTTCATTGCGTAGTGTCGTTAATTCGCGCATATTACCAGACATATGTTTACTTTCCAATTCGTAAAAGCATCGAATGCTTATTTTCATAAATGCGTGATACTATGAAGAGGATTTAACCGATGATTAAGTTCATCAACCTCAGGCTCCTCCATCAAAATTACCAGTAACTTCTTAGTTTCGATTTTTGGTCGTCCACTTTTCGGTAAATTTCCGGTCAAGATATACCTTCTCAAACTTTAATTTGTTGTAAACAAAGTACTTTTTGTGCACAAAGTAGATCATATTTCAAAAGATAGCCTTAAATATCAATATTCAATTTCTAATCTAATTCGTAATATCAATTTACTATATTCTTACAATGTACAAAATTATCGTTATCATACAACGATGATTATAGTTTTTTTGTTTAGATAATTCTCAAGACGGCCATGACTGTTAATTCTTCCTTTAACAACTGTCGTCCGCATCTGCTCTCATTAACCGTTCAACACTTGACCTGCTCTATCGACTTATCGTGTAGCCTATTTCAAGGTGACGTCATTTAAACAACTTGCGTGCACGTTGTATGTAGTTTCTTGAGCTCTTGTGAAAAATTTTAGAAGTTTAAAAGTAAACAAATAAAATAATATTTACAAAAACTATTGTATATCACGAATCCACAGTAAAGTTTATGTGCATATAAGGTTTGTTATGTTTTAATAGGTAATAATTTTAGGTAACATCCTTCACATAAGGTATTTGCATTGAGTTCAGAAACTAAATCGGAATTTATTACAAAATTGATTTGGTGTCGTACTAATTCCTGGGTCCTTTTCGAATTTTTTTTAAATATAACTCCCTTTTATCGTGCATGTTTAAAATTTTAGAATGACCAAAACAAGGTTCGTTTTCTATGCTGTTTGTGTATTTACATATATTTATTTTTTATACTTCAAATAATGTTATATTCATCCTTAAAATTTTTGGGCAGTTTCTTATTAAACTTTTATTTATTTAATATTAGCTCCAATTTTTACATTTATGCAAAATTTCTTTTTTATTTAATTTACTCACTTAATGGACTTAAAATTACACACAAAATACACAAACAAAAAGTAAATATTACGTTTTACTTTGTACTTTCCCATGGACACTCCCCATGAAAAAAATTAGTGTTTCTATTGATTTGCGGCTTAAATTTGCAAATACTTTATTGGAGTTGTTTTTAGTTTTGCATCGTTTTATGGTTTCAGTATACACTATCGCTCATAAGTATATGGTCACTCGCATTTAACCCGAAAATTGTAACAAGAATCAAAATTAAAATACTAATATCTTTTTATTATTTACATATATGAAAAATACATATTTTTACAACTAAAATAAATTGTTGTATAATATAATTATCTAAATTTTAGACTCGTCTATATGCACTTCTATATTTTTAATCACTGCAGCACAAAATCGAGGCATTCTTTAGATTAGTTTTCGTAATGTCTCAGGTTTTATTTTACCCCATGCCTATTGCAAGTTCTTCCACATATTAAAAGCAGATGTGGGGACCGATTGCCTCACCTCCCGGTCAAGTTCTTCTCAGAGCGACTCGATGGGATTTAAATCGGGTCACTGAGGAGGCCACGCCATAACTTTTATGGTTCCCTCGTTCTCCAATTTATGCAAATATTTCCGGCATAGTTTGGAAGGGTGTTTCGGGTCATTATCATGTTGGAAGATAAAATTCTGACCCGAAATTTTAATTCCAGAGAGGATTGCGTTTTCCTCTAATGTGCGCCTATACTGTCCTTTTTTTAGTATATCTTCGATTTTTACGAGATCGCTCACATTTGATCTAGAAAAGCAACCCCATATCATGACGGAACCTCCATCGTCCTTAACAGTAGGGGCTATGCATTCTTCCCGGGCACGCTCACCCACAGACCTCCTCATGAAAACACGTCTTCGTGAACCGAAAATCTAGAATTTGTATTCATCGGCCCACACTACTTTATTCGTCTTCTATGGTCCAATTTTGGTGATCGCGTGCTCGCATTAAACGTTTTTGTTTATTTTGCTTGCGTAGAAGCGCGTTCCGCTGCAATTCGTCCATGAAGACTGACTTCTTTTAATCGCCGTTTGACTGTGGAAACAGTTACGGGTTTTCGACGAACAGCATTCAGTTCTGCTATGATTTCTGAGGCTATTTTTCGTCTATTTCTCTTACTTGTTATCACCATTGCAAGATCTTTTGCGGAGGTTGTTGCCCTTGGTCTACCTTTTCGAGTTCTGCTCAACACACTTCCACATTCACGGTGTTTTTTGTTGATATAACCCGCGGTTGATTTTGCTAGTTTTATGGTATGCGATTATAAACGATCGTGTTTCTACTCTGAATTCTTTCCGTTTAGGCATTTCTAACCGATTGAACTTCTTCGAAACGCACGATGTTATCACTATGAGCACCTCCCAAAAACTAACTGCAATTTTGCCAAAATATCCAAGTATAAATACCTAATAGTTTACAGTAACACCCAACCTTAAAATAAAATCATAACAATCGAAAATTTCCAAGAATTGACAGATCTAATCCCTTAAGTGCTATTATTCTACCTGGAGTTTTATTAGGGTATTATCATTCATTGTGAATAATAGGATAAACGCATAATTATATTTGAATAAGCATTTATAGATTTTAATATTTACTATAAAGTATTTCTTACTACAAAAATAAATTTTATAATTACAACTTTTCTATAGAAACTCTAATGAGACAAGGGTGACCAAATACTTTGAGCGGTAGTGTATTTACGAACAAATATGTGAACACAATATTGTATTTTAATTTATTTGGACAAGTTCTGTTATCCTCTCGGGATAGTATAAAATGCTGCATTTTTAGTGTACGAAAAATAGAGAAATGTTCAAGTTTTATTGCGATAATTCTTAAAAAAAGTAGAGATTGATAAAAGCATGATCTCCACGAACATCTAAAATGTCTTCTTATGCATGTCGAATTCATAACACACTCCTCCTGATGATAATAAATAAAAAATAGGTATGTTCTATTGGGTTACCATCTGATGAATTGGCTATGCTCTTCATTCTTTATACATCAACTTCATTAATCCAGCTGTTCACAATATTTTCTTGATGGGGACAAGAATTATCCTCTATAAAAATGATTTTTTCCCACTGCTATTGCATACGGAAGAACAAAGTGTCGCCGAATCTCACTCAAATATCTCTAGGTAATGAGAGTTGCATTTTCTATGAAATAAAGGTCGATGTGCCCTCCACCATTTTCATTGTCCCTAGATTTCAGATATTTATACGGCTGCAAAATTGTTGTATTTAGTTTTATTTACTTTTATTTACTTTTAATCATTTGTTGACGATATATTTTTAATTCACAATAGCAATGATTTTGTAGTTGATTTAAATGAAGCTAATGTAGTAAAACCTGTGTAAGACGACCAGAGAAGATTCCAGAAAAGTATCTTCCATAAAACACAAACCTGCTCCAGATATGTACACACACACACACTGCTATTATTTTGCACAGTAACAAAAACTAGTGTTCTAAGAAAACGGATAGTTTTCCGGATTTTAGAATAAATTTGGTAATATATTCTCTGTCAGTTGATCTCGAATGCACTTAAATAATTGGATTCGGTGTTTTTATATGCACTGCTATTGTTTCACCTACTGCTGTATGTGCACTACCGCTCATATTAGTTCGGGCAATTACAAAAATATCTAAGTTAAATCAAAATTCAAACATTAATCGAAAATATTAAGATTATTAGAATATATGTCGGACATGTAATACCAAAACAAATATTAATTCTAACAATATATACAACAATAATAACTAAATATTCCGTTCCTCAAAAAATCCTCACTTAGCACAAAAAACAGCCTTCACGATTCTAGTTTTTCCTGAACTGTGTGGGGTATATTAGCCCATTTTCCTTGCAGAATATTCCAGGGACCTTTCGCGGACGTAGCTAATTTGTCCCACAGCAGTTCAATGGAATCAAGGTCCTGACTTTGCGCTCGTCATGTCATTAACTGCAGCATATTATTTTCCTGCAGACTATAGTATAGTAATTCTTAACCATCAGTGCCGTATGTTTAGGATCGTTGTCATGTATAGACCTGAAAGTATTGTCAATTAATTGTTTACCTGTCGATATAGCATTTTCCTGCAACATTTGCAGACATGTGTCTTTCCGCACGGTATTTTCAGTTTTTCGCAAATCTTCTGTACCGGCATAACAGAAATAACCCCAAAGTAGCAACGAAGCTTTTCCTTTCTTGATAGTCGGAATGACGCAATCGGCCAGCATTTTTTCGATATTCGATCATCTAACAAAAACTATTCTTCTTCGTCCCTTATTAAAATCGTCTACTGTCCAGTCCTTATGTGCGCTGAAGACGTTTCTACTTATTACCGCGACGTAGCAATGGTTAGCAATACGTCCGCTATTTTGAGTCGTCTTTTTACAGTATTCACAGGAAAAGGTCTTTGGCCGCCGCGATTCGTTTCTGCAGTAACTTCAGGTATGGTCAATATTCTATTACGTTTACCTAGCAATTTGATAGGTTTATCGTCTGCTGGCGATGTTATTCGTGAACGACCAGGATGCGTTCGTCACTGTACACCACGCGTGCATTGAAATTTCCAAGTCTTTTGCGCAATTTGAAATGCAATTATGATAGCACGTGTTTCTTCGGACGGGCATTGGCCTTTCCCTAG
Source organism: Dermolepida albohirtum (assembly GCA_031893035.1). Taxonomy (NCBI): domain Eukaryota; kingdom Metazoa; phylum Arthropoda; class Insecta; order Coleoptera; family Scarabaeidae; genus Dermolepida; species Dermolepida albohirtum. The sequence goes on from JAVIWB010006509.1 coordinate 975,824, forward strand.
GCATTTTGCCAAATTTTAACACAATTCTTTTGTCGAACAAACACTAGCCACTGATTCCAATAGGACGTCTATTTAGCGATTAAAATAGACATTGCAAACTAGCAACTAGCAGGTAAATTTCTAAAACGTATTACTCATGGTGACCTTGGGAAATGTATATCGGGCTTTATTAGAATCATTATACAATGTCATTAAGTATATCAGTTGTTTCTAAATATTATTAGATGGAAATTCTAGTGGAAGTTGTTTGTATTATATTGAAACTTGACGAAATATCTCATGCTATGAATTTATTTACCTAAATTAACAACCCTACTTCTGAGAATAATTTCGGATATATTATTAGTTGTCCGAACTAATATGAACGGTAGCGTACGTATAACACAGTCAGCAATAAACTTAGAAAGCAAAAAAATAAAATAAAGTAAATTAAAATTGTTAAAACAAAATACACATTACATTTTTAAAATTAATTATATTACAGCAGCTCCCTTGCATTAATTTTATTTTAAATTATTTCGGACGGTGTCTCGGGAAAATAAGAGAAATTGTTAGAAAATACGTCGGTATTGATATTATTGTTTACATGGTAGTTACAATACTGGGTTGTTTTCACAATATTTGTTTCTATTTACATAAATATGTTCAGCTATAGTATATTACCAATTAGGAAAATATGTTTCGCGTCTTTTGAAATATCTTTTACATAATTTGATATTTTTGGTTTACGCTATCGTCCGTACAATTCTTTTGTAAAACAAAAATATCCTTTGTACATTGAGAAGAACTCCACATAAGCACCTCGTACGGTAGTGTGTTCCGAAATAAAGCAAAGTGGCTTGTTAACTCCACATCGATACCAATTATTTTCGCCATCTTACGAATAACATACGCAAGCTTCAATGTGTATTTTTCGTGAATATGAAAACATAAAATTTGGTAGATTAGGAAAGATGAAAGTTTTATACTTTCTCGAAAGTGAATATACTTGTCTTAGCAACTTATAGTTCAATTATGCCAGATATTTAGTCCATTGATGAAACCCTCTTAAACATATATATATATATATATATATAATTTTTGTTTTGTTTTTGTGGTTTTTTTGCGGCAGTGTTGATTGAGAAATGATTTCATTTATTTACGTTTCGACAACATGTATATTGCCTTCCTCAGAATTTTATTATTTATCCAATATTATATCTGCCACTCCAAACTCTAAACATCCCCGAATATTGTCTAAAACTGTGTCACATATACAAAAAAATCGAGCAATGCTTGCTTCAACGTTGTGTAGAAAAAAAGGTCTTTATTTAATTGCCTTACCTGGATTGTTCATTGAAGAATATGAATATATTAATGTTCATCTTTTAGTTGAAATTTAATAATATATTGATTTTAGTTAGGCTATAATATCGTCTATTTGAATAATATGTATTTATACATCTGGGCAAACACTTGTGGCTGATAGTGTACAAGTTCATCAATTTTAAGATTCAAGAACTTTCTATTTCCGGGATGAATATATCCATCCTGGAAATAGAAAGTTCCCTGTTTGTATTACAGTGCCTGCTAAAAAATCTTATGACAGTACTTTGAACTTTTCTTACAGATATATTTAATTTTGCCTCTTATATAACATGCCACGAGGGTAACCGTTTATATTTCGGGAATAGCAAACAAAAAAAAAATTTTATTATAGAAAATAGTTTTATTGCTTTTCGAAATATTCTCCTTGAAAATCAATGCACTTTTGCATTCGTTTAAACCAATCTGAAAAGCATTCCTGTCACTGTGAAGGCGGTATCTCCAAAATATGAGTTTTGAATGCCTCAACTGCCTCTTCCGGCGTAGAAAACCGTTGACCACGAAGTTTATTCTTCACGTGTGGGATCAAAAAGAAATCACAGGGTGCTAGATTAGAGCTGTACGGTGGATGGCTCATCAATTCAATGTTTTGTCTGGTCAAATATTCAATTGTTTGAACAGACCTGTGACAGCTCGCATTGTCATGCTGGAGAATGAACTGTCGTTTTCGGTTTGTTTTCTTTATTTCTTCAATTGGAATTGACCGCTCTACAACTCTCTAAAGGCACGGTCGCAACGTGACTGGTTTTTCCGAAAAAACAGGCGACCTTTCGTTTTCATGTACTTTGAACGCGAACAACCTTTGTTGTTGTTGGCTCATCTTAGAATACCCACACAATCGACTGCTGTTCACTATCGGGCTCATACTTATAGATCCAAGATTCATCACCTGTGACGTCTTTAAAATGTTTTTTGGAGCACCGCCATTGTATTTCTTTTGTTCAACGTGAACATAGCTTCTTAACGGCTAAATGTTCATGCAGGATCCTACGCACGCCGGTGTTGCTAATACCTACAGATGTCTCGATCTCACGGTATGTCACATGACGATCTTGCATTATGAATTCAAACACTGCATTAATGTTTTCCGACACAACAACATTTGTGGGACGACCTTCACGAAATTCATCGTCCAAAGAACGCTGTCCAAGTTTTAATTCACTATACAAACGATATACTGTAGTTTTCAATGGTGCTTCATCAACCATATAAAGAATTCATCTCGTCGATGCATTCTTGTTGAGATAATCCACGGCTAAAGTTATGAAAAATAATTGCACGAAAATGTTCGCGAGTTAATTTCATTTTTTCACTGCAAAAAATTTTTTACGGTCAATAATGGAAATAGCGACTGGATAGTAAAACTGTCAAGGTAATTATATTGTCAAAGATGACAAACTTCACGATGCAATCATCAGGTCGGAGGCAACACTGATAGTGTTGCCAGTTCCCGAAATAGAAACGGCTACCCTCGTATTACACTGCTATTCTTAAATTAAACTAAATGAAACTGTTGCCCGATGATACCCCGAAAATTTCAAGTAATACTTCAATAGTGGTGTAAAACCCCATCTACCTCTTCAGATAAAAATATCCCTAATGATCCATAGCAGTAGTGACTCCTTTTTTTTATTGTTTAGTGTAGGTACATACAGAATAATCTCTTCATTTAATATGCTTTACAAAATTAATTAATTAAGAAATTGTTAATTTTATTACACAAAAATGTATATAATCAACGATCTATTCTACTTGCTTTCTTGTATAGTACGTAATATACATTCGACTTATTCTGCTATTCAATTACTCACGTAATCTAATTCTTAATTTAGGATTCGAAATTCCTAAAAATACTAAACTTTCTGTGTACTTTCGCATTTCACAGAACGCTCCATTAAGGTTAACGAATTCACACTTATTCGCGTTCCTTTTCTCTTAATAAATTGCCGAGTTTTTTCCCGTTCGGCCTTAAAACATGTTACTAAATCTTTCTCAACACTTCAATTCATTAACACAATTCAGGCGTAAAATTAAGTTTTTCCTCGGCGACAACACAGAATGCATTTTTGCGAAGATTTCGCGCGCCGAGACACCGGAGGGCGCTTTCTAATTAATGTGCGTTTCAAAAATTTATCATGTTATTTTGAGCGTTACTAAGTCATTTTAATTAAAAATGGAAGCCGTACAAAACGCTCCTATTTTACCGGGGCATCTGGTTTTCCTCTCGGAACAGGGGAGCACAATGAAAATTTCAAACTATAAACTTAGAATAATGTATAGTATATCACTTGGGCGCTATTTACTCTCACAAGGATACCCATGCTGTAAACCATAACGTCAGCTCGTTTACGCTTGAATTAAGTTTTATTTATGACGTAAGAATGCATGTTTAATCAAATGCAATCATTTAACCAGCATGCGGTTTTTGTTTAAGAGGTGCAATTCAAAGTAATTCTTACTAAACACCTAAGCGTTACGTTAATCTAATGAAAAATTAAATTTAATTTTTAAGATTGTTAATTGACAAAGTTTTACTAGTAGGCAAAAATATGTATGTATATTACGCGTAATTGCTAGCGATATGTATCTATATATCACCAGTCAACAATTAATTTACACACAAATAATAATTGTCTCGCATTTATTTAGTTTTCTAAACTAATAAAATTAAAGTCACATAAGGATCTTGATAAGGAAAATCTTTAAAAGGGGTTTTTATAATAGAGTGCAAAGGGCAAAATTGTTGGTACGCCGGAAAAATTGGTATTAAAATGCATATAATTATGTGATTTGATGATATTAAGCAGAAAAATTCCAACTTTTCCTGCATTTCACATATATACGTTGCAGAAATTTTGTGTGATTGAGTGGTTTAGGCACATGTTCGGTGAACGTGAGATCGTAGTTCGAATCTCACTAGAGGGCAATAATTTTTTTCATAACAGAATCCGCTAAAGGTTTGGTCCTTTTCAAAGTTGTCCATGAAAATTATCCTCTTCGAATCCGAAAAAATTTCTTCAAAATAACCTCTCCACTTTCCAATGTTGACCGAAGGCGAGTACGAATGGCTGCATTGCACTCAGTCTTTGCTTGGTTTGAAAAAGATTCTGCTAGGTTGAAAGTTTAGTACATTTTTAGGATCTAGTAGCGGAACAGCAGTCGGTAGAATGGAGCTACCTCTCCCAAGCAGACCTAAGAAGTTCTGTAATTAAAAAACTTCTGTTAAGCCCTTAATTCAGTTTTTTCTTGGATCGCCAGTGTAATCGTAATTGTTTGTATGTCTAAGGACAACACAATCACTGGAAAATAGTATTTTTTCGTTATTTATCACTCTATAAGAAAAAATTAATGAAAATAAACCAGTAAAAATTATAATTTGTTAGTTTCATACTTTGAAAGGGCATAATTATGTGCAATTAAAATCTACTCAGTTTTACCTAATATCTGCTTCTCACTGAAGTTTATGGCATGTTAATATATTAAAATTTCACCCTTCTCATTGGTTGAGTGGTTTAAACACATGGCGAGCAACAAATCGTGAGTTCGAATTTCACAAAAGAATAGTAAATTTTTTCAAGATTTTCTGCTACGTGCATATGATTTAAAAGTTGTAAAAATTAGTATTATTGAGTTTGACATTGTAAAAGCCTATAATTGTATGCCATTAGAACCTACTGTGGGTTCTATTTAATATCTATTTCCCTAATGCAATATATGGCGTGTTATTCGAATATCACTGTTCTCTGCGGTCGAGCGGTTTAGCCACATTTGCGATCGTGAGTTAAAATTTCACCAGAGAGCAGTAAATTCATTCAAAATTTTCTGTAACGTATATACCATACAATGTAAAAGGCAGTCAAAATTAGAGTATTTTAGAATTAAAATATGTCAATAGCGTTGCTTATGGATTTCGTAGATTGTGGTGTATTATAAAAAAATTAATCAAATTTATAAGAAATTTTTTATTATTTATAATTGGCTTTTTTAAATTTACCATGACATGAAATATTTAGGGTAAATGAAATTGATGCATTTAAACAGAAATATTACTAATTACTTGCACATTTTTTTCTTGATGAAATAATTATTAACAACTATTAATTGTGTTGCGAGTGATTTGATCACTGAAGGTTGTCATATAACCCCTTGCCACATTAATTTTCGTATTCTGTATACGCATTTCTACAACTAAGTTGTCATCATCAGCAGATAATTAAACAGTGTCGCACTTGGAAAACTACGGCTGAAAGCCAAAACGTACACAGTGTACGTTTTGGCGTTCAGCGGTACGGATCACGTGCGGAATTTGTTTTCGTACGGGTATTTTTACCATAGTTTTCCAACTGCGACACTGTCTAATGCTGCTGATGATGACAACTTAGTTGTCGAAATACGTATACAGAATACGAAAATTAATGTGGCAAGGGTTATATATCACCCTTCAGTGATAAAGTTAATCAACCACAGGCTCTATCAAAATTACCTTGCAAGTGATGCCCATCATTTTCCAAATAGATATGTACTCTTCTTTTCATATTTTCAAAAATATACCGTTGTGTTTCAAAACAATTTATTGTTCTCAATTTATTTCTGAATTGCTGCTGTTGTTCAATATTATAAAGTCTGTCACGATAAATTTCATTTTTTAAAGATCCAAATAAATAGAAATCCAGTGGAGTTAGATCAAGTATTCTAGAGGGCCATGTTTCACTACTTATTAATCTTTGAGGGAAGATATTTTCTACATAACACAGTGTATCAGCAACTCTGGACAGTACCTCTGTCTTGCTAAAAGTATTCATATAATGATTCACCTTCATGTCAGTGATTTAAAAAGTGATTCATTACTAATCTTCGAGAATATAAACTAGTTTCAATGAGAGTATATGGATTTTCTATAAACTAAATTACATATTTTCGTGTGCTTTTTTTTAAAGTACTCATAAATAAAAAAGACTAGAGCCTTTTCTGGAAGGGCAAAACATCATCCCAAATCATCAGTTCACATACTATCAAATAAGTATTATAAACTAATAGACATAATTTAATGACCTTGAAAAGCGAAGACACTATTCTGCGGCATCTTGAATTAATCAGACATTAGATATGCACGCGAGTTTGTTCTATGAGATAAAGAAATGTCTTCCTTATCAATAGTTTCTTATTTCAAGAATTTATGTAAATAATTGACGTTTTCTGATAAAAGATTCTCTTTTTCCTGTATCGTCTGGAGTGTCACAGGGAAGTGTATTAGGGCCTGTACTATACCTATTTATAACGGCTGACTTGCGTAACAGCAAAATAACGATAGTTGCAATGTTTACTAGTAATACTGCACCATTCCAGCGTCTCGCATAGAGACCGTATAGGTAGAATCTTGAAAAGAATCGTTGTGAATGCATAATGAGGGTTAACGAATCCGAGTCTATTCTCATCTTCACTGTGAATAGATAGACGTATGTCTGTTAAATTAATCTAATAAATAAAATACCCAAATGTATCTTCGTTAGCAGACTAACTTAAAGAAATTGTTGAATTTGATGGAGCCTGTGGTTGATTGACTTGATCAATAAGGTTGATATATAACCCCTTTCCACATTAACTTTGTAAATTCTGTATACGCATTTCGACAACCAAGTTGTCATCATCAGCAGATAATTTCAAAGTGTCGCACCTGGCAAAACACGGCGAAAAACAACCGCACGAAAATCAAACTCCGTACGCGATCCACACCGTTCAAAACCAAGATGTACCACTTTGAAATTATCTGCTGATGATGACAACTTGGTTGTCGAAATGCGTATACAGAATTTACAAAGTTGATGTGGAAAGGGGTTATATATCAACCTTATTGATTAAAGAAATTGTATAGTAATCAAGAGAACTCAGTTTGGACAGGAATTTAGGGAAATGTTTTGAGTAAAATATAAGAAATCTAATTTGTCTCAATAGAAAATAAGGTTATCCTGCACAGAACTCTACTTAAACACACATTGATGTGGGTATTTAATTATGGACCCTAATAGCGAATTCAAAATTAGTCATACTACAGGTTTGAACAGTGAAATACTTCGTGTTATCGTTGATGCTTCATGGTCGTACCAAATACTAATACATCGTGATCTTCCATTAAAAAATGTGATTTGCTCCCTCAATGTGAATTAAAGTGAAGAACGTACAGACTCCTCAATTATACTAGTCTATAGACTGGTAATGAATATGCGTGAAGTGGCTATTGAAGAGATTCAAATAATAATATGACTTTATTTTATAAGAAGAAATCACATAATATAAAATGCCAATAAACACAAAATATTGAACTTGTAAATGGAAAATCTCAACACTCTTTACTTAAAGTCGCCTCCTACTCTAACACCAAACCTATAACAATATAACAAAATAATAATTAAATCCCTAATAATAGCCTAATTATATTATTCTGCCAGTGAATCAGACATCAAACATAAGACTGCGCTTTTCAAACAGATGCTTAAATAAAGCACACCCGAAAGCAGCTGATCTTGAGATATTATTACAAGACCAACAATAATGTATTAGATTTAAAATTATATTAAAGACAGAGAGATTATTTATTACAATAATACTCTGTATATTATTTACAATGCAAAAAGTATATATCCCCCCAGTACTATCTTCAAAACAAATCCGTACATTCCCGCTTTCAAATACATAAACACAACTAATGTCAAGAGTTTACATGTTTGAAAGAGGGGAAGTACGCACCCGCCTTAGAAGGTAGTAGTATTAATATTTAGCTGTGTACAGAAGACGCTTTCTTTCCACAAACTAGTGCTG